>CM068840.1:87946460-88470082 GCA_028554795.2 Sinohyriopsis cumingii | reverse complement strand
AGAGAAGGATACCACGGGGAGGAAAGATGAGCTGGTGTGTTACGGCTGAAACAGACCAGGTCATGTTGTAATGGATTGTAGGAAGTATCGTCCGATAACAATTAATTCGGTAACTCCTAATACTGTTAAGAAACAGAAAACAGTAGAGTTGACTAACACGGCGGTAGCTATGGTTAATGGTGAGATGGCAACCGTGCTATATGATACCAGCTGTATTTATCCGGCCTTGGTAGATAGTAGATATGTCAAGCCTGGAGATTACACAGGTGAGACGGTTGACGTCCAGTTTGCTAACCGGACGAAAGATTCGCTCCCGGTCGTTAACATTGATCTTGATTCTCCGCATGCAAAGGGACGAATTGAAGAAGCGTGTTTGAAGGGACTGCCTCATGACGTAATATTAGGGCGCAGGTATGTGTTGCCACAGCCTAACCCTATGACGTGTACACCTGTACATTTTGGGTCCGTTGAGACGAGGACTGTGAAGCGAAGGTGAAGGTCAAAGCCGCTAAGACCCACGACTTTGCCCATGGACAATTTGCTACCTGGCGAGTTGAGGTAACTTCAAGAGGAAGATTTGTCTCTCAACAAGGTACGCAGGTATGCAAAAGATGTGTTCATACAGACATTGCCAGACGGCGAGGTGAAGTTCGCGACGAAACGCGGTATTTTGTACCAGTACGCAAGGACAGGGACCGATACGTTTAAACAGTTATTGTGCCCATGGCGAAGCGAGTAGAAGCGCTTAGGCTGGCACATAAGGGTATACTTGGAAGCCACATGGACGTGGCGAAGACCAGATATAGGTTAGTGAGGTAGATCTACTGGCCAGGTGTGTGCGAGGATGTTCGGAGGTTTTGTTTGTCGTGTGACAAGTGTTAGCGGGTGATACCTAAGACCTCCCATCGCCCAGTAACACTAGGAACCACCCCACTGATTGACGAGCTTTTCTCGAGGGTGTCGATGGACCTAGTTGGTCCGATAAAGCCGGCGGCAGAAAGAAACAGGACGAAGGAACGTCACTTCGAGGTGGGTGACAAGGTGTTTTTGTTGCTGCCGTTACAGCAAACAAACTTCAAGTCTCAAGGAGGGACCATTCGTGGTAACTGAGAAGTGGGTAGTCATGCCATTCGGGATCCAGAATGCGCCGAGTGACATCACGCGTATGATGCCAAAATTAATTGAACCGTTACGGGAGACTGGAGTTTCAAACATCATAGACGATTTACTCTTAGCGACAGCTACTTGGGACGATCATAACGTTTTAGAGCGACTTCGACAAACGGGACTGACCGCACGACAATGTAAGTGCCATGTTAGGTTTAGGAAACTAACCTACCTAGGTCACACTTGATTAAATTCTTTTCTTTTTCCATATACGTGGGCTCGTATCATTCTGTTCTCTATATCTGCTCAGATCTCTATTTATTCAATTTATGATGTCACACCTTATTTTAATATTTACTCGATCTGGTCAACAATAACACTGAGGGCGACCACCCTCTAGATAAAGATAGCCAACTAAAGCGTACGCCTTGTAAGAAGGTACAACCTCACGACACCACCACCAGTAGCAACCGTCAAAAAGTGGGCTTTGTATCGGTTCTCCACACCATACCCACAAGGGATGCTTTTGTAGATCTTGCAGAGAAGAACCCGGTGAAGGAATTGTCACTGAGATAGCTAAGGCTATGTTGAAGGGCATGATGGTCACTTCTTTTTATAGTCGATGACTTGCGAAGCGTCAATCCAAGAATCAAAGCTGGGAGGATATCCTTTCCAACGTACTTTGACTTCTTTGACACGTCGTTTTTCCACTTTGCGGGTTCTTCGTTCGAGAATCCTTTCCATGTCGTACACTTCGAGTTCTTTTTGGGTTACACGTTGTAACTAGTGTAAGTAAAACGTTCCTTTTAATATTTCCCCGTTCATATCTTCCAATTTATAGACGGCAGAATGACGGCCACGCACTCGTCCAGCGACACGAAACAATTCGGTGGTCCAGTTGGGTAAGCAACCTTTGTCGAAACTGCATTTGGTTTTGTCAATGCGCACCCAATCTCCTGATGACAACACTCCAACTCTTTTAGGGACAGCGACCGTCGGGACGTACCACACAGGCGCTCAAAAACGGTCGTCGAATGTGTTTGTGTAATGAGTACCTGGCATGTTCTTGTAACCATCGTTGCACTTGAGGTAAACGGATACGTTCCAGTCGGGTTTTGGTAGCACGATTCAATTTCTGAACTCCTCCGTATCCTGCAGGATGGGCTGGATTATAGTAAATGCTGGCTAACACCTTCTCCATTTTTTAATAAGTAACCCACTCTTCGCTGATGCTACTTTGCATGGGGCGAAATGGTGGTTTGGAAAGGGCTTTACGTGCCCGATGTTCCACGGGGTAGAAGTCGAGGATAGTGGTGGCCGTGTGAGTGGTAATGGGGTCGCTTTGGTCTTGTTTTCTTTTCTCACTTCTGGTTTCACTGCTTTCTTTTTCAGTTCTGTCGAAGGAGGAGTGGACATCATCTTTTTAAACCAAGCTTTAAGTTCTTTTCGTTGGGGAGTGGGGGAAGGGGTCAACAAGGACGCTGCAATCTTACTAGTAATGGGAGCTGCTGACGGTGTTTGATAGACTTCTCGTACCTCTTCTCCCTCTGGCATTCTTGGCGCTACGTCTGTCTTGACCTCTGGATGTGGTGGTGGTGGTGGTGATGACGGTAGTGGAAATTTCATCAGGGTCTTAAAATCTCTCAGAGTTGGCAGAGATGTTTCGCCTACAGCTTTCTGGTGAAAGAGTTGCAGTTGTTGCAATAGTTGACCTACTTTTGCGATTTTTCTGTTTTGGACAAATCGTTGCGATCCATTAACAATTGAAATTTGTGTTGTAACTGGGACATCTAGGTCAAATGAGAATTGGGAGAATTGGGAGGTAAATACGTGGTTCGTTGTTCTTGCCAACGATGGTATTCCATCCATAGTTTGTAAGGCACTAAAGCCAGTTTTCGTCCTTCCATTCGATTTCAATGGTCACGTCTGAGATCTTTGTACTCCAAAGATACCTTTTATCTTCTGGGTCCTTTTCATCTTGCTCCCATGAGTCCTCCCAGCATTGTTCCTAATACTCCTTTCAGAAAGGTTCCTAACAACATGGGCAAAGTTCCCTTTGCGTTGTACCAACATCTTCTTCTTTGACGGATGGGTATTTTCTTTTGGACCATTTGGCGAAGAACGTGTCAATGCTTGTCTAAGCATTCTATCTGATGTGGAGACAAAGGTATCGTGCTTTTCAAGACATTCAGGCAACATTCACACATGGTATCGACGACGTTTTTGGAGGCTGTTTGAAGAACTTGTTTTCGCATGGGTGAAGGAGCTTTGGACAGGACAGACACGATGTCCTAATGTTTGGCTAAATGAGGAGGTATTCCTTTCCTTTTCTTTCCTTTTTTAGATAGAGAGTGGTGTGCACTTCTATTAGGGGACATCTTTGAGCGTATAGAAGCACAAAAACACTAATCTCCATGCTTTTTTGATGCGGAAATGCGTCGCCACTGATTGTCTTTACGTTGTATCAACTTGATGATAGGCATCACGTTCGTGGAGGGGTTCGCAACTGACTAAATCGTGACAGTTCTTGCTTCGACAAATCCAGTAAACTCTGTAACACACCCGATCTCTCTTAGACTTTCATTTTGGGGACAGATACTTAGTGCGCAGCTGCCAAGGAGGAGGAGGGTGTCACTGCTGGATAAGTTCTTGGAGACGCGGGTTTCCATTGTTTCATCAAATGAGAGAGAACGGGGTTTGGCTGGCATCCCTAGTAAAGGAGAAGTGGAAGAACCTGAGTCTACTGGAGACTTGGTCACCGTCACTGCATGTCGTGGTTTGCGAATGTAAGGTTGCGTCCTGGTTGAAGTGTCCCTCTTTCGGATAGAAGCTGTTTTCTGGGGGCTTTTCTTTTTTCTGGGGAATTTTCTTTCTCTGGAGCTGTGACCGTTGCTCTTTTTCTTCTTCTTCTGGGTCTGTTTGACTTGTTTGGAAGTGGCTTTTATCTTGTGGAGGACTTTGGGTCATTGTGGTCCCATTTTAATAGGGAGCGAATTATGACACCTCCTACAGAACCGCTACCTCCAGGTTTCAAAATGATTTACTTTTTGGTTTGAGTGTCAATGCGGGGATCGGCCAGCTGCGTCAAAGCTACTTTGTTTCTGTCATAAAAGCGTTTGTTTTGATGAGGAATGTGAATGATGCCTTGCAGTAATTGACGTGCTGTCACCGTAAACCATCGGAAGATATCTTCGAGACTAGCTTCTAAGACACGAGCACGCATTTGTGTATTTTTTCGCGACTGATCCCACACAAGGCACAAATCAATTTGACGGGAAGATGAGACTGACGGGACGTCATGTTGACAATGTATGAGACAGACCAAAAGTGTCCGAGGTTTTTATATATTCTTTTGTTAAATCGACGACGGGGACTTGTACACGACAAGCCCTCCGTCTTGGCACCAGTGATGAAACAGATGGGTACGAAATCGCAAATAATCGGGGGGGGGGGGGCTTTAAATCCACGAATAAATAGGTGTGTTAGGTTTGAGTGGCATTGTCGTACGCATGAGTCAGCCAAGGCGTTCCTAAGTGTTTGGCTAAGACCTGCACTTGCGATTTATCTATAGGACTTTTAAACAAGACCACATAATGAGCATTGAGACTAATGGTGCGATGGGCGTTAATTTGCTAAAAAATTTTGAGTAATGTAAATGAAACTGGCATTACGATGATGCCCTTTGCGCGTAAATCACAGTTAAATTTATTCTTCGTCTTCTAGTAAAATGTCGTCGAAAATGACCAGATGGGTTTGACTGGGGTCAGACACGATCCCATCGTCTTCGCCAGGAATGACTTCCAGAAACATTATGGAATCGCCTTGACTTTATTGGAGGAGGCTGTACGCCAATTATCACTCTTTGTAACAGCACACGATCCGTTGAAGTGGACGATCGATCAAATGGTGTTTATCTTCGACCAAACGTTTGACAAATTCGATTTTGCCTGAACCGCTTGGTCCAGCAATTAACATGCTAAAGGGATGGCGAAGATATAAGGCCTCACAACTGGCACGATCTCAGTGTTCGTCGATGACTTTGAAAGTGAAGGAAGATGGAGCAGATACAGCAGAGGTAGTCATAGTGCAGAAATGTTACTTTTTGACACGAAGACAGACAAGACAAGAATTTGTATACTATTTTCATGACACGTTTATTACAAGTTAAAATGGAACAACACGAAAGTCCAAAATACATAAGAGCCAAAGGGTTGAGTACAGCGATAAAATACATATCAAAACGATCAAAGTGGAATATAAACAAGTCACTGTATAACATGTTTTTGATAACAATGGGACAGTGTGTAATAATCTTACAATCTCTACATTGGGTACAGTCACACATTTGTCCTCCCGGAATGGCCTTTCGGGAATGTCCATGACATTCCTGTCCTGAAGGGAGTGGTTGTCCTCGATGTCAAGTTCTTCTTCTGGCGCTAACAAAAACACGTTTAAAAGTTACTTTTTTCACTGAACGTTTGAATTGAGGATCACAATAATTGGCCACTTGTTTGGTCCATGCCTTGAAACCCCAACGTTTCCAGTCACGTACATCTGTCCATTGAAGGTGTAAGTCACAAGCTACGTACACATATACACATATACACATCGTCGTACACATATTCAGTACCTAAAAGTTTACGAATCTTTTTTTCC
Source organism: Sinohyriopsis cumingii (assembly GCA_028554795.2). NCBI lineage: Eukaryota > Metazoa > Mollusca > Bivalvia > Unionida > Unionidae > Sinohyriopsis > Sinohyriopsis cumingii. The sequence continues at coordinate 88,464,319 of CM068840.1, read as the reverse complement.
GTAGAGGTAGAGATGTATCGAGATGAAAACGCAATGCTTTTAGCAGAATGAGTCTCTCGTGGACATTTAAAGGGACCACTTTCATGTTTTATTTGGTAACAGGTACTGTTAGTAAAGAGTCCAGAAGGAATCGGCTGGTAAACGAAATCCCAGAAAGAAAGTCACTAAGACACACACCACACTTCGAACCCAATTCATGGGACACAGTTCTCGTAATAAGTGTTGGTAATCCTCCACTGTCTGAATGCTCTCAATGATTTCCTTCCATGGAATATGTTGTATCACCACTGATAAAGGTCATGGCATCGTAGTCGTTCATATACCTCATTTGTCGGAGGCAATAAGTATACTTTCTGCACAGAGATGATCGTACTCCAGTGGCAAATCTAAATGGTTTAGTCACTAACTTGTACCACACTCCGTTCAGAAGTTTCCTCTTGAACTAAGTTTACATTGTGTAAAAGATTTTGGTAGACCTCGAACTCTTCCTCTGGAATTCGTTATAGCATATTTACCTTGTAGTAGACAGAATGAGTCACAACAAACCAATCCTTCTCGCCCACAGGTAGTTGATCAATGTCTGGCCACTGGAACACTTTCATCAGAATCAATCCTCTTATAACACTCAGCTACCGGTGGTTTAAACATCGGTGACGTGACGGATGTAATTGTTCTTTTCGTTTCACTTGAATTTTGACAACCTCTTGTTAAATGCATTCTCCTAGCTCCAAAGGCAAACCACGAATGTTCTCGTGTAAAGTATCCATAATCATGACAGTCAGTATTAGTTTATTTAAAATCTTCTCCTAGCGCGAAAGTAATGGACATAGTGACTAATTTCTGACTACTGCCATTCAGGGTAACGGCCAAGAATATCAATAAAATATTATTTTATAAAGTAAACGGTCTAAAGCGGAATAATCGGATGAACTCAGACTTTATTCAGAGACATATGACCAGTTAGTTGACTTTTGTCACTTTCCTCTTGTGAATTTCTCGACACAAAAGTTCTACAGTCACCAAAAGAGATTTTGCTCTGGCAAGTCCCTGTCTAACTTCCATGTAGATCATCTCTTGCAATTCATTTGGAATCCTTGAATATTATTTTATAAATGGAGTTTAAATACTTGTCTCGATGTTGCCCAACATTTGACTCCTAGCCAAGCTGGTTTCTTAAACGATATGGTATGCCACGTCAATGGCTAGGGTCGCACTAAAGGTAGGTAGTGACAATGCGAGACCATCAATCGTGTTCTAGGTAAGCCGAATCTTTCTACTCCCACTCGTGAAGTGACACACCGCAACTAAAGCACTTGATTTTATCCCCTGTGCCCAAGTAGATAAATCTGGCTCTGGCTAATTCTTCGGTGTTATGTCCTCCCAGATAATTTGGCCATTTCCCTTGGAACGTTTGGAATCGACTTTCAAAGTCGCAGTATTTAGCCAAATGCACAGGGAACGAATATTCGTCTTTCACAGGTTCATTTAGCTGAGGGTACGGTGAAATCCGCGTGAGTTTGCTTAGGGTTCCATGACATCCGTAGAGTGGTAGCCGCATGGTTTCACATGCAGGATGACATTGACAATTAAAACCAGTAGAGTGATAAGGTGTTCTGTAACGAATGGCATCGCTTTCGCTTCCACCAGGTTTGACACGCACAAAATCACTTTCCATGGTAGGTGTAGTGGTAGTAGTAGTAGTAGTAGTAGTAGTAGCAGTAGTAGTAATAGCAAAGTTCCCATGTTGTGGTACTGAATCGCTGAGGTCATAGCGCACGCCATCTCTCTCATCGCAAGGCACAATATCGCACTCCGCTTGAGAATCCCCGAACATGAATGATGACTGTTTAAACGGATTCATCTTTCTCGCTCGCAGATTTGGTAGTTACAATGAACTGTTGATCTTTGACGTTGTCCCTTTTTATATGCTGATCAATATGTGATGACGTGTCCGTACGGTAAATTGAAGTGCTTGGGAAACTGCATTCGCTTTTGGTACACGATTTGATACACTTTTCCCAAAGATCAACTGACGATTCGGTGTGTGGGTAAACATACAATCTAGTGCAGTTCGTAGGTGGTCACTTTAAAGTTTACATCCTGTCCAGACTACAAAGCTTCTTTCAGTAGGCCAAAGTTCGCGAATAGACTGGTGCGATAACTGAGAATCAATCCTTTCACTTTACACTCTGTGTGCACTTCTCCTTGCTTCTTCCGGTATTCGTAGCCATAATTTTTAGGACCGCCACAAGCAAAACTTAGAGCCTTGTCGTTGGGGTATTCGTCCGTCCAGGCTCCTAAACGGTCTCCTTCGATGTCAGAGTGAAGTTGACCCAAGCGATCAATGTAGATGCAACTGTCCGTGTCAAAGTACAGCACGCGATCTCATAATTGGTGTAACGCGTCGTACAATTTTAAGCGAGCATGGATTGTCACGTAAACCGCAATGATGACATTTCCAAATTCGTCGGCTTCTACAAAGTCCAGTTCTTCTTCGTAATTGACTAAGAGCAAGTCCTCACGAAGAACGTCCACGTGAAGGACGTCAGTTTGGCAAACGATCGCCTTCCTTCGTTTTTCTCCACGTTGTCTAAAGTGATGCCTTTCTGTTCCCAGTATTTCTCTTTGAATTTCATATGTTCTTCGGGAGTGTGGCACCAGGAACGATAGCCGCCGGTTTTTTGTTTCAGTTTCAAAAAGGCATCCACGTAGTCCACGAATATGCCTTTCTGTGTCTCGTCGCCCTTGTGGTACTGTTCTGTCTTGGGAAAGTGGTAAATTTCGTACACTTGTTAACAGTTGGTATCCCAGGTCCAGAGCTTTAAACAATCCCACGCTAACCCACGTTCCCGTGAAGGCGCAATCTTCCTGGGTGTGCTGACAAGGTCGGTCTTGGTTACATTTTTCGGCACAAGTACGACACAAGGGAAACATCGGTTTTCCTTGGCAATGGTGAGGCAAAACGGGACGGTACAAGTCCGTGGGAGGCAAGACTTTGCATCTAATCAATCCTTCTTATTGTCGAATGTTTTCCAGGTCAATGTGTTCCGTCAGCAATGGCGGATGCCCTGCGGAAAAGTGACAATAATTACATACGTAAGGATACAGCGAACACAAGTCCAAGTATTTGATTTCTTCTCCTTTCTCCTCGTCGGCTCGGTAAGCAAACAGGTGGCATTTGTCCGTCCTCCGTACAAACTGTTCCTTTGGGTTCAATGGGTCCACCAACTTGTAACATTCCACGGTGCGCTTAAACTCGGGATCGGTTTTCAAACGCTCATCCTATTCGTGTTCCCACATTTCCACCACTTGGTATCCTTGCTGTTCTACGCCAAGCGCCGCTGACAAGTGGCCTGGTACAAGTAGTCCATGGTCCGTTCTAACAACTGATTTTTTGTGTCACCTTTAGGGTAGCAGAGGGGACATCCGTGAAAAAAACAACCGTTAACCTCGTACACGATCTTGGGGTTCTCTAAGTCCCAACCATCCAACGAATACGTTCCGATGGTCTTTTCGCATCCTCCGTTTCGGGCATGTTGAATCCATTTGTCTTCTTTTCGCACAAGTAATGTAGCCAGCGTAGGGATTTGAGCGAGTATTGACGTTTGACAAAGTTGGTCGTTTGAGGGATGATGACAGCCAGGGTGTTTTCGGGCATGAATCGTTGGCAGTACACTAAGGAACACGCTTTGGCAATGGTGCATGTTTCTGTCAAACAAAGGATCGATCCCTCCGTGTTCCATGAACAGTTCACAAAATTTTCCACAGCAACGCCGTAAAATGTCCACGTCAGAACGACAAGACTTTTAGTATTTCCTTCTGAAAGTCGAAGGGGTCCGATGCGTGTGTCTGGTACCAATCGTAGAAAGCTTATCGTTGTTCGGTGCGCATGTTGTCGGGGTCGTAGTCGTGAGCCTCACGAAAATGGGGCAGAACTGCGTGTTGATTGGCTTCGGTACTGAAAAAGTGCGGCAAATAGCTTTTTTGTCATTTCTGTCATTGCAAATGTTTTACGCATTCGACTCAAAGGCATGGTCAAGTAACTCATCGAATCTTTCAACTGCATTTGTCTCACTCGCATGGAAATGAGTTTGGCTCCTTTCAAAGTCACTTTAGGAAGTTCGGTACTTTGTTCCGTATAGTATCTAAAAAGAAACTGACCATCGTATCCCAAAACATTGTGAGCCATCACCGTGGCATGGCGATGACAATCTCCGTAACGTTCAATGTCGTCTTGGCTCCACGTCTTGTTGATGTGGTCTAAGATCCATTGGGCAAAATCGGCTAGCGTGTTCGGTCCCCGAAATATTTTTTTACATCCTCTTGGAATCTTGCTGCAGTGAGGGCAATGACTAAAGGTAGGCTCTCGCATACTCGATGAGCCACACTAAAATTAGGACTGTGAATGCCGGTCTCTTGCATGCATTCAAAATCGAAAAAGATGAAATTCCCTTTCTTCTGGTCATCGTCTTCCTCTTGATGCTTGGAATGGTATTTTTTAAAGTAGCATTCGTGTTCCAAGTCTTTGATTTGGCGAGTGACTTCAGATGCTGTTGGTAACAGGCTGGACTGACAAAAGTGCACTGACAAGCAGGGCAATGCACTCTTGGTTGTCCTTCGTCCAGACAGGGTTGAGAAGTCAGACATCCCTCACATTTCGATCCACAATGATTGTGTTGCTCTCGATTGTTATAGCCATAGTCACATTTCTCACAATAATTACCGTATCACAGGAATGCTGCGATACTGGTGGTGGCATTGAAATGTTCATCGTGATAGTAGACGCGAATGTATTTTTCGTCTTTGAAAACTTTGCCTCGAAACAATAGAGGTCCACGCACTTCATGAGGTGTACTTTCAAGGTGTAGTGTGGAGCCAAGACGTCTTGCAATATTTGCATTTCATAAATGCCACAGGGTGTGTCTTTGGATAGCCCCGCTTGCAGTAACAGGAGTTCTGCTTGTCTTTGTTGTTTGGCTCGGTTCGATTTTCTAAAGTTTTCCCAGACTCTTTTCCATCCTACCGTGTCGTTCTTGTCGGCATAACTTCGTCCAGCACGATGGCACGGGCTAAACACATCTTGTCTTGAGGGTTGTTAATTCGGACGATGCTCGTTTTGGTGCTACAAACGTCGTCCACCAATAACGCCCTTTTGTGTCCGGTCCCTTGGGGAATAGACACGTGGGTCATGAACAGTGTCGCTTTTCCATCGGTGATGTGAAACTTGTCGTTGGATTGTTGCACGTGTTGAATCTTGTCGATGACCTTGGAATGTGTCAATTTTGCCGGACTGCTAAAGTTGATCCAAACGGGGGACTTCAAACTGTCGTGATGAATGGAAAGTCTCAAGCGATCGTCTCCTTTGGCTTGATATTGTCCTTTCAGTGTGTTTAACAAAGAATTCCATTCCTCGGTGATGAACCCTTCTGCTTTCTCCCAAGGCATGCCGGATTTGAAATCTTTAACTTCACCGTGTACGTGTAACTCGTGGTTCTAAATTTTCTAGAGGACCGCTTTTCCGTTTCTCGAATGTGGTGGTACTTTTCAGAGGTTAATGGTAGTTAGCTTTGGTTGAGAGCAGACTCTCTGGGTCTGGATTCTGGCTCACTCATGTCATCTTCAAAATCGCTGGCACGAATCTGAGCCTTTACTTCAGCTACTGTGCAAGGCGATAAATCACGTTTCTGCCTCTTATTTTCTTCTCCTTTCTCCACAAAATGATGCGATCGTTTCATCTTGACTGCAAAAAGTCAAATGACTACATTTTAAATGGCATGGATCCCTATATCCAGTGTCTTCCTATGTAAAGGGTCAGTATCTTCCCTCCCAGTATTAATTTCACTCTCAATCCGACCAGAACGATGGAAGAGCCCACACAGATCGATCTGATGATCAGAGTTTTGCGAGGTTTCATACGAAAGTTTTCTTCAGACAAGCCGACGGATTTCTACCCCTTGCTATAGCTGTAAGAAGAAAGAGCATTGGGCTACAGAGTGTTCAGACCATGAAAAAAAGCAAGCCAGGTGTCAAAAGAGACAAAGTCAAGATACCTGTTATCATTGTCAAGGGAAAGGATATTGATCTTCAGAATGCTCTATATAAAAATGACAGATGCAAGAGGAAGAGAGGAGATCAGAACAGGAAGACGAAGAGGTACCCTCCCGAAAGGAAGAACCCAGACACGTCAAGAAAGAGAAAAAAAAGAGAAGAAAAGAAGACGAGGAGAAAGTGAGGCAGAAAAGGACAAACGAGTAGAAGTGAACAATTTCTAAAATAAAACAGAGTGAACAAAGATACAGAAGTCTATGAACTTTCTAAAGTGTTGTGTTGTGAACTGGATTGTAAACGTTGTCACAGAATAGACCAGACAGAAAATGTAAGTGTCTCTTGGTTTGATTTTTTAGAATAAGGACTTGCACTCACGCATTCACACACGTAGATCATGGGCAAAAGAAGGGATTTTGAGTTATAACTGATTTTGGCAAATTGATTAGTTTCACTTTTCGAGAGAAGTGGGTGGCCTTGAAAAGGACCGTTGGGTGGGTTTTTCTTTTTTTGTTGTTGTTGTTTTGTTTGTTTGAGAAAACCCTCAGGAACGGGACGTAATCCGCTTTAACTGCCTTAGGCCTTTTCGACGGCCAAGGCCTACTTCTAGACTGGCTCCGGTTGATTATTTGGTGGAAATCATTAGGGTGGGTATTTCAGGCGTAGTAACAGGGTTGGACTGGTTGCTTGGGAATGTATTTTTCTCTTGGGTTGTATTAATGAAGTCTGATACGTTTGTTTAAGACTAATTAACTCTGCCAAAATATCTAAGAGTACAACCACCGTTTGATTTTCAATGTCCTCCTTCTCTCTTAGACCTTGTTTCTTCTCTGCTTCTGCTTCCTCTTCCTTTTGTTTCCTTCTTGCCTCTTCTTGTCATTGTTGCTGTTGAAAGAGAAAAGCTTGTTCTTTTTTTCTGTCTTTGTTTAAAATCATCGACGTGTGGTAAGGAAGGAGTAGGTGGCGAAGGTGCTGTACCGGAACAAATTCTTGCGAAGAAGAAAGAAAATCGACTAAATCCCAATTAAAATCAGTCTCTTCCGGACGTAAGACTGTGTTGACTTTGGTAGCCGCTGCTATGCCATCACGTTTCGTCTCCACAGCCGGTGCACCCCAATTCATGGTTTTCTTAGTTTCCGTCGTGTTTGAAAACTCTGTCACATTGATTCACTGCGTACAGACGCTAGCACATCTATATAGGGAATGTGACGTCACATTGGATTGGAAGACAGAATCCGCACTGTGACTGAATCTTGTTACTGGTGTTGGGATTGGTGAAAAAACTCAGTTTCGATCCGCTATTCCACTATAAATAACAGCAGTTCACTGTATTCCCTTCACCTGTTCTAGTCACAAGATGTGGATAAACGTTGAATCATTAATCTCGTATCGTCGATGCTGTTCAACCCGGACTACCCCATCTATGTCAAATCATCATGGATAATTATCCGGATCACGGATACGAGCGTTTTTTGGAAAAGAAGAAATCAAATTAAATTGTTTAATTAGAGAGATGTTACTATAACCCTTTGGCTTACTGACTTCCGGTCAGCATCAATTCAGTCGATTTCGGGTTATAGAGGTACATGCAATATAGTCATCCCAGGATTGTTTTGGTTATTAGGTTGGAAAACTTTCATATATAAAACTCCAAACGTCAAATCATGCTTTCAACCGCTCTATTTTCCAAATAAAATGCATCTAGTGATTTGAAAAGCATAGCAAAAAAGGGTCAGAGAACACTTTTATTTCGTTAAGTACAGAAGTGGAATTTATCAAATGGAAAGTTGAAAATTTATAGATTTAATTAAGTTATTAAGTTGAAAAGAAACAACAATAAATAAAGCAGTAACCACCATGTGGCGACATCTCAGAATTAGTATCTATGATCCTTCAGATGACTTCTCTAGGCGCAGTGGGGCGACTTCTCCCGACACCTGGGAGGAGTTCTTCATGGGGTGAGTTCTCCACTTCCAATGATATGGATCATACCTCGAATGTATGCTGATAACTGCCATGAGAACAAATTCGGCTATTTACGAAACTAGGGTGGACCGAGAAGTTACGAATGCATCGAACTATTAGGGTAGCGTTCTACAGTTTCGTATTTTGCACTTTTAATTCCATTTATTTTGGGCGTATGATTTATGGTGTAATAAGGGTTATGGAGTATATTTGGTGGATGATTGACGGTGTTCTATGGGTTATGGAGTACATTTTGGTGAATGATTGACGGTGTAATATGGGTTATGGAGTATATTTTGGTGGATGATTGACGGTGTAATATGGGTTATGGAGTATACTTTTGGTGGATGATTGACGATGTAATATGGGTTATGGAGTATATTTTTGGTGGATGATTGACGGTGTAATATGGGTTATGGAGTATATTTTGGTGTATGATTGACCGTGTAATATGGGTTATGGAGTATATTTTGGTGTATGATTGACGGTGTTATATGGGATATAGAGTGTGCTGATCGGCTCTACTGCAGATGTGCATCATTAAAAAACTGAAAAATAAAAAAAAATGCTAGCTCCGCTAGGTTATAGTCACTTCCTGGACTTCAGACGTAGATTGTAAAAGAGAACTATAACTTTTTTAAATTACATTTTTATATTTAGTAATTTATTCATTGCACTTAAAGAAGCTGGTATTGTCTGTTTGGCAAAATTTGTTTTCCCTATTTGAATAATTGCTATAGATAGGATACTTTAGGCTGGTTCAGGATTATCATTGGGGCACATGGGAGCAGTGTTTTGGTTAACTATGTGCTTAGATCGTGTACAATTTCCACAAGCAAACAAAAAAAAAAAAAATCCAAAGAAATTTCAACTACAGTACATGAAAGTAGCACAGAAGTGTGCTGAAATTCACTCCATTGTGCAGCGCCCTGCCCCACCCCTGCCTGGTATGAGGCTATCGAACAATATTTTCATTCGTAACTTCTTGATCAATCCAAGGGTCAATTCAGTCTTAAAAATAACCGAGATTGCCTGCATAGATCGGAGCTTTCTGCAGAAAAATTTCCGGATAATAAACTTTATGTTCTTTTTCTGTCAAGTTCTGCGCCTGTATATATCTGAGGTATATTTTTGTCTCGCAGAAACAGCCGAAATCGTTCCGTAGTCCACTTACTTATAGTAGCCACTCAGATAAAGCGTTGCAAATTCGGCAGAATTATCGTTGGTGTCGATATGTTCCAAATGGCATTTGTCAATTACATAAATATGATAGTAGTGAAAGGGGACGATTCAGCCTCAATGGGAATTAGCATTACAGACCCCCCTGGGACGGTTTAGCCTCAATGGAAATTTAACATGGAGAAAAATCGTGGGACTGTTTAGCCTCAAGGGAAATTTAACATGGACGAAAAATCGTGGGACTGTTTAGCCTCAAGAGGAATTGAACATGGGAATATGGGACTGTATAGCGTCAAAGGAATTTAAACAGGGTGGGACTGTATAGCGTCAAGGGAAATTGAACATGGGATTTTTTTATAAAAAAAAATAAAAAAAAAAAAAAAATGGGGTAGGCAATGGAAAGTCATTCTCTTTTCGAGACCTATGAGTGGCTCTGAAAAGGGCCTTTGGGTTTATGTTAATGTATCCATTAACATAAGTGGCACCGCATTGGTCTTCTTCTTGTCCTTAGGCTGCGCCTCACTGTAGGACCGTAAATCAGCACTCTTTTGAGGCATCCTTGTCTTTCTACGTAGATCCTACGTATCCACAGACTGGTGTCTGTCCTGTGGACAACGGTCCACTTGGATCGGACATACATTAGCATGTCCGTCCTAAACATCATTGAAGACACAAGGGTGGGTGATTCAACTGTGGTCCACATCTTGAGGCGACGAGAACAGGTGAATCAATGCAGTGAACTGCGCTTATTTATAGGTAGAGGAAGGATTGAAACGGATTGAGTTCATTCACCAATCCGAACACGCGTTACAAAATTCAGTCAGCCCGCATCCAATCCGAAGAGAGCAGTCTGTGACGTCACGTGGTCTATATAAATTCGCTAGCGCCTGTGTGCAGTCAATCTATGCGACAGTGATTCAACATGACGGAAACTCAGAAAACGATCCATTGGGGTGCACCAGCAGTGGAGACCGCCCAAGGGAACCCGGACTTACTAACAGAAGAGGTAAACTGGGATTTTGTGGATTTTCTTACCTCGCAAGAATTTGTTCCGGAACCTTCGTCACCTTCTTCATTACCGCAATTGGAGAATTTTAGACAGAGACAGAAAGAAGAATTGGAGAAATTTATACAACGACAAAAGGAAGCGGAACAAGCTTTTCTCCTACAGCAACAGCAGCAAGAAGAAGAGGTAAGAAAAAAACAACAAGAAGAAGTAGCAGCAAAGAAACAAGAGGGTGAAAATCAAACGGTCACGGTACTGTTGGACATTTTAGCGGAGTTAAGAAGTCTGAAACAAATGTATCAGACTTCTTTATTACGACCGAAGAGAATACGACCTTCCCGAGCTAAACAGGTTAACCCTGTGACTAAGCCTACCTTACCACCGTTAGTGATTTCAACCCAATCATCATCATCAACAGTACGCAGTCCAGAAGTAGGCCTTGGCCGTGGCAAAGGCTTAACGCAGTTAAAGTTGATTGCTTAAACTCACCCCTACACCAAAAAAAGGCCCTTTTCAGGGCCACCCACGTTACTCGAAAAGAGATAGCCTTTCAATTTGCCAATAACTCAAAAATCAACAAAAAAAACCATTTTACCCCTATAGTACGTGTATATGAGTGCGTGAGTGTAGCTTCTTATTTTAAAATCAAAACTCAAAGACACTTACCTTATATAATTAATTTATTATTTTATCCATAGTTACAATCCAATTCACAATTCACAACAAAACACTTTAAAAAGTTCATACACTTCTTCTGTCTCCTTGTTTATTCTCTGTGTTTTTTAAATTTCTTCACCGTCACACTCTTTTCCTCTTCTTCCTCCTCGCTTTCTTCCCTTCTTCTTTTCTTCTCCTGTTTCTTTTTCTTCACCTGTCTGCTTTCTTCCTCTGAAGAATCCCTCTCTTCTTCTGAAGAATCCCTCTTTTCTTCTGACTCCTCTTGTTTCTTTTTTGGGCAATCTGGAGACCAATGTCCTTTTTCTTGACAATAATAACAGGTATCTTGACTTCTGTCTTTTCTAGTCCCTGTTTTATTTCTTTTTTGACGGTCTGGACACTCTGAAGACCAATGCCCTTTCTTCTGACAGATATAGCAAGTATCTTCACTTTTATCTCGAAAGGAAGGAGAGTAGTCCGTGGGCTGGTCTGAAGAGAATTTTCTAATGACCCCTCGCAAAGCTCTGATGAAACGTTCGATTTGGCTAGTCTCTTCCATCGTTGTGCTCGGTTAGAGAGTGAAATGAATAGTGAAAGGACAAAGACATACACCCTTTTATATACGCTGGTCTGCCATGACTATAAATTAGTCCATGGTGTTTAAACTTGAGTCATTTGACGTTTTTTACTCAAGATGAAACGATCCCATTCATTCGAGAAGAAAGAAGAAGAAAGTAAGAGGCAGAAACGTGATCTATCGCCTCGTACCAGGGCTGAAGTCTTGGCACAAATTCATGCCAGTAATTTTGAAGAGGACATGAGTGAACCAGAATCCGAACCCTCTAAACCAAGTTTACCACCCTTTGTCAACCCTGAAAAGTACTATTCCATTCGAGAGACGGAAAAGCGCTCCTCTAGAAAATTTAGAACCACGGCTTACAAATACACTGTGAAGTTTAAAGATTTCAAGGCTGAAGTACCGTTAGAGAAAGCAGAAGGGTTCATCGCTGGGGTGTGGGATTCTTTGCTCACCGCACTCAAGCGACAATGTCAACCCAAAGAAGACGATCACTTGAGACTTTCCATACAACACGACGGTTTGAAATCCCCTGTTTGGATCGAGTTTAGCAGCCCTGCAGAATTGACCGCTTCCAAAGTCATGGACAAGATTCAACACGTGCAACAATCTAATGACCAGTTTGACATCACCGATGGAAAAGGCACACTGGACATGACCCACGTCTCTCCTCCTCAAGGGACCAGACACCGCAATAAGGTGTTACTGGTGAACGAGCTTCGCAGCACCAAAAAGAGTCTCGTCCAAATTCACAATTCTCAAGACCAGATGTGTTTAGCCCGAGCCATCGTGGTGGGACGAACCTATGCCAACAAGAACGACACGACAGAATGGAAAAGAGCCTGGAAAACTATTCGACAATCGGACCGAGCCAAACAACGAAACGAAGCAGAACTCCTGTTGCAACAAGCCGGCCTGTCCAAAGACACACCCTGTGGCATTCCTGAAATGCAGAAATTGCAAGCTGTCCTAGCTCCACGATACACCTTGAAAGTGCACCCTGAAGAAGTGCGCGGACCTCTGTTGTTTCGAGGGAAAGACTTTAAGGACGGAAAATACATTCATGTCAATTATCACGATGACCATTTCGATACCATTACCAGTATCACTGCATTCCTGGGATACGGTTATTACTGTGAGAAATGTGACCATGGTTATAATAATCGAGAGCAACACGAACATTGCGGATTGAAATGCTCAGGATGTTTGGCCTCTCCACCCTGTCTGAGCGAAGGACCAGTGCCTTGTTCAACTTGTCTGCGCACGTTTGTCAGCCCTACCTGTTACCAACAACATTTGAAGACGCAAGGTTCACAGCAGAAATGTGCTTGTCAACTGCTGAGATTGTGCCCTACATGTGGACAAGGCCTACGTACCAATAATGCCAAGACACACGTATGTTCAGGAAAGAAAAAATGTCACATTTGTCACCACATCGTGGACTTGGAACACCAATGCTACGTGCAAAAATACCAACCCCCACCAGAGAAAGAGGACGGTCACAAGAAGAAAGGCAATTTCATCTTTTTTGATTTCGAATGCATGCAAGAGACCGGTATTAACATTCCTAATTTCTGCGTGGCTCATCGAGCGTGCGAGAAGTGCATTCAAGAACCTATCTTCAGTCATTGCCCTCACTGCAGTAAGATTCCCGGAGGGCGTGAAAAAATCTTTCGGGGACCGAACACGTTAGCCGATTTTGCCAAATGGGTCTTAGACCCCATCGACAAGACGTGGAGCCAAGAGGACATCGAACGTTACGGAGATTGTCATCGTCATGCCACGGTGATGGCTCACAATTTCTCCGGATACGATGGACAGTTTCTTTTGAGATACTATACAGAACAAGGCACCGAGCGTCCTAAAGTCACTTTGAACGGAGCCAAAATCATTTTCATGCAAGTGGGACAAGTACAGTTTAAAGATTCGATGAGTTACTTAGCCATGCCTTTGAGCCGAATGCCTAAAACGTTTGGAATGACAGAAATGGCTAAAGGGTACTTTCCACACTTTTTCAATACGGAAGCCAATCAACACGCCATTCCACCCCATTTACCTGAGGCTCACTATTACGACCCCGACAACATGCGTACCGAACAACGAGAAGCTTTCTACGCTTGGTACCAGGCTCACGCCTCGGACCCTTTCGACTTTCAGGAAGAAATGTTAAAGTATTGTCGTTCCGACTTGGACATTTTACGACGTTGCTGTGGAAAATTTCGAGAACTGTTCATGGAACACGGAGGGGTCGATCCTTTGAAAGAAGCTTGCACCATTGCCAAAGCGTGTTCCTTAGTGTACCGGCAACGATTCATGCCTGAAAACACCGTAGCTGTCATCAGTCCTCAAACGATCAACTATGTCAAACGTCAATACTCGGTCAAAGCCCTACGGTGGTTACATTACTTGTGCGACAAGGAAGACAAGTGGATTCAGCATGCACGCAACGGAGGGGGCGAAAAAACCATCGGAACGCATTCGGTCGATGGCTGGGACTTAGAAAACCCCAAGATCGTGTACGAGTTTAACGGTTGCTTATTTCACGGATGTCCCGTCTGTTACCCTGACCGTGGCACTAAAAATCAATTTTTACAACGAACCATGGAAGACTTGTACCAGGCCACTTGTCAGCGACGCCTAAAGTTAGAACAGGAAGGATACCAAGTGGTGGAAATGTGGGAACACGAATACGATCACCGTTTGAAAACCGATCCCGAATTAAAAAGCCTCGTGGAAAGTTACCAGTTCATGGACCCGCTGAACCCGAGGGATAGTTTGTACGGAGGAAGGACCAATGCCACCTGTTTGCTGTACCAAGCCGACGAAGAGAAAGGAGAAGAAATCAAATACTTGGACGTGTGTTCGCTGTATCCCTACGTGTGCAAATATTGTCGCTTTCCTGTAGGGCACCCACAATTGTTGACGGAACACATCGACCTGAAAAACATTCGACAATAAGAAGGTCTGATCAAGTGTAAAGTTTTGCCTCCCACGGACATGTACCATCCAGTGTTACCTCACCATTGCCAAGGCAAACTGATGTTTCCTTTGTGCCGTACTTGTGCTGAAACGTGCAACCAAGATCAGCCTTGTCAGCACACCCAGGAAGAACGGGCTTTGACGGGAACATGGGTCAGCGTAGAATTGTTCAAAGCTCTGGACATGGGATACCAACTGTTAGAAGTGTACGAAATTTGCCACTTTCCCAAGACACAACAATACCACAAAGGTGACCCCACTCAGAAAGGCATTTTCGCCGACTACGTGGATGCCTTTTTGAAACTGAAGCAAGAAGCCAGTGGCTATCCGTCCTGGTGTCACACTCCCGAAGACCAAATAAAAATCAAAGAGAAATACTATGAACAAGAAGGCATCTCTTTAGACCACATCGAGAAAAACGAAGGCAGGCGATCGTTTGCCAAAGTGATGTTAAATTGCTTGTGGGGTAAAATGGCACAACGAATGTGTTTACCCAAGACGGAATATTTGACACAACCTTCCCGCTACTTCCAGATGATTCACGACAAAACCAAATTCATGAAACACGTGGACGTCGTTCGAGAGGATTTGATCTTGGTCAATTACGAAGAAGATCTGGACTTTGTACAAGACGACCCCTTTGGAAATGTCATCATTGCGGCTTACGTGACAGCTCATGCTCGCTTAAAATTGTACGAAGCTTTAGAACTGTTAGGGGAACGCGTCCTGTACTTTGACACGGACAGTTGCATTTACATCCATCACCCGAGTCAACAGCACCCTGACATCAAAGGAGACCGTTTAGGAGCCTGGACAGACGAGCATCCCGACGACAAGATTCTAAGTTCGTCAGTGGCGGTCCCAAAAATTACGGCTACGAATACCGGGACCCACAAGGAGAAGTGCACACGACGTGTAAAGTGAAAGGATTGACTCTGAATTATCGTACCAGTCGTGTGGTCAACTTTGGGGTATTGAAAGAAGCCTTGCAATCGGGAGAGGATGCAAACTTTAAAGTGACCACCTATCAACCGAACAAGATTGTACGTTTACCCACACACCACATCGTCAGTCGGCCCTTGGATAAAGTCTATCAAATCGTGTACCAGAAGCGAGTGCGACTTCCCAATCATTTCACCTTGCCGTATGGACACGTCGGTATTGGTCTGTATATAAAAAGGAACCCTAGGCAAGATCGATAGTTCATTGGGACTACCAAGACCGAGCGAACAAGATGAATACTTTCAGAGAAACACAAAACAAGTTTAGACAGGCACACTTCAAGTGTGGGGTTTCGGAAGTGGAATGCGATTGTGAGCCTTGCGATGGGTACGATACTGTACGTTGTGACCTTAGCGATCCCGTAAAGCATCATGGGAACTTTGTTCTCACTACCCCTATCATGGAAAGGGATGCTGTGCGTGTCAAACCTGAGGGATGCGAAAGCGATGCCGCTCGTCCTCTTGGACATTTTACTGGGTTTCGTTTTAAAGGGGAATGTTCACTTTCACGTCTACCCCCTACATATGTCATCCAGCTCTGAGCAAACTCCTGTCCATGTCACCCAACCCTCATCGAAACGAACCTGTGAAAGACGAATATTCGTTTCCTGTGCGTTTGTCGGAATAATGCGACTTTGAAAATCGTCTTCAATCGTTCAAAGGAAAATGGCCTAAGTATCTGGGAGGCCCGACCCCCGAAGAATTAGCCAGAGCCGGATTTTTCTACTTGGGCGAAGGAGATAAAGTCAAGTGCTTCAGTTGCGGTGTGTCACTTCCCCACTGGGAACCGCAAGATTCGGCCTACGTAGAACATGCTCGATGGTCACCGAATTGTCATTACTTACCCTTAGTGGGACCGAGACATTAAAGTAACTTACCATGTCGTTGACGAAGAAGACACCAGTTTGGCTAGGAGTCAAATGTTGGACATCACCGAGACCAGTATTTAAACTTCATTTCAAAAACGATATTGAATCATTACCTAAAGAACTGCAAGAGAAGATTTACAAGGAAGTATGGCAGGGACTTGCCAGAGTGAAATCTCAATGGGTCACTGTAGAACTTTTGTACCGTGAAATTCACAAGAGGAAAGTGAAAAAAGTCAACCAGTGTGTTAGATTTCTTTGGGTCAAGTGTGCATTCGTCCTATTGTATTACTCTAGACCGTTTACATCAAAAGAGTTCAGTGACATTCTTGGACGTTACCCTGAATGGCAGTGGTCAGAAATTACTCACTATGTGGATTACTTTTGCTCTAGGAGAAGATTGTGAATTGTACGGACTGACCTATTCATGGATACTTTACAAGAGAACATTCGTGCTTTGCCTATGGAGTTGAGAGAATGGATTTACCGAGAGCTGGTCAAAATACAAGTCAAACGTAAAGAACAATTGCATCCGTTACGTCACCAGATCTTTAACCACTGGTACCTGAATAGTATAAGAGGACTGATTCGTCAGAAATTGTTTCAGTGGTCAGACCTTGTTGAACACTTTCAGTTTGTGAATGAACTAAACGTTCGTAATTTTGGTTACTTCGAGATTCACCTACTGCAACGTATTGAGGAAGACGAGTTAAAAGATTATCAACATATGTTACGTGGAATCTGCTTAGCGGAAGACGAAACATCTAGACAAACTCTGACGTTTCGGTTACAGTATGTAACATTTAAATTCCCTACTGGAGAACGAAGATGTCTAGTTAGAAATTACCTTTATTGCTTCCGAAACAAAGAGACTATAAAATCAGGCTGCCATGCCACGGATTATGTCACATATCATTGAACAGATTCCGTGGAAGGAACTCAATGACCATATTCAAACCGTGGATCATTACCATCGATTATTACAAGAAGTGTATCCATTCAATTTGGGTCGACAAGTGGTGTGTGTCTTAGTGACTTGTTTTCTGGGATTTCGTTTACCAGCCGATTCCTTGTGGACTCTTTACGATCAGTACTTACCACCCATTCAACATGAAAGTGGTGCCTTTAAATGTTCACGAGAGACTCCTTTTGCTCAAAGCCTTACGTTTTCATCTGGATACTTCTCGACCTCTACGGGAAAAACAGATTCGTCAACTTTTAGCTATCCAAGACGTGTATGACGATGTGTGTGTAGCTTGTGACTTACATCCCCATTGGACAGATGTCCGTGCCTGGAAAAAATGGGATTTTGAGACTTGGACCCAAGAAGTGGCCCAGTATGCTCGAGAGTTGTGATCCTTCCTTTCAACGTCCAAAGAAAAAAGTTACTTTTCAACCAGTGTTAGTGACGGTGCCAGAAGAACCCGTCACCCAGGACGGGACTGTCGTGGACAGACCTCAAAGACCCTTTCGAGAGGACACTTGTGTGACCTTACCCCCTATAGAACTGGTCAGAACTTTACCCAAAACATGTTGTACAGACACTTGTGTTTATTCCACGTTAATGGTTATCATGTGCCTTTTATCCTTGTACTTAAGCCTATGGCTTTTATGTATTTTTGTCTTTCGTATTCATGTTTAAAACATTCAATAAACGTGTTCTGAAAAAAGTATATAAACTCTTGTCTTGTTTGTTTTCGTGTCACAAGTGACATTCCTCACACTATGGCTACCTCTGCTGTCTCTGCTCCCTCTTCCTCTACTGTCAAAGTCATCGACGAACACTTAGATCGTGCCACTTGGGAGGCTTTGTATCTTCGCCATCCCTTTGACATACTCATTGCTGGACCTAGCGGTTCAGGCAAAACCGAATTCGTCAAACGTTTGATCGAACATAAACATCATTTGATCGATCGGCCACCTCAGCGGATCGTGTGGTGTTACAAAGAGTGGCAATCGGCGTACAGCCTCTTGCAAGAAAGTCAAGGCGATTCCATCGTGTTTGTGGAAGGCATTCCTAAAGAAGACGATGGCATCGTCTCTGACTCCCGTCAAACCCATTTGGTCATTTTTGACGACATGTTAGGAGAAGACGAAGAAGAAATTAAACTGTGGTTCACGCGCAAAGGGCATCACCGTAATGCCAGTGTCGTTTACATCACCCAAAATTTGTTTCAACAAAGTAAAGCCCATCGCACCATCAGTCTCAATGCACATTACTTGGTCTTGTTTAAAAGCCCTCGAGATAAATCACAAGTGCAAGTCTTAGCCAAACAGTTAGGAACGCCTTGGCTGACTCAGGCGTACGACGATACCACTCAAACTCCACACGCCTATTTACTCGTCGATTTGAAACCTACGACCCCAGATGATTTGCGATTTCGTACCCACTTGTTTCACCACTGGGGCCAAGACGGAGGGCCTGTCCTGTACACGTCTCCGTCCTCGACTTAATTTCACTCCACAAAAAAATCTATAAAAACCTCAGACCCTTTTCGTCGGTCATACACAACGTCAACATGACGTTCCTTCAGTCGCATCTTCCCGTCAAATTGATTCGTGCCTTGTATGGCATCAGTCGAGAAAAAAATCCACAAATACGAGCTCGTGTCTTAGAAGCTAGTCTCAAAGAAGTCTTACGATGGTTCACGGTGACGGCACGTCAATTACTCCAAGGAATCATTCAGATTCCTCATCAAACCAAACGCTTTTTCGATCGAAACAAAGTCGCTTTGACCCAACTGGCCGATCCCCGCATCGACACTCAAACCAAAAAACAAATCATTTTGAAACCTGGAGGAAGCGGTACTCTAGGAGGGGTCATCATTCGCTCTCTCTTAAGATGGGATCCTAATGCCCCCAAATTTCTCCCCAAGAAAAAAGTCAAACGAAGCTCCAAGAAGAAGAAAAAGACCAGGTCCCCAAGGAGAACTTCTCCAGTGGCGGGACCCTCCTCTTACCAGACACCACCACCACCCCGGAAAAAGAAAAGAAGCCCTCAGAAAAAGAAACAGAGAAAAAGTCCCCAGAAAAAGAAAAGTCCACAGAAGAAAACTAGTCGCAAGAGAGGCACTTCTTCGGCCAGGACGCAACCTTACACTCGCAAACCACGACCTGCCACGGCGGTGACCGTGTCTCCGGCAGCCTCATGTTCATCCACTTCTCCGTTGATGACACCAAGAACTGAAGAGTACTTGGAGACGTTGATCACACCAAGAACATCTCCGTTGATGACCCCAAAAAGAACTTCCCCAGTGGCAGGTCCCTCCAATTTAGCGGCAGTGGCCGCTGCTCACAAAGCACCTTCTCCCAAAATCAAAGTCCAAGAAAGATCGGGCATGTTACAAGGTTTACTGGATTTGTCCAAGCAAGAACTGGCTCGATTTAGTCCGTTGCGTACCCCTGCACGACGTGTCATGCCTGTCCTCAAACTGATACGACGTAAAGACAATCAGTGGCGACGCGTTCCAGTATAAAAAAGGCCTGTGACTAAGTAGGGTATCAGTGTTTTTGGTGCTGAAGACTCAAAGATGTCACCCTCCAGAAAACATCCCTCTTCTAAACAACCCCAAGGAAAGAAAAGAAAAGTACTGCCTCCTCGTTTAGTCAAAGATGGGGACATGTTATCTGTCCTGTCCAAAGCTTCTCCACCCCTACGAAAAAAACTCATTCAATCGGCCTCCAAAGAGGTCATCGATACCGTGTGCGAATGTTGTTTGAACGTCTTGAAAGGCACGATCCCTTTGTCCAAACACCAGAAACAATGCTTAGGCAAACATCGTCACGTTCTTCGCCAAATGGTTCAAAAGAAAATTCCCACTCGTCAAAAAAAGAAGATGTTGGTCCAACGTGGAGGCATTTTACCCCTCTTGTTAGGTCCCTTACTGAAAGGAGTCTTGGGAACCATGTTGGGAGGACTGGTGGGAGCAAGATAAAAAGGCCTTCGGAAGTCCCAAGATCTCAGAATCGACCCCTGACAACCCCATGGAAGGACGAAAACTAGCTTTAGTACCTTACAAACGATGGATGGAATACCATCGGTGGCAAGAACAACGCACCCCGCATTTACCTCCCAATCCCAATTTGAGCGAGATGTCTCAGTTACAACACGAATTGCAGTCCTTGATGGATCGCCAAGATTTGTCCGAAACAGAAAAATCGCAAAAGTACGGTCAACTCTTGCAACGACTGCAACTCTTTCACCAGAAAGCTTTAGACGAAACAGCTCTACCCACTCTGAAAGATTTTAAGACCTTGATGAAAAGTCCAGCACCATCATCACTACCACCACCACCACTACTACCATCCCCAGGGGTCACCAGAGATGCTACCCCACGAAGACCTGAGGAAGAAGAGATGCGAGAAGTGTTTCAAACACCGTCAGCAGCTCCCATTTCGAGTAAGATTGCAGCATCTTTGTTGACCCCGTCCCCCACACCCCAACGAGAAGAAATGAAAGCTTGGGTTAAAAAGATGATGTCCACTCCTCCTTCGACAGAAGTGAAAAAGAAAGAAGGGAAGCTAGAAGTGAAAAAGAAAAGAAGACCAAAGCCATTCCATTGCCACCTCCACCACCACTACCTTCGACTTCTACTCCCGTAGCCCATCGGACACGTAAATCCGTTTCTAAACCACCCATTCGACCCACCCAAAGTAGCATCACCGAAGAGTGGGTGACTTATTAACACACAAACAAACATAAAAAATGGAAAAGGTCTTAGCCAGCATTTACTACGATCCCTCCCATCCTGCAGGTTACGCAGGAGTTCAAAAATTGTATCGTGCTGCCAAAACGCGACTGAAAAGTCTCCGTTTACCTCAAGTGCAACGATGGTTACAAGAACAAGCTACCTACACTTTACACAAACCCATTCGACGCAAGTTTACCAGAAGTCGCACCCGAGTGGAAGGCATCGATCATCAATGGCAAGCCGATTTAGCCGATGTCTCTCATTTGGCCAGCTACAATCGTGGCTACAAATATTTGTTTTGTGTCATCGACGTCTTTTCCAAATTTGCCTGGGTCGTGCCCTTGACTTCCAAATCGAGCAGCGAGTTAGTGCGAGCCCTGCAACGGGTGTTGAAAACAAAGTGGTCGTCACCCTCTTCGATGGCAAACGGACAAAGGCACCGAATTTCTGAACCAAGCTTTCCAAAAAGAATTAAAGAAACGTGACATTCATTTTTTTACCACCGAGAATCCCGAAACCAAAGCCAGCATCGTGGAACGTTTTCAACGCACTTTGAAAGAACGCATGTGGAAATATTTTACGCATCACCACACTCTGAAGTACATCGACATCTTACCGCACCTGGTGCAAGCGTACAACCAATCTTGCCATCGAAGCATCGGACGTGCCCCGCAAGACGTGACTCCCGAGAACGAAGTGTTGGTGTTTGAGCGCCTGTTTGGTACGTCCCCGACGAGGGCTGTCCCCAAGAAAAGTGGAGAGTTGGCCGTAGGAGATTGGGTGCGCATTGGCAAAACCAAACGCACTTTCGACAAAGGTTACTTACCTAACTGGACGACCGAATTGTTTCGTGTCACTGGACGAGTGCATGACCGTCATCCTGCCGTCTATAAATTGGAAGACATGAACGGAGAAGTGCTAAAAGGAACGTTTTATTTGCCCGAGTTACAACGTGTCACCAAAAAAGAAGACGTGTACGACACCGAAAGCATTCTCGAACGCAGAACCCGTAAAGTGGGCAAACGACGTGTCAAAGAAGTCAAAGTACGTTGGAAAGGATATCCATCCAGTTTGGATTCTTGGATCGACGCTTCGCAAGTCATCGACTATAAAAAGAAGAGACCATCATGCCCTTTCACACAGACGCAGCTACGTCGACCACTCCTTCACCTAGTTTTTCTGTGCAAGATTTACAAAAACAACCCTTGTGGGTGTGGTGTGGAGAACGTGTGCCTAAAACGCAAATCGTCTTTTTCTGCCAAATCTTCGTGGTGTATTGTGTCATCGGGGCAGCCATTGCCAATTTGAGTTTGCAACAAGGAGACAAACAACTGTGGACCATTTTATTGAGCAGTTGCATCGGTTACCTGCTTCCTAATCCCTCCCTGAAATTCTCTTCGAACGGGAACAACGGGAACCTTGTGTCCAGTGCCAGTGCCAGTCACCACTCCAACAACAACCACAACCAGAACCCCATTTTGGGCGGAGACACGCCTCTGACGTCCAGTAACCCCTCGGACAGCCACAGAACTCTGGAATTATGAGTCACCAAAACCAATTTTACTTAACCTTACCCAGTGACAGTTCCATGGAGGTGTCTCCCCACAACACGTTGTGCTGTTACACGGCCAAATTACCTCAAGCCATCCCCTTAGATCACGAAGCCCATTGGGAAGTGGCTTTAGTGGAAATCATTCACCCGACCCAAGTCCTCAATGTCCTTCCCAATCAAAATTTTTTTAAGGTGGAAGTTCATGACGAGCAAATGCAAAAGTACTTGAATACCCATGTCAAATATGACAATAAAACCTATGATGACAAAACTCAAACATGGACCTACAACTTGTTTATTCCCCCAGGCTATTATTTTAGTGGTCAACATTTGGTCAGCACCATAAGCTCCAGGTTTAATGTCGTGTTTCTGAAAGCTTTGGAAAGTGCCCAAAAAAGTGTCACCATGGAGTACCACAAAGCAGCTCGTCGCTTCTTGATGAAATTTGACCGGAGTAAAATCGTGTCCATTTTATTTTGTCCTGAATTGTTTGACATGTTGAGCGGGGACATGGAGCTGAGGAAGATAGTAGAACAAAAACCCGAATCAGCAGTCATTTACGAAAACGAGTCTTTTGCCAAGTTTTTTCGTGCCCCGGTAGAACTGAACCAAGGACTGAATTTGATGTTTGTGTACTCCGATGTGGTGGAGTATAACGTGGTGGGACACACCTCCGTACCGTTACTGCGTGTCATTCCTTTCAAAGTGGATTCTGCCACGAACGTTGACGAGGAAGGTGGAAACACTTACCACGTTCACCGCGAATTTGTACATCCTCACTATTTGCCGGTCAGCAAGTCTTATTTGGACACGGTCAACATTGCTATAAAAGGAGATCTGGGACAAAATATTCCATTCACCAAAGGAAAAGTCACGGTGAAACTCCATTTTCGAAAACGGTTCTCTCATGACTAGTAAGTCATGTATCCAGTGTACCGAGGGGTTGCTCGACAGCGAGGACACGGTTTAGGAGATATGTTAAAATCGGCCTTTCGTTCGGTGGCCCCGGTGTTGAAACCGATGGTGACACGCGGATTGCACGCCTTGAAAGATGCGGCACTGACGCAAGGCAAAGAATTTCTCCAAAATGTCATCATTGGGCCGCCGAGAAACACCTATAAATGCCCTGCACGCTACCGAGTCAGGCATTCAGCAAGGACAAGGCAGAAAGAGACGACGAAGAAAACACCCTTTCACCAGACTTCACACCTCTAAAGCGAGAAAGGCAATGAAAAGAAGAACCGTTCGAGACTTAGACGTTTTCGATTATTGAGACACAACAACAAAAAAAATGATGCACCGAGAGTCTTGCGCTTGTTCCAAGTCGGAACTGGATCTGTTTGCCATGCCCCCCACCATGATGACGATGCAAGAATCCCAATGTGTGGAATTTCACCCTGTCTCCTCTTTGACAGACTCCGCTCCCATCGAGTTTGACATCAAAGGACAGCCCGAAGATTACATCGATCTGAATAGCAGTTACTTGTACTTGAAAGTGAAAGTGATCGAACCACCCAACGCTAACATAGACAATGATGATGTAGTAGCTCCCGTCAATAATTTCATGCATTCCTTGTTTAGCGAAGTGGACTTGTACTTGAATAACAAACTGATCAGCAGCAGCATGGATACTTACCCTTACCGAGCGTACCTGGAAAATCTCTTGACATACGGAAAAGAAGCCAAGAACACTCATCTGGATGCTTGCGTGGTATGGAAACCTGACAAAGCGACTAAGTTCAACAGCATTACAGTTGCTGGGGATGCTCAAAATACAACGGGATATGTAAAACGACGAGCGAAAATTCATCTAAGTCGTAGTTTAGAACTGATGGATCGCCTGCATCTAGACATGTGGTTACAAGAAAAGTATTTGCTGAACGGGGTGGATATCCCCTTGAGACTGAATCGCAGCAGTGCCGCTTTCCATTTGATGGCTGCAGAAAATTCCACTTACAAAACCGTCATCAAAGAAGCCAGACTCTACGTGCGTCGTGGGGAAGTGTTACCTAAAGTGGGAAACGACATCAGTCAGACGTTGAGCAGAACGACAACCAAGTATCCGATACGACGCGTGGAAGTGAAAATCTTCACCATTCCCACTGGACAGCGATCCATGATCGAAGATCATCTGTTCCAAGGACAGTTACCAAAGCGTTTGATCGTTGGTATCGTCAGGAATTCAGCTTTCAATGGAGCCTACAACGAAAATCCTTCTGAGTTTCAACATTACAATGTGTCCAAGATTGAAGTCAGTCGCGACGGCAAGACCTTGTGTACCCGACCTTTCGAACCTAATTTTGCCCAGAAGAATTACTTGAGGTCGTACTCGTCCTTGTACGAAGCTACCGGTCAGTTAGGAACGAACACCAGTCACGGCATTA
The DNA here is from genome assembly GCA_028554795.2 of Sinohyriopsis cumingii. Lineage (NCBI taxonomy): Eukaryota > Metazoa > Mollusca > Bivalvia > Unionida > Unionidae > Sinohyriopsis > Sinohyriopsis cumingii. The sequence continues at coordinate 88,439,417 of CM068840.1, read as the reverse complement.
CGTACGAGGATTATGCAGGAGGTTATGCTTTGTGGGCTTTCGATTTCACTCCAGACCAAGGCAGCGACGAGGGACATTTCCACCCTATAAAATCCGGCCAGATTCGTGTGGAAATTCAGTTTGCAAACCGAGACCCTGATGTAACGTTGAACGTCATCCTGTATGCAGAATTCGATAATACCATAGAAATCAACAGTTTGAGAGAAGTCATTCTAGACTATTAGAAGCCATAGACTGTTATCCCTCTTTACCTAGTGGAGAAACTTTGGACATGGAATGTGAGGAGACCGTGGAAAAAGAAGAAGTTATCATGATGAAGTCCCGATGGCCAGAACAAGAAGCCCATTTAGTGTCCTGTTTTGCCAAACACTTGGTCGAAAAAATGACGGAATTGATCAAGAAAGATTGCTATGGATGTCAAAACGATCATCCCAGTCAAATTCAACACGATAAATGCCTGATGCTGAGCCAAGAAGAAAAATTGGACGAGTATCTGGACGAAGCTTGGAGTCTCATCTCGGACGAAGTCTTGTGGCATCAGTGGTATAAAGACTTGCGTGAACATTCTTGTCCACCATTAACCACTCAAGAGATCCATCGTATCGAAGCTCTCCTGAATCAGAGTGAGGAGACGAAACGAAGAAACGGTTATTTGTCAGACATTTTCAAGCAAAAAATCAGGATCGAATTGATGACTTATTATTACCTGTGAAGAAGAAGAAAAAAACCACACAAAACATGGATACCTGGGAACTTTATTACCTTTTGAACCACAGTTCGTATACGCTTCTTGGAATCCTGTCGTCTGTGCTAAAGATGAACTCCCTCATCGCAAACCTCAAGACCATCTAGCTTACGTGATCAACACGGACGACAGTATCTCCCAGGAAACCACTGGGTAGCCGTTTACTTTCCTCAAGAAGGATGTGTGGAATATTTTGATTCGTACGGATTGCCTCCTTTGGAAGACGATATCATTGACTTTATGAGAAGAAATGCTCAGACCACCCGATTCAATAATGTGAAATTACAAGGCACAGATTCCTTGGTGTGTGGACAATATTGTGTGTATTTTCTGCATCATCGCAGTCTGGGTTATTCCTTAGAACATTTAGTGACTCATTTTGATCCTCGTTCTTCTTCTAGAAACGATGTGAAAGTAGATCGATGGTTTTGTCACCAGTATGCTTATCTTTTGTCTCAAGCTAGGAAACGTAGTGTCCATCAATGGCCTAATGACGTTCAACAGTGGAAATATCACAATTTCATTCACAACGTTGTCAGCCCTGTTTAAAGTAGAGTGTGAATTGAAAAAAATGTTTGTGATTTGAAAAAAATGTTTGATGTTATATGGTTGGATTATTGTTAAAAAAAATGTTAGAGTTGTTGGTTAGTGTTAAGTGATTTTTGAATAAAAAATGTTGTGTTTTGAAAAAAAATGCCTTTGTCTTTTGTTTGGCTATAAGAATGTTTGATTGATGCTCTTTCACTTCTCTCTATCCCTCTCATGACACTCATTGAACGTTGCGGCTCGAAAACCGTAGAGGGATGTTTTCCTTCACGTCCGCGCTTTGACTTTAAGAACCGGGGGGAGTTTCCAGTCTAACCATCCATTGTCGACTCATCCTCCTACGAAGATGTGCTCCAAACTAGCTAAGCTAAACGAACCCTACGTGAATTTGCATAGGGTCAGACACAGTCTGATACCGAAAGCTGAAGAGATAGAGAATGTGAGAATGTTAAAAGTCACTGAAGAACTGATAGAAGAGCTCTTCAGAGAAGAAGTGAATAGGGAGAAAGAAGAATGGACAGAGAAGTACAGACTTCAGAGACAGCAGCAACAGCAACAACAACAACAACAGCAGCAGCAGCAGCAGCAGGAACCTGAACCTGACAGAGGCTTTGTCGATTGTCGCATCGACACCAAAGAGTTCTTCTTCTCTTTCCGAAGAAGCAGACCTATCGTCAGAAAGTCTATCCTCAGAGGACGTCGCATTCTTAGAAACTAAAAGATTGCCATAGCAAACGAAAAAAACAGCCCTTTTCAGGGCTACCCAATACTCTAGAAAAGAAATAACAATCGATTTGCCAATGTGTTTAGGTAGAGTAGTGTGAAAATAAACACTGACTCTTTTTTATAGTGTGAGTGTATGTGTTTGTAAGTGCTCACGTAGGTTGGTGTGGATAGTAAATTAAGATAATGTTTTTGTTTTTTTGGTGTTTGAGGTGTGGGGAGAGTAGATTTGGGGTTTGATTGCTCTGCGTATGTGAATAGTATATTGAAGTGATTAATGAAATTTTTTTTTAGAATAGGAATGGGTAGTATAAAAAAAGTGAGTGAGTGTTTCTTTTAGGTCCGCGCGTTGTTTGGTTATGATCTAGGTAAGATCAATTTTATGTTTTTAGGGGATGTTTTCCTTCACGTCCGCGCTTTCACCATAAATTGAAACTCGCTGGACAGTCTAGCTACCCTTGTTGACTGATCAACAATAAAAATGAGTAGCAGACTTGAAAAACTTTTTGAACTCCAGATGCACCTGGAATATGCCAGATGCCTCCTGAACAAGCTGGCTGCGGCGGCCCTTGTGGAAGAAGCCAGGATAGAACAGGAGGAGGAAGAGAGAAAAATGAAAGAAGAGGAAAGAAAGAGAGAGAGATCAGGTGTCACCCTATGATGAACCCTGTGTGCAAGGTGACACCTAAGGCAAGAACATCTCCCCAACCTGTAGCTGCACCACATTTACAACAGGAGGTAAGGATGCCAATTCATCCTAGAATAAGAAATAGAAGAAGAGAAAGGGAAGTCTTCACTATTCCAGAGACAGAAGATTGGAATAGTGAAGCCACTCAACCCGCCTCTGCGCTTACAGCAACAAGGGTGAATTGGCAAGGAGACTGGAGTCGAAGATGTGTGTGTGGTGCCAGAACAGGAAGGTGCCAGCATTAGATGGGTGCATCTGGAGTTAAAAAACAGCCCTTTTCAGGGCTACCCCAATCTCTAGAAAAGATATAACAATCCATTTGCCAATGTGTATGTAGAGTAGTGTGAATATAAACACTGACTCTTTTTTCTTGTGTGTGTGTGTGTGTGTTTGTAAGCGCTCACGTATGTTTGTGTGGATAGTAGATTTAGGTTTCATTTTAATGCTTTACGTGTGTGAATAGTAGATTTGGGGTTTGTTTATTGATGGTTCACTTATGTGAATAGTATATTATATGAAATGAGAAAAGTAGGGGATGTTTTCCTTCATGTCCGCGCGTGGTTAGGTCATGATCTAGGTAAGATCAATTTCGTTTGATGGGGATGTTTTCCATCACGTCCGCGCTTTTCGTATAAGAACCCACAGTATTCGTCGTTCAACCCATTCTACAGAGAAGATGGCTTCAAACCACCTCGATAAATTGCAAACATTGCAAGACGTCCTGGATAATTTGGGCATGATGGAACAAATGCTAGTGAGACTAAACGAAGATCACTATTCTTATAGTCCCCATCGAGTGAAGATGGAGATTAACAACTTAAGAAAAGTAAAGGACATGATAAGTGATGTGATGAAAGAAATAAAGGAGGAGAAGGAGGATGAAGAGGAAAGGATAAGGATAAAAGCATGGAATGAAAAAAATTGAAAAAGAAGAAGAAAATGAGAAGAGGAAGAAAGAAGAGGAGGAGAAGAAGAAAGAAGAGAAAAAAGGAAGAAAAGAAAGAAAAGAAGAGAAAGAGTGTAGGAGAGAAAATAAGAAGTTGGTGGAGAAATAGAAGAAATTAGAAGCAGAAGAAACCCAAAGGCCCTTTTCAGGGCCACTCATAGGTCTCGAAAAGAGAATGACTTTCCATTGCCTACCCCATTTTTTTTTTAAAAAAAAAAAAATCTTATGTTCAATTTCCCTTGACGCTATACAGTCCCACCCTGTTTAAATTCCTTTGACGCTATACAGTCCCATATTCCCATGTTAAATTTCCCTTGAGGCTAAACAGTCCCACGATTTTTCTCCATGTTAAATTTCCATTGAGGCTAAACCGTCCCGGGGGGGGGGGTCTGTAATGCTAATTCTCATTGAGGCTGAATCGTCCCCTTTCACTACTTATGATCTGATTGGTGAACCACAAGACCAACAGAACATAGCCCATTTTTTTCATTTGTGCCCGTCTTATGTAGGCCGATAAATCAACCACACACCTATAATGATATAATGATTGGTGTTTTCAGGGATGACATCACATCTTTATAATAACCTGCATAAAACTGCAGACACTCCTGTTCGATGTATATTTTATAAACTTACCGGTATGTCTTGCGGCTGTTGAGTTACCGTCGGCTGAAGGGTTCTTTTGGCGATATGTACATAATATCTCCGGATAAAATCCTATCTTTGACGACTTTTAAATCCACGTGGAATATGACAACCCTCTGTCCTGTTACCAAATACCGGTAAGTGTCTAAACTGTACGCAGGTGTGTTCCTGAAAGATTTGCAGCAGCACAATTGCATATTTTAATGAACAGGTGACATCAGACAACGTAGCATCCATCAGTAGCAACACAAATGGGGGTAGGTGGGTTGATTTACCGGACTAGTATGACAGTATTTGAGCCTTGTTAAAACACGCACTTAAAATAGAGCTATATCAATAAACACCTAGGTGACTAAGTTGTATATCGTTCATTAGTATCAAAACAGATTTGGTAGGTTGATTTATCGGACTATTTCGGGATAGCTCAAGTTGAAAATGCGTCCGACTCGTAGGTGGTGGATAGCAAGTTTGAACCTCAGTGCCGACAGGAATTTTTCAGTACCTTCGAGCAATATAATCTGCCTCAGCTCAGCTTCTTATAACTCAAAATTAGCTGAGAAACAGTCAATGTTATTTGCTGCAAACAAAAAGCAACGTTAAATAAAGACTTATTTTTTTTATACGTTGTTTTGTCCTATATGAGTGTGTTGGTGTTCAACCCTTGCACTAGAAATGTTTGGATTTACTGTCGTTGAATACCCTTAGGAGCGCTTTGATGTGAAAATTGCATACTCTTAAATACATCGGCTATATCTGCGAGACAAAATTACGCTACATGTGACTGACCTCGAAGTTGCGTATGCTCCCAACTACGCTATTATTTTGTGCTGAAAATTAATTTGACCATAATCGGGTCAGAGGACACGACAAATAATGAGCTAAAGAAATCAATAATGTATTCATTCTTTTAACTACGCGCATTCAGATAAAATTTACAAGTTATATTTGGAGTTTAAACTATATAAATTATAAACACATGTTTGTTGCATTAGCCTTTTCACTACGTAACACGATAAGATAGGATACAATTTATTTATAGACGGCCTGATTTAAAGCAACAATTCAACATCATCAGCAGGGAGACCTTTTGTCGACGTGACACAACTCGTCATTCGGATCCCGATTGAGTTGTACGTTTACATAGCCTCAATGTGGACAAGAGATTTATTACTGAAGTTTATCAAAACCAATTGAATGTTTCAATTTTGAATGGATTAAAATAATACTAAAACTTATTTTGACAAGGTGATATCAATGTACGTCAAAATTAGCTGTCTTATATATATATATATATATATATATATATATATATATATATATATATATACATATATATATACATATATATATACATATATATATATACATATATATATATATTTATATACATATACATATATATATATATATATATATATATATATATACATATACATATATACATATATATATATATACATACATACATACATATATATATATATATATATATATATATATATATATATATATATATATATATATATATATATATATATATATATATATATATATATATATTTGGTATAATTAGGAAACTTAATTGATCATTATCCATCAAAATTCCCATAGTCTGTCCGTCCACTGCATGACTTTAGCTCTGTGTCCTCCTCTTGGTTAACCATGAAATCAACAGTTTAGAGCTGCATAACGTACATTTCCAAGTACATTTTTTCTTCTTCTGTTTTTAAATATTGTTGAAAAAAAAAATGGTTATTCAACCTCAGTTCTCAACTTTGGCATCATTATGTCTGTTACGACTGAGTCATGTTGAATCAATTCTGGTATGTTCGAAAATAAACAAAAAACAAAGAGGCTCGCTTAAAATGACTAAACGAAATAAAATGTAGCACAAAATATCAGAAACATTTATATTGTAAGTTTTTTGACACAATAATGCGAGAAATGAATGCTCTCAAATTAGTTTTTAAAAATTAAAACGAAGGGCAATGTGCAAATAACATGTACGTAACATAAAGAAATGTTTGATTTCTTTTTTCCTCCTTGGAACACACTGTTGACTTCCCTTTCAGAGCCTTCGTGTTCAGTAAGGGAAACCTGTTTACACATAAAGTAGCATTGGCTTAGAAAAGTAGTTCAGCCAATTTTTTTCATTAGTGTTTGACAAATAGGATAGAAAGATGTATATTCTTATGAAGTAGATATATTACAATCTATTTTATTTTAGTCATTTTTTATAGTACACAAAAATTGGCTTAAAGTTGTCATAATAATGTGATACGAAGTTCACAAGAAAAAGAAGTGCCATAAACATTTACCAAATGACGTCATTCTTAGTATTGAGCGAATTAAATGTAATTGAATACCGTGTGGTCGGCGGAATAATATTTCATATAGGCAATGTGATGCGGTCTTGTTTATAGAAGCTGTGACGCTGATGGTTGTAGTTTGACGTGGCGACTACGTATACTGCAGGTTTATCCACTATAATTGCGGCAAAGTTGGTGACGAAAAGTGCGTAATTGGTAGGTACTCATTTCTTAGGAAGTGACACCGAACCTTGTTGACCTTTATAAATAAAGTGAAATGATTTATGTTTTGAAAGCCAATGGAAACATTTGGTTAAACTGCTGATATTAGTGACGTTCTCGTGTCGACAACCATTGAATGCATGCGCTGTCACTTCCATGTTTCAGTGGTGTATTCCCGGATTTTTACGGTGGAATTCCCCTTTAGTTGATGGTTACACTCTTGCGTAATCACCCGTGGGTATTTCCGGCCAGAAACTTTACACAAAAGCTTTTAAGTTGTATTTGGACCAAGAAAGGATTAGTTCTCAAGTTTAGTTTTAGTTCGCAGGAATTTTTAAGTTCAAACTGAGTTCAGTGCCATAGAACGAAACCGGAATCGAGAGAGATTGTTGAAGCGAAATAATATTTTTTTTGCATACAAAACAAATCTCAGCAATTCCAGCTAGCTGAAGGAGAATGGAAAGGTATATACATGTATATATAAATATATAGTAGTTCTTGATCTGTATTTTGTATACGTGTCTAATAACAAAAAATTATGTCAGTGTGAACATGTGGGCGCATTTGCTCGAAATAAATTCAATATTGCTCGAAATAAATTCAATATTGTTCTTACAAAATTTAATACTAAATTAGTTTAAGCAAAGTCTATCCAATCATGATAATTAAATGCTCTGCACCTTCCCAAATGAAAATGATTAATTGCCTTGAACTTTTATAGTGATAGCCAGCTAAAGAATTTTTTTTTACAGGCCATGTTTTACATTTACTCAAATTAAATATAAATTGTTGTTTTGATTATAATACTAATTTTGCTTAAGCAAAGCCTGTTCAGTCCTGATTATTGAATGATCTGCACCGTAGTTGTCATCAAGAAACATACAGACAAGAATTATCAGTCACTATGGACATTTACAATGGTGGCCATGTAGCAAACTGGGTCAAGTAAAGAACGTGTCAAGTCTGATTCTCACAGTATAGGGTAGTATGAATTTGTTTATCAACATGTAACATTTAATCCGAATTATACAGGATCACACCTTTAGGTTGGTCGCATCCAAAAATGTTGACTCTGTGTACTTAAACATTGAGTTTGCCATGCATGTTTCTCGGGGGGTGTAAATAATGTCCTTTCAAAGGAATAAGGATCCAGATAAAGTGAATAATTGCCGTTTAACAGTGTGTACAATACAATTCTCAAAAATGACACCCATTACTGAAATATTTGGTGCTGAACACCAACATGACTACAGTAAACTGCCTCAAGAAAAAGGATAATAATAATAATAATGCTTTATTTATAGAGGGCGACTCATTAATTAAGGACTATTCTCCCTTGAGGCCGGAGAGTATAACAATGCACATTATATGAAGATAGCAATAATTACTGTTTATTTTAACATGTTTAGGATTAAAATACTGAATTCCATTATCTATTAGAAGCACATAAATGCTCATGATATCTCTTCTTAAATACTCTACTATTTTCAGCAGATTTTACGTGTAGTGGAAGCTTGTTCCACATAACTGTACCAGAGTATTAGAAGCTCTTTTTAAATTGTTCTGTTCTTGGTTTTGGTGGTAGGTTTTCATTTGATATTGCTCTCAACTGGTATTGTGTTGACAAAGGCCTGAAGATCCTCTGGTGCAGTTCCATGTAGACATTTATATAAAAGAACTGCCTTGTGAAAATCTATCCTGTCATATATTGTGAACCATTTGAGTTCTGTAAATAATGCTTTTGAGGGATGATCAATAGATGCATCTCAAATTATGCGTGCTGCTGGTTTCCGAAGTTTATAAATCCTGTCAAGCTCACATTTAGCAGTTTCCCCATACATTTGAACAATAATCCGTTGTTGGAAGAATATATGACTTATAGTAAAGATTTCTAGTTTCTATAAGTAAATATTTCTTGATTCTGCTGAGTAGGGCAATTTTGGATGACAGTGTTTTACAAAGATTATCAATATGGTCATTCCATGATAAATTATTGTCTGTGCTCACACCTATAAGCTTTTCATGTTTGACATTTTCTGATGGATGATGATCTATTACAAGAGATAGTTCTGGGTTCCCTGACTTATGTAACTTTTGTGACGTCCCCAAAAATTGCACCTTTTGTTTTACCTTCATTAATTACCATTCTATTTTGTTGTGCTTAGTTTTGGACTCGAATAAGGCCTGAGTTTAATCTCATTTTGATAACTTCAGCATCAGAATTAGATGTATACAAGGTTGTATCATCTGCAGACATCTGTATTTGTGGATTCATTGTATAATGGTAGATCATTGATATAGATAAGGAAGAGGAGAGGGCCCAAAACTGAGTCTTGAGGGACCCTTGAATGAATTGTGCGAGTTTGAGAGCTAATATTGCCAGTGCTTACTTGTTGAGACCTTTGGTTTAGATATAATCTAAACCAGTTTAAAGAAGGATTGTTAAACCTGTAACAGTCCAACTTTTGCAGCAGAATTTCTTGATCAACAAGATCAAAGTCTTTCTTGAAATCAAGGAAAAAATGTGTCTATCATAACAAACAGTTTAGTAAAAATTTGTTTTCAACATGCATTGTCATTTTGACAACGCTATGCAACATTAAATCTCGATTACACATTAATCTTGACCTCTTGCAAAACTTGCCACAATTTTAACATTGTGCTGTAAGCATCTCTAATTATATATATATAGAGAGAGAGAGAGAGAGAGAGAGAAGAGATCGCATGTTGTAGAAGAAAAAATAGTCCTTTGAAAAATGTGCAGATCATTTGGTTTGACATTTTATGATAGCTTTGTCCTGTTTGAAATATAGTTTCTTTATCTGGCCAAAATGATGAGATTAGTTGTTTTTTATGTTAGTATTGTTCATGATTTGGTTGTTTTGTTTTTTTTTGTGTTGAAATTTCAGAGTTTGTATCTACATGTACTTGAAGAAGTTATATTAATGGTGTGGCTAGATAAAGATATAAAGTATATATTATTAATTTTATTTATTACTGTGTATTTTTATGTTGGCTTTTTCGAAATGCCTAATTTTAGAAAACATCATTCGAGTATTGGAATGAACCATTGTTTTGCATCAATGGTCAGCTAAGCTTGATAGCAATAGGAGAGGCTGTGTTATCAGGAAGTCCTGCTTCTGAATAAAGGACACAGCTGGACAGATCAAAATTAAAAAGAGAAAAGTAGAAGAAATATTTAATATTTAATTTGGTTAAAATTCATTGAAATTAAGTATAAAAATGTTTGTTTACCTTGTACCTCCTAATGGCAAAAAGAATGTTCTCATAAGAAGCAATAATTTTGTTACAAGGTACAGTCTGAAGTACTTATTTAATGCAGGATCTTACCAAAACTTTAGATTCAACATGGTCCTTTCCCCCTTTTCTGTTTGAAAAATTGTGCAAATATTCTGAATAGAAGACTTATTTAGGAAAGAAGTTAAACTAGGGCATTAAAATATAAACTGCAGTATTTGCTCATTTGGTTCACTTATCTGCAAATCCTACTTGAATCTGCTTTGTGCAGCACAGGAAAGTTGTTACTTTTGTAATTTTTTAAAATTTAATGTGGAAAATCTTGTTTTCTTCATTTCAGTTGCTCCCGCCATGTCAGGGGGAAGCACTCCCACTGAATTAGAGAACAGCAGTGGACAAAGTGTATCTGTGGTTCAAGTGTCAATACCTAACCAGCCAGTTCAAGTGCAGTCTGTTATACAGTCACATGTTCAACCATCAGTTATACATGCAACAGGGCAAAATGTTCCTACCATACAAGTTGTGAGAGTAAGTCTCATAAATCTATGCTACCATTGGTAGAGGATCAGTCCTTTATTTCTAGGCTGTTGCTGTTTCATCTTTGCTTTCACTAAAATCATGGTTTTAAAGATGATGTCTACAAAGCAGTAGAAATAAACTTTAAAAAATGTGGCTGTTTTATTTGTGCCTAATAGTGTTTAGTTATCCTCCTGTTTTGCAAAAAAGCAATTGTTTTTAAAATTAAAAGGAACGTGTAATTCTCAACTTTAATTTTTAAAATCCAACAGTGAACTCTGACCCGCATATATGTAAGGGGATAGGGTGAGGGCAGTCATGACACAGAAGAATGTGGTGATGATACTGCATTGCTGCATTTGACGTTTGTCTCTAAGGCAGTGACTTTGGAAATTAATTTCCATCATTATGTCTGCATTTGTTTGTCAGTCAATGCTCCGTGTTACTTGATCTCCAAGGGTGATATTTTTCCATCTTACCTTATATACTTGTGTATAAGCCCATTCGCGTATAAACTGCCCCCCCCCCCCCCCCGGTAAAAACATTAAAATGTGCATGAGCCTCACATAAGCCAACCCATAAGTTATCATCGTATATGTTATCATTGTCTGATTCAGATTTGGCATCATCCTCAGTTCCATCCATGGCATTGCTGATACAGCACTTTCGAAATGGTTTGGCAATCATTTCTGATGGAAATGAGTCCCATGCGTCTTTTACCCACTTGACGACCAAAATTCTATGTCCGGCCTCATGAAATTCCCGCCTGCACCTGAACAAACCCATTCGGACCACATCTTTCATGACCTGTCTTTAAATGGCTTGTTTAGGCAAACATTAAGTGATTGTAATACTGGTGAAACCTGGTATCACAGTCAATTTAGTTTTCTTTTTTTTTTGCGGCCTTTTTGACCTTATCTGTCTTGTGTGCTCGAAACATGTCCCAGACAAGCATTGAAGTTTTCTGGAGAAGTGCACCAGGTCTCTTGTTCCAGACTTTCACCAACGATTCAGTCATTCCGCTTTCTTCAATCCATCCCTTTTCATGTGCTTGAACAATGACACCAGCAGGAAATTTCATGCTTTTCAGCAGGGTCTTCCTTTTAAAAATGATGACAGGAGGTAGCTTTGATCCATCAGCTGAACAGACCAAAACAACCATGAAATGTGTTTTTTCATGACTGGTCGTTTTTGTCAGAATAGTTTTCTCACCTACAGCATTGACTGTTTTATTGCTGGTAAGTCAAAGGTCATAAGCCTCTCATCCATATTTCCGATTTGTGATGGTTCGAATGAGCACTCCTCTTTGTGTTTAATGATGAACTTCTGAAATAATTACATTTTTTTCATCCAAGTCTTCTGATAGCTTCTGCGCTATCTTTGTTTGCTGCCTGTGGCAAAAACCATGCTGGTACATAAAATGATAATATCAACCAGCTGATGCAACAAATTTTGAATCTGCCAACTTGTATTTGTCATCTTTGAGAATGTATCCATTGAAATTCACTTACAAAATCACAGAGTTCTTTCTCCAATTCAGGGAATGAGGTGATCCCAGTCAGACGAGCCTTCTTTGTTCGTAGCATTTCTTCTAATGCTGCTTTGCTTTTCCGCTGTTCCCGTCCTTACCTCTCATTCACACAAAATTGTTGTGCTGTAACACAGTTGTTATTTACTTCTGCATATTTAGTAACTTTAAGTTTGAATGCTGCGTCATAAGCAGAACACTTTATTTTACTTCAAACACTATTCGTTTTATCAGCTCGAATATAAATTTCTGGAAAGAATAAACTGAAATAACTTTTGAAATTGGTAGTATCTTATTTATACTTTATCATGTAATATTTTTCCATGGGTGGTTGGTTATCAATTTGTATTGGATAATTATTTATTATTGTTTCGTTTTTTTGTTGGCTTTTTTTTACTGCCGGTAGCATGATTCAGTGGACGAACAAATGATTGGTTGTCAGTGGACATTTCTCAAGCATTGTGACAATCAGAACTTTGAGTAGAAACCACGACCACTTCCTTATCTCATTAAACAATACATCAGAGAGTAGGCGTATTAGTAAAGTCATTGGCATTGTGCAACAAAACAAATCCATTATCCAAGTGGCATTTACCACACATTAAGCATACCAGTAGTTGTTTGTACAACACTCTACAGCTAACAAACCAATTTGTTTTGCAAACAACTAAACACAGTAGAAGAGAAACAGTGGCTGCCTTTTACTTCTAAAAACACCTGTCAAAGAAATCCCACAGATTATATTTTTAACAATTAATCGCGCTGACTCGTATGTTGCTACTTGCCTGTGTTTTACCCTTCCTAGTCATGTGTGCAACAAACCCATATGGACCCTCTTGGTGTGGTTGCTTTAAGACTCTCATACATGTATTTCTACTTGATACCAAAATGTTTCTGTTGTAAATCATTTCAGTATCATAATTCTTTAATATTTTTATTTAGTTTCTTTTCATATATACACTATAATAAGCTGGCGTGCATTTGTACCGTACCGTAGAGTTTAATGATCACTGATTAGTTACGGATTAAATACTTGATGGAGAGATTACTAATATGGCAGTTCTTTTGGAAAATACATGTACCACCATAGCTCAAATAACGTGTGGCTGCATTTTCTGGTAGATGGACATCTATCAAATAGATGTTAAGTATGGTAATACCTGTTTTCTTATTCATTATCCTACGTTTAAAGTTAGAAAAAATACTTGTCTCACTTCAAGGCCCCACATATCATATGAGGCATGTGGCATCACTAGGCATGTCATCTCGTCTTTGGCAATCTACAGTAACAATAAATACTAGTAATCGAGTTAAAAGCTTTAAAATTTTCAGACTTAGTCCTTGGCCTGCAGATAAGACGACCCTGCTTCTTTTTTCATATTTATCTGAACACTTGATAAAACATTTATTACAGCAATGTAAGAGTCCAAGTAAAAGATAATACTTCAGTGCAGATTACAGTGTTAAGGTGGCAGAACTGTCAAACAAAATAAGAGTTTCTGATGTTTTAGTGCATTAGGTAGTGTCTACTATTTTCCTTTTTCCCTTTAAATATGTACCTCACACCAATTTTTGAGGCTGGGGGGTCCTAGGTGCTGCACAGCAGGTGAATGAATTCATGTGTATTTTATTTTCCTGGGTAGTAAAATTATCAGCTGTATCTTTTTGCAATTTGAAACAATCAGTCCTTCCTGGACATGTCATCTTGCTGAAACAGTGGATATTAACTTGAGCAGTGAACCTGATAAGTAGGGCATTTTAAGTATTCCGTCCCATCCCAGAATTCAAAGTCTGTCTCGTAATTAACTTGCACACATTACACAAGTCCAAAACTGCACTAAAAATGAATTTTAAAAAAGGCATACCCATGCAATACTGATAAAGACAGATAATGGGGGGGGGGTCTTTTCTTAACTTAACTATTTAACTCAGTTTTAACTATAGGACCAGCAAAAGGTTAAATCTTTTAAGTCAATAGAATTCTTTTGTAATGATTTACAAAGAGATGGAATGCACTTTTAATAAAAAGGTTGAACTTTTTCAGTTGCTAATTCAAATAAATTAAAATAAATTAATCAATATACTTCCAGTTGACTTAGTTTTTGAGTTACAGTATACTGTTTGGCGAGTTGGAATTTAATACATGTTTCCATTTGACAAAATCCACTTCCACCCCCTCAGAAATAATGGCGTAGCGAAGCAGCTTATAACTAAGTTGCTGAATCAATGTCCTCAGGGCTGCCCTCAGATTGAACTGCTTTGGCCCAGCCCGGCTCACAGGGGCCCCACATGTTAGTAATTTTTTTAAAGTTGTTTAAAACTTTTTCCAAATGCCATGCTCACAGGGGTCCCTGCACATAACTCCATGGGGCCCTGCCAGAATGATCCAGATCGGGCCGTGCATTTGCTTAGGTCATTTCTGAATGTCTTTGACACATCTGTCAGTCATTCTCTCTCTCTCTCTGAGTTAACTGATGACCAGCAAATCAAGTGTATACAGTCAGATTTATTTCAGCAATTCGGTTAAAGAAAGAAATTGACACAAATCATTTAAGATTTCCAATTTCTTCAGATGGTCCCTGTTCTCTGTCCATCAGTTCTTTATCAACAAGCTACCATCATTGATTCCATTTCATCTTATTTTACTGACTTTTTATGATGACCCACCACCACCATCACTTTGCCATAACATGCTATCAGTCTATGATATCTGAATACCTAGATTACATTTCTTTCTTGTTGTTTCTTTTGTTTTATTCTTCATTTTTTTTTTTAGATTAAAAATGGAACCTCTCAGGTTGTAACTATGTGCAGTTTTCCCAAACTTAACTTTTGTTCTATTCTGCAAGATTTGCTTTTAATCACCTCGGCATAGGCATGTAGACTTAGCAAACTGCATCCAAACTACCTTCCTACAGAAAGGTTGGTTGCTTCATGACAAAATCAGACGTTGACATCAAGAATCACTTGCTGTCATAAGGCAATCAGAAGGTGGTTTTTCAGACCCTTCCAGAGAGGCTAGACTTCTTGGATCATTGAGTTGAGCCATTGAAATTCTATCTTGTGTACATTGAATATATTTACTGTGACTGGCTGGTCAGAGACCATGGCATTAATTGAAAGGTGTCAAATAGTATATCACCTCATAAGCAGCTTGGGATCTTAAGTATGTCTCCCAAAGGTTAGAGCCATCCTTATAAGCCTGGTTTTGAATGCAGATTTTCATTCTGGTACATTATTGACTTGCAGTCTGCTTTCTCCAGCTTCTACCTTCAAGGCCTTTTATCGCATAGAAGGGACTTTAATTTGGTGGGTCCAGTTGCAGTCACACAGATGACCTCCAAACCACATTAACTCAAGGCACAGCTCATTAATTGGCCCAATTTGTAGTTTTTATGGTTTTTTTACAAAGATTTTTCTTTTCATCCTAATTAGAAGCATACGTTCAGATAATATGCTTGTCTTTTTAACTATAACCCTCAGTTGTGCTACATTGTTTATTAAGACATTGATTATACCTAATGTACAAGAAGCTATGTCACTCTTCTCATGTGGGTTCAAGAAGTAGAGGCATGATGCTTGTATTCCCCTTTCACTTTCTTATCAACATAAATGTGATTCGGTCATGTAATCTTTGGATAAAGGAGTTCTTTCCCTTGTAAATTAAGTTTGAGAATAATTTTCAGATAAACCCTTTCTCGTCATTCCATAATCCATCTTCATATGTCACTCAAGTGTAAACTTATAGAATATGGAATGCAAGCAAGGTGATTATAATAGTACTGGGCCTCTGCTAAATCTCGCATTTGTCGCCAAAATGGGAACAAATTTTTACTGACTAGCAAAAGTTGCTGGCAATTTTTTTTTTAAAAGTAAATTTTTTATTTTTTCCTTGATACAAGCAACTTGGGCCACTTAATACCTGTTTTCACTAACTGTGACAGTCAGTGGATCATGTCAGTAGATGATAAGACGTTATTCGAACATGATTGCAGCTAACTGAGAAGCATTTAAATGTGATTATTAGGAAATAAGGAATGGCTGGTGGATATTCTCTATTATTGAACAGGTTGACAAAAAGATTTGGTATCATTTGCACGTGTTGTTAAACTGTGAATATGAGATGCACTTGGGACTGTTTAGTGCTTTAGGGATTATCGACTTAGATAACACGTTTTTATGGTCTGAACTTAACAACAGGATGTTGCTAGAAGGATGCTCGTCGTCGACTGTAAAGGGCCCAAGTCACTTATCGTAATGAAAGATTAAACATTTGCTTTTTTTAAAACAAATCTGTATCAAGCACAAGAATATGGCTAATCAAGCTCTGAGAAGCAAAGATTTATATCCAGCTGCATCTAAGGAATCTACCGGGTTACTTGTTGCCCCTATTTCAACCGCAGACTGTGAGATGGGGTTCAGTCACCAGAATTGGATCCAAACAAATTTACGAAATTCTATGGATATATCTACTCAGAAAAGTTTAATGCGAATTTCTTTTGTTCAGCCATGTGTTGAAAATTGTGATTTCAGGAAGACATTTAAGAAATGGTCTTGGAAAAAATGAGGCAGATATTGATGAAGTGTCAATGACATTGTTCATAAAGACTAAGCAGTATTTTGTATTATCAGTTATAAATAAACATTCTCATTCATTCTTGCTTTTCATATGCTATACATTGAACTTCACGTGTATATAATGGTATTGTTATATTTATTAATAATTATTCTTGTGCTTTGAATGTAATAAAAACTTTAAAAAAAAGCTTTTATTGTCATGTTTCTATAGATTTAAAATAGGGCCAATATAGCAGCAGAGGGGGCGAATCCCACAAGTTTTAGAAGCCTCCAAACGCCGAAATAAGTCCTTTAAAAAACCGCGTCAATGCTTCATTGTAAACGCAATTGTTGCCGTTGTTGCTGCGTTTTGTTGTCGTCGCCCCCTCAGCTGCTCTCTATGAAACCAATTTATCCAAAATTTTATATAACCCGACTCGATACCGTGTTCAAGGATCATGTAAATTTATTGTTATAAATCCATGTGGGGTTGATTGAGCATGACTAAATAAATTTCTAAACTTAATTATGTCCATGCCATTGCACCAAGTCTGATGTATATTTCGCAGTGTGTGTGTGTCAGCTCCGTTGAACACAGCAAGAATATTACAGTTATCCCTAATCACTTTAGGAGTATATTGTTGGGTTACATAAATCACATCAGTGTTTTTGTGTCTACCTCTGGAAAATATCCTGGCAGGATTTGTTTGTTTATCCAACATTACGTCATCGTACACAACTAAATTGTTAATACTCCCATCAATATCATCTACGGACGGAGCTTCATTAATGTCCGTGATAAACTCAATAATATCCTCACTGGTTACCGATTTTGCATTTTCATTAAAATCTTTTAACACGTTATAACAACGTTGATCATCTACGGATGGAGCTACCAAATACAATTTGTCCCACTTCATCCATTTCATTATTAAATTTAACAACAACTGCGTCTTACCACTCCCAGATGGGCCAATTATAATCATACGAACAGAATTTGGTAGTGCTGCGTGATGCTTATCCGGTTCTCGTTTCCTTGTAGCAGAAAAGTCAGTGATCTCCATTAGAATAATATAATATAAATATGGATTTATATTGTATGAAATGTAGAGCATGTACCCCAACAAGTGATCTAACAATTGTTACAACAAAAAATAACAGATCTGCGGTTTTGGGCAAGTGTGACTGATGCGGTACAAAAAAGTTTAAATTTATTCCCATGTCAAAACCAGCATCAAGTAAAAAAAAAAAAACGAGGAGGTGATATTGCCGCCAAGTTAGGAAAATTACCCAGAACTCCGTGGGCTAAATACCCAGGAGAAAAACATCTTCCAGGATATAATTACTGTGGTCCTGGAACCCGACTTGATATCAGGCTTGATGCCTTAAATCAGCCCAATCCAGGTGAGTATCCGATAAATGCTATCGATAAAGCATGCCATGTCCATGATGTAACTTACAGAAGTAAGGATCTACAAGATAGGCATCTCACGGATGTGAAATTAATTCACACGTTAAATGCCATCACTGATAAATCTTTCAAAGAAAAGTTAGCTAGCTGGTTGATAAAATCTGCAATGAAATCTAAGCTTGTATTAGGCGCTGGTAATTAATTATAATGGAGTCAATTTATTATTCCCCAAGAGGATGCTGGAGAGGTAGCGCAGCAATCGGCAAGCTTGCCAACGCAGCAAAAGTCACACGTGATACTGCAGCAGATTGGTTATCCAAACAAGCAATATGGCAAATTTACCAACCACCGCCGAAACAAATTCACTTTGCACATTTTAATGTTAGTGTGCCAAATGAAGTTCATCAGGCTGATATATTATTTCTGCCACATGATACTGTTCATCGCAAAACATACAAGTACGCGTTAACTGTAGTTGATGTTGCAAGTAGATACAAAGATGCAGAACCGTTAACGACTAAAACAGCATCTGAGGTTGCTCCTGCGTTTGAACGAATTTATCAACGAGGTGGTCTACGATGGCCACAGCTGCTACAAGTTGATCCTGGTAAAGAATTTCAGGGTGCAGTATCATCAACGATGAAGCAACATAACGTCACCATCAGGCGAGGACATACTGCAATTCACCGTCATGAGGCAATTGTTGAGCGATTTAATCGAACACTTGCTGAGCAGTTATTTGGATATCAATACGCAAAGGAATTCATTCAGGACAAGAGATCGCGCGAATGGGTTGCAAGATTACCAAGCGTGATAGCTGCATTAAATAATGAAATTACTCGAACAACCAACATGAAACCTGCCATCGCGGTCACTAAAAAACATATACCTGTACAACGATGTGGTTTTTCAGCACGACCAATGCTGGGTAGTGTCACTCTGAGATATTTATATGAACCAGGTGAACTTGAAGGTGGTAAAAGAAGAGCGACTGATCCCATTTGGAGTATTACTACACATAAGATATCTAACATAACTAGATCTACTGGTAGACCAGCAATCTACAGGCTGGATTCGACTGCTCCTCAACGTGGATTCACACGTGAACAATTGCAAGTAATTCCCGAGGACACACAGTTACCGCCCAGATCACTTAACTAGCACCACGACTTTGATTACATTCAAGACAGGTCAGCATCACATTTTGTCGTGTATGACCAAGATTGTTATCTTTTCTGTCTATGGTAAATTGTTTTGGGTGTTTACTCGAATACTGCCACAACATTATACAATTACAGCTCGCACAGTGATTATTCTGCTGTTGTTTTAACGCGTTAATAAATTCAACATCAAGGTCGAAATCGCGATTATTTTTTTTGTCACTCTGTAACCGGCTAATTTTTTTCTTATTATATCATTGTTGTTTTCATTATTATTAGCCATTCACTCTTCCAAGACAATTCTTAGCAGCTGAGATATTCTTCTGACTCTGGACACAGATAAGTAAACTAAATTTGACCACTCGATTCGATCATCAACGATCCAGACAGTTGTATCACTGATAGTCAGTCCTTGAGATGAATGTATCGTCATTGCATATCCTAGCGTCCACGGGGATTTGTTCATTTTTAGTGCATCTTCAACAACAGTGACATCAACTGTGACAATATCATTCAATACTAAATTCTGTTTCCTTGACTCTGTCAAGTTCCCAGGAATATCAACATCTGTATTCTGTAACTGCGTATCAGCTGGTCTATAACACAATGGCACTGGCAGCATTGGAAACTTTTCTTGTTGTAATTGAAATAACTGCTGTTGAAGTGTGTCTCTGACTATCTTTCTACTTGCCACTATCAAATCGCTTGGTCTCCATGTTTTCCAAAAGTCGCTCATTGAAGTTTCAGGAATCATCTCGCGCATGATTTCACATTGAACTTTATTCGGTTGTAATCTGATTAATGTTTTAAATTCCTTCAGTGTTGCATCAAGTGCTCTATGATCATCAGACACTTCTTCATAATAATCAACAAAATCTTTTAACCACAAATGCGGAGATGGACCAACAAAAGGTGGTGGCTGACCGTGATCGCCGCACATTATCACAGCTGTATTTTTTGTTAGCAGCCAATCCAGGAACAATTTTAATATATCTAACGACACTGTGTCTATTTCGTCCCAGATTACTTTCTCAGGAATATATTTTGTTCCCATTCAATCTGAAGTCCATACACCACCGCTGTACTTAAAAAAGCCGTGATAAGTGCAAGAATTAACTCCTCATTCTTTCATCTCCCTGGCGAGTCTGTGTGTAGGTGTTAGCACAATCATATCTGAATTTCGAAATAATTCAATCGCTCGAGTTGTCTTACCAGACCCACCCGGTCCGTTCAAATAAACGGTTTTGTGTCTAGTGATTGGATCATTCACAGATGCTGCAGAAGACATTTCTAATAATTCTGATTTACAATAATTATCTTTGATAGCCACATCCGCGGATTCACAATATCCATGTAACATTTCCTTTTTTATTCTCCACGAACTCCATGATTCATCATTACTTGTAAAACAAGCCAGTGATTCTGAATATCTTTTATTGATATAAAATGAATCCGTTGCAACTCTAACTGCAGTGTCAGGAAATCGATTTATCATTGATAGTAAGTTTATAGAAACATAAGCCAGCATCGAAGATCTTAAATGTGTGTATTGAGGTGATTCTCCATTAATATAACTTACAATTGTGCCTAACTTTTTCCTATCAGACAAGAAAGCGTCCTCCCGATTACAAAATATATTTCTCGCAGCGGTATCAGCAGTTATAAAATTTAATTCAGCATCATCAATAATCAATCGTGACTGATGTAGTTTATGATCATATGCACCACCTTGAGTAAATTTACTGATTATTCTTCTCCCAAGATCCTTTGCTGTTTTTTCACTATTGCTGAGTTTAATCTTAAGAACTTTAGGAGCCTCACTGACAATGACATCCATGGGAGTATTTGGACTCTCTCATGCATATTCTTCAATGACTTCATCGAGACTGATACGCTCCGGTGTTGGTAACCAAACCAAAGTCTGCGGTCGATATTATATGATTGCTTCACTGACAGTCAAAGATACCAGTATTCGGCTGTCAAGCATATATTGCAACAACCCTATTGGTGCCCAACGCTTTTCACTAAAGTGTCTGCCAAACCAAACATAACAGCACGGATGAAGCTCTTTAGCAAATTCAAACGACGTCACACGAGCAAATCCTGTCGGGAAAATTGGGTAAAGGACCGTTTATAGCAACCCGAGTTCGTGGGATGTCCAATCTTTTAAAGTATTCGTTACACTCGTCCATCCCAAGAAAGCTTCCTGGATAACACGCAATCATATCCACGGAAATCATCTCGCTGTGGTCATACTTGGTAGTCCACAAACTGCCGTGTCCATACTCGACACAACTCAATTGTATATCCTCGAGACACTCACTTTGGGTTGGCCTCCACAAATTTCTTTCTCAGGCGGTGTGAGTGGCAACACTCAGAACTGTAAAGCAATTAGTTAATAACTGCTCAGTGTTTTCTGAATATTTCTCTGCGAGTTTTTTCATTTGTTGTTGCAGAGATTCCGTCCGGTATAATTCACTGCTGGGTCTTACAAATTGATCATACTTGCCATCTTCGGAACTTTTAAACAACCACATCAACATTGGGTCGGTTTTGCTTATCTGTTTAATAAAATCAAATATATTTCCCGAATAATATTTCACAACACGATCCCGCGGAAATATTGTAACTGCATTTGTCCAAGCATGAGCGTTATGATCAATGATATTTATTGGAGCTCCAGATCGATTATATTTCAATTTGTATAATACTTCTTCTGTTATCGTTGTTACGGTTATGGGAAATCTTAATGCTTTTTCTAGCTCGGCAACATCGTTTATTGACGCTCCTGTATCCTTGACCTTTTCAGCCCACGCTGCTATCTTGGAACGTCTTAGATCAGTTAGACCATTTCTGCGCATTGCATTTTTAAAATGTTCCATTACTCGCTCGGCTACACAATTCAGCCTTGACAATCTCATTGGGGTGAGTTTATTGATTTTTGTTTTTTTTATTGGATACATTCCATAAATGACCGCGGTCACAGGATACGCTCAAGCATAATATGGTTTATCAATCCCAGTCAACATTTCTGGTTTGGAATCTTTACTTAACAGAATGGTTTTTCCATTAGCAAGGACAGGGTCATTTTTGTCACCGATAATCAACGTATCGGAATCTACTTGCACAATAAATTTTATTCTGAAAAAATATTTCTGATTATCAAAGAGATAATCAATAATTGTTTTCGCTCGTGCATCATTCATTGTAGCGTCCTTGACAGAGTTAATGTCGCATATAATTTTAAATGTGGACCATACGTGAGAGGCACCGTCATTATGAAATTCTTTTTTGGCATTCCTGATAATATCAAACAGATCAGTCAGGGCCCATCTCCGTGAGTCAGGGGTTAGTCTGTCAAGATCGAATCTAGAAGCTTTCCCGGTGCCAATGGCAGATAATCTTTCAAACTCCTCCATATTATATTTAAGACAAACATTTAAATAAGAAATATTATATATAATGAATAAATGCAAGTGGCTTCAGGTTGGATCCGTAATTCCTTGTAATAAATCCTGCAGAAAATAATTCTGCTGGGGACATTCCCAAAGCATCCGAAGGGGGAGTTTAGGACCAATACCGTGTCTGCGATGTGGTGTTGGGGTCAGGGGTAAAACACAGTTATGTGCAAGTTGCAGAGGAAAGAGATACCGTGAACTTAAGCGATATTATAACCAAAAAAATAACGATGTTGTGCTAAAATGTGAGCGCGATTATTTACTAAGTTTTCAGACAAATTATAAATTAGACAAATACATTATATATATAAATGAGCCAAGAATTTGTCCCACATCCTATCATTAAGAATTACGAAGCGAATCGTGAGGGAATAGTCAGGCACTGTAGATTGAAAAAACCAGTTGGTGTTGTTAGTAATGCTGGTTATCTTAGATTCACTGTTGGGAAAAAGAGGTATCATAATCACAGGGTCGTGTTCGAGTGTTTCTTTGGAGAGATCATAGACGATCTTGTAGTTGCTCATATTAACAACAACAAACTTGATAATTCTCTTCAAAATTTACAGGCTATCACACAACGCCGAAATGTTGCATGTGGGGATGCTGGGGGAAAGAGAGAGCCTAGGGCAGTTAAATCTTTCAACATAAGTACCAGTGAAGAAAAAATATTTCACTCAATGAACTCAGCTGCCAAGTATTTTGATATTTGTGCGGCCTCAGTACGAAAAGTCGCAGAAAAAAATACAAGTCTGCCCTCTCAAAAAAATATAATAAACAAAAAATTGTTTTTCATTATTGTTAAAAATCCTGAAGTTTTTTAATATAAATGGGAGATTACTCCATTAAGCATATCTCATGCAATTAGTTCCTTCCCTTTGTCAAAGTGATTGCGCGGTATACAATTATTTTTTTTACAATTGCATTACAGTCTTGCGTTTGTCAGTACAGGTATTTTTCATAAGCAATATAAATTCAGAATTTAAAATCCAGTTCAGAATTTAAATTCAGTTAAGAATTTGTTAACGATATACACTACAAACGGGTAAACAGTTCTCCGTGTTACCTATACAATCACAACAGGGTCTTCAATTACTTTCCGTTGATTTTATCAAGAATTTTATCAAAAACTATCACACGGGCAGGTGTACAATAAATTATTATTTTTTTTCACAGATAAAATCCTTGTTTTATTACATTCGTTTGGTTTTATGGTTTGTCTATATTTTTTCTGCAATTATATTTAAGAAAACAAGTACAAAAAACCGAGTGAGCTATTTTTGAACTTCCAAGTATCAGTCAGTTTATATACTATAGTGTCCGAATTATGTACGGGGTTTTCGAAACCCAACAAAGTTGCACAACTTTCCGCGTTATCACCCTGACAGGGTGACATTTTGCACCCCGCGGGATTGATTTTGGGGGAGGGTGTGCAACTTTGTTGAGCGTAGAATATAACCCCGTATCTGTCTGTGCCGTCCTTATATGTTGTACTGTCCTACTGTAAGCTTGCTAAGATGCGGTGGCACTTTAGAAGCTTTACAAATGTAAATACTATATGTTGTACTGTCCCTATATGAACCTGCTAGCATATCATTCGGGTAAGCTAGGGGTTGAACACGGGGAATGTTTCGTCTTTTGCAAACACACCCTCTGGGCTTTCTAGACTGTTATTTGACAGGTTAGGGGCTCACATCGGGGTTGTGTTTCCGCTCCTGAGTTTGGTTGCATATCATTTGATAAGCTAGAGACTCAAGGAGATGTGGTGTGCAATTATTTTTTCTTTTAAATATATAATATTTATATGTATATGAATTACGAAAATATCAATGATGTGATTGCTGCTATTAAAAAATTAGAAGAGCACGGATTTAATATATCACTAAATCCTGAAACAATTATGTCTGATTTTGAATCACTACATGAAGCTAAATGCGCAGGGCGTTATATTCTTCATGCTCAGTACCGATTTATAAAGATGATACAAACAAATTTATATAAATCGCTGGCTACAGTAGAAGAAGCACAAATAAATGAATTTGTTTCATTGTCTCGTGCTATTGAAAAAATTAGGTTGGAATTAGCTCAAGAATATGAAACAAGGAAGATAATAAATACTCGTGTAAGGAAGTTGAAAAATTGTATGTCTGCTGACAAAGTCAAGGCTGACGAGGAAGTAAATATCTCACCTTGATATACCTAGAAGTCAAGTACTTGGAAATGAAATTCAAAGTAAAAAAGAATGATATATTTTTTTACTTCCCTGATTTCAATATTTCCCTTATTCGATAGGGTCTAATGCAAGAGTGAGCATAATTGAGAATTTGATCTCTGTTGCATACAATTGAAATACAGTTGAACCCGTTATGTCTCCGGCCTAGGGGTTTGCCAAAAAGCGTCAAGATAACCGATGATCGAGATAAACGAAAACCAATATGGCGGCAATATATTACCATGTGCTTGAAATTTCTTTATGTACATGATGTGCGTTAATAAATGAGAATGTACATGCACGTTTTTGGAGGTTTTTTTACACAACAGCGTTGCCGCGATTTGTTTGATGAAGCGATCGGCATGCTATAAAAATGTACATACATGTTTGCTAACAACAAAAGGCATATGTGCACCAACTAACAGCAGAGATTTACCAGTATACAATACAAACCACCGTCGATTCTCGATACAAACCTTTATTATATTCTCCAACATTGCAAACACAAAGATCGCTCACAAAATCACAAAAAACGCGCCGGGTGTAGTTTGTTTTTACAAAAAGCTAACCAGTGTCAAAATTAAATTTGTGAGTCATTTCACTCTGACACAGCTCTGAAAAGTATCGTACACGCGGTTACTATGGTTTCTTTACAAAGTCTATAATGCTTTGTTGCTTTTTGCCTTTAACAGTCTGCTTGAAAACAAATGCTTCAATATTATTTATGCTGTCTAAAACAGTTTCATCTCCTACAAAAGAACCATACCGTCAAATTTTCTATAGCATTTCTACCACCTCACCAGCTGAGGGAATTGGTTCCAAATCTTCGTCCGCATCTTCTTCATCTTCTTTGTCATTGCCACATGCAGATGTGCTTGCCTGTGCTGACTGCACACTTGATACAATGTCTTCATCGGTGATCACGCCATCAAGTTTGTGGCTTCCTTTCGTTCTCCCTTTTTAATTTATCCAGTCCAAATCCATGATTGTTTGTACAAATTAAATAACCAAAAAGTCTGTCACCAAAAAAATCGCCAGATGGGACATTTTTGTCGCCAATAAGGGAAAAAAAAAATCGCAATTTGCGACATTGGCGCAGCCCAGGACGATCCCAGGCCCTGCATTGGATTGGTACACGTGGTAATTACTGAACACTTACCCAATTGTTTTTACAACTAGGAATGAAAATCGTGAAACGTGAATATCGACCGCAATAATCGTCCTTCAGTATCACACACTGTACCGTTTGTTCATGTTAAAAAATACTTAGATAAGACGCCCACTAATATAAGACGCACCCTGGGTGAGGGGTACGTAAAACTTTGTATAAGACGCGTCTTATATACGCGAAAATACGGTAGTGAGATAGTGAAGTGGCATCGATAACTAACATTTTCAAAAGCCGGCGATTGGTCATGGGGATTGAGATAACCGACTTTAAGTGGCAAATTTGGCCCTCTTTTGTGCTCGAGATATTAGGGTTCGGCGACATAAAAGAATCGACATAACCGATGAGAAAATGCTAAGACAAAGAGAGAATTTGGTGGTTCCACTTCAAAAACGTCGACGTAATAGGGTTGGCGAGTTAACCGAGGTCGAGATAAGTGGGTTCGACTGTAATATGCTCGCGTCTGAGACTATCTAACTGTTGCTGTGTTAGTAAGAAGTCTTCGTCTCCATATTCGTCAATAATGAATTTAACGTTAATTTCTTCTTGTGCAAATGCAGCCCTAACTGCTTGCTCGAGCGATTGTTTGTCATACACAAAAACATTTATGTGGTGGTACATATAGATTTATGAATCTAAGATCTAAATACATGTATATATTCTAAAATTTGATGTATACCGCAATGCGCGATCACAGTATGATCTTTTTTTAGTCGCTGTAGTTGCGTATCAGTCAGTATAAAATCGTCATTGCCGTATTCATCAACAATTATTTTTTCCAGGGTAACTTTTCCAACACTGAACACTTCATCAAGAAGTTCTTTGTTATGTATGAAACATTTTATGCGGTGGTACATATTCATAAATCTAAGATCTAAATACGCATATATATTTTAAAATTTGAGATATACTGCAGCACGCGCTCACGATATGGTGTTTTTTTAGTTGCTGTAGTTGGTTATCAGTAAGTATAAAATCGTCATTGCCATGTTCACCGACAACTATTATTTCCGGGGTAACTTTTGCGGTACTGACAGCTTCATCAAGAAGTTCTTTGTTATGTATGAAACATTTTACACGGTGATACATTATATAATACTTGCTTGATTAATCGTGAAATCATGAACGATTTTTCAGTAAAAAAATAAATATTTTTTTTTTGCTTTTTACTGTTCTGCGAAGACCGAAAATCACAAGATTTGGGAGTCGAAGACTTCTATGATTGAAAGTCCTTAGGACTGAAAATCCTTGGGATTGAAAGTCTTAAGACTTTACTAGCAGACTAATAGGTAGTGTTTCATTCTGTAAATCATAAAGATGGCCACTTTGGTCTGTCAGCGCGAAATTTATTCTGGTCAGCCACGGATTGTGACATCGTAGATAGACCGGATTGATTGGCTTTTGCACGATTAGATATCCAGGTGGTACATCTTTCGGAGTAAATGAATAAAGAACAAATCCTTGCTGGGCTTGATTTGATACTGTCATGTCCGTGCTGCAACTGCCATCAATGACATCACACACAAGATTGACCGCGACCACTTCAGTTATGTTTATGATGCCCGGGGATACACGTTGGCCTTGCCCTTCGGGGTTATTGTTGTGTCTGAGGATAGTTGGTTCCGGTAGTGTTTTTCTGTACTGTGCAAGTATATCATCAAAGAACTCATTGATGAGGTCAGTGACAGATTTTTTTAGTTCGGGCACGTTATATCCGGGAAGTTTAAATGCTGGAATATCTTCTACGCGTATTTTATATTTATCTTGCAAAAGATGTTCTAGCAAAGCCATCTTTAGCGTTTAATATACCCTGAATAAATCGTATGTTAACGTATTCCATGTCGTATGCAAGCTGATTTACGACTTCTATGTGTCTGATGATGTCACCGCGTAAACTAGCATAAAAAAGATGTTCTTGGAAGTGATGCCGTAGTTGCTCTAGTTCTGTTTTATGTATTTGATTAATTACTCTGAAATATTTAGCGGTTACTGCTACGTTAAAATCAAGAGGTAAAGTGTTTCCATCAGGGAGTTGCTTACGAAAATTTAATCAAAAATCATCACCGTGAGTGGAAATATTACCATCATACACTGCATCTTTTATATCATCCAGGTGTTTTCTGTATAATGGTCTAAATTCGTGATATGACTTATTGTCGGTGACATAATCAGACTTTTTAGGTTCTGGTGGTATTGGTGGCATCGGTGGTGGATTTTGAGGCCATCCTAACACTGTTCTGATCGAACTATTATATATATCCACGGCGTAGTCTGGGGTGCTTATTTTGATGGCAGAAGACAGCGTTGGCTCATGAACAGTTTTTGTTATCTTAGATTCCTTTGTTGTGATATTTTTTATTCGACGTTGTAATTCTTCATTGATTTCTTCGATTTGATAAGACCCGGTTGGTAACCCAATGATGTTCCAGTCTGGTGTGCCATTGGGTTTATTTTTATATGCAAATACCAGTGAATTATTTGCTGGCAATCCACCAAACGATTTTGATCTGATATTGGGCCAACTGTGATATACTCGTAATTGTGCCAACGCGATCTCGCTTACTGGAATCGCAGTTGGAAAATTAATACTGAATTCTGGTCTAGTTGAGGTTACTGTTATTGAAGAAGTTCGCGCTGCGCTTGTATTTGCGACTATCTGTTGAAGTAATTCCGTCATTATTTATCTTTTGTCGCTTCAAATGACCAGTGTAGTCTTCATACATCTTTGCCATTTTGGCAAATTCGGAATGTGATATTGTTGTATCGTCAAGACTTGATGATATCAGCAACGACAATATCGAGTAGGTGCTCGTGGCTGCGCTGTTTAACTTTTCATATTCTTGCAATTTTGTTAGCGCGCATGAGGATATTTTTTCGTGATAATATTAGCAACTCCTGCAATTGTAGTTGATGTTGAAACTGTAATTGTGACCGCGATTGCAGTTGTCACTGGTGTTAGCATTGAGAATAATACTCCTGTGGATGCAACTAACGCGGACACTGAATACACTATTGTGTCTAGGATGATTACACGCCGCTTGTATTTTTTTACCTTTGCTGTACATTCGTTAATAGTATTTTTTAACTCTGACTGCCCTTCGCGTACTTGATCATATCTGTATTGTTGCGCATCCAGTGTTGTCATTGATGCTGACTTATTTTTTAATGCCATTTTATTATTTTACGCAGTAACCAGTTGAGGCGTTTCAGCTACAAATTCCAAACACCACCAGTAAGATGTTGCAGTTAATTTCTTGTCAGCGGATTCCAGTATAAATGTTTCTTCGGTCCCCTTGTTTAATATGATAGTTACAACCCTGGAAAACATGTCGGTGGTATGTCTCCAGGGATATGTTGTAGATATCTCAAATTTAGGGGCGCTGAACACAGACAGTCTATACACTCCACTAACTGTTGCTGTATACTCAATAGTATTATTTTGTTTAGACCATGTTGCAAATCCAGATGATACTGTGTATACTATGTTGGTAAAATGCCCTGGAGTAACTCCAGATGGGATTTTAATCAAACCGGTTTTGTTAATGATCTCAGGAATCCCCGCTACGATATCCTGTTGTGTTTGTTTGATCGTGTCAGTGTTAGTTTTTATACCAGAAAGTTTCATGTCGATGACGGGAGGAGTTCTAAAGAACTTATCTGTGGTCTCATAGGTTTTTCTAAAGTTTCTACGGAGATGTGTAAACGCGTTTACATGAACATCATACTCGGCCCGCAACGTGGACAATTTATCGTCAATGGCGTCAACATAATTTTTCGGCGCAGCATCTTCCGGGGATGTTGGATCTCTTAAAACGGTTATTTTGTTACCGTTCATGCTGAGTTCACCTGTCATTGTATCAGCGGTCTTTTTTACTGCAACTTTCTGCATATCATCTCGCAGCGCCGCAATTGATATCAGCGAATCTCTGATTTTTCCGCTATCAATGAACACAGGGATGCTACCCGGAGTAGCTCCAATAAACCCTACAAATTATTTCATGCCATTTGATATCGCTGGTTTTTAGTTTTCTGTGTCGGTCCTGAAAAATAACAACCTCATCTGGGTCTATTCCGGTTAGACTTAAAAGATTATCGATTTCATCTTTGGTCACATATTTTGATAAATCCACGTAGGTTCACTTTACTTTTCTGTTGAGAAGAGATCTTCCGTAAATATCAACCATTATTTGATAGGAAACTGATTAAATCGACCCGTGGTATACTCGTGCACGACTTTATGAGGTGGTTTGGTTGACGCTGATATCGCATCAAGAACATTTAATACTTCATGGCCACATATCGGAGGATCGGTCAGTGTTTGTGTTGGCAGCGTTGAGTACCAAACTTTTGACCCTGACATGGGGATGTCTTTTGTATATTTTAGAAATTCGACTGGCGGTGCTAACCCATACAAATCAAAATAGATGATTCCATGTTGATCGATCACGTGTAAGCAACCCAATGAGTTCCTGGACCATCGCTGTTATCGAGATTAATAATTCCAGTTTCTGGATTATTCGGTTGTCGTGGTAGCTGATCTCGCATAAAGACGCCTCCGAAATTTTTTATATTTAATTGTTTAACAGCATCGAGCAAATCAAAATTTGACATCGGTGTTAAAACTGTTTTGGGTACCACAATGGTGGAGTTCCTGGAAGTCTTAGCCCGCATCCCTTTTTTTGTATCCTTTTCCAGTGGCTTTCTTTAGTGCCATTCCAGCAACTGTTCCAACAGCTCCTAATGCGGCGGCCTTAGTGACTGCGGGAGTGGCGGTGGCAATGAGCGTTGGTATCGCAGTGAGAAGAGGAAATATACCACTGGTTTTAATCATGTCCTTGACAGCTTTTGGAGTGAAATCAAGTCGAACTCCAGTTTTTGCTTGTTTTGCTTTATTCAAATGATTAAGTTGTGTTTTAGTCAGCGATAGCTTGTTTGGACCGCCAGTAGTCTGATCATTTTTTAGTGTTATCGTTGCCCCACATATGCTCGCGTTTTTCCATTGTAATTTCTTAGCCTGACCAGGAGTCAGAGTGACATTAATGTGACTATATGACATTTTATTTAATACGAGATTGATCTAATTGTCCTACATGTTTTTGGAAAATATTACGTTTTCTACTGGTGCATCAACGAATCTCATTCGGCCGCCAGCACCTTCAAATAACATTGTTCTATCAGAAAGTATAACAGTGATTCCTCTGTAATTAGCTACTTCAGCCACATTTCTATTCACGGTAGCCCGAAAGTGCACATCAATGACAGACTGTCTAGTTAAATCAAGATGCTCTAGTGAGAAGTAATAGATTGGATAATGAGATATAAAATCCAATTGTGATATTTGCAAACCAGTGTCGATATTTAGATCACACGCTAGATATTTCATCAATCGTTGATATACACGTGCAACATGATTATTACCAAAATTTAACACTATGTTCTCAGACAGTTCTTCATGTCCGTTTATTCTCAGAGAAACGTCAGTGATACCAAGTTGATCAAATATCATATGCGAACGTGTTTGATCACCTACTCGTGCAGCATTTTGAAGAGCAATAAAAATATGTCGCGGCGCGGAAACCCCCTGCTGTGATGCTATATGCCAGGTAAATAAACCGTTATTGGTACTTTGAATACTATCTGTGGTTGCTGTAAGCCACGATAACAACAATTTACCAACTTGATCCATAAAAGAAAGCAGTCGCTGTTCTTTAGTAATTGCAGGAGTCATTACCGGCATCCACAGTGATAGTTTTGTTATTTCTACCTTACCAGCGTCACCTAGAGGTCGCCATAAAGCATCATTATCGTTATTTTTTCTAACAAGCACGACCGTATGTTTTGCTTCAAAAATTACCTTTCTGACATCTCTGCAAAATCCAAAGATATGTGTCAGCGGAATGGCACATGAAAAATTTCTACGATTCCCGCTCAACATTAATCTACGTGCAGCGAAACCTAAATTAAATTCTGTATTAGCGCTAATAATCATGTCTTCCATGTCGATATCAGCAGGATTAGGGGCAGCACGGGTTTTTGGTCATCTAATAATAAACTGATCACTGTTAGGAAAATTAGATGCGTCCTTGGTAAACATTATTGATGGACCAGCTGATCTTGTATAATCATCAGAATATCTTGCTAAACCAATTATTGTTGTAGCAACATCGACATCCTTCTGAATTGATTCAATATTTTTTCCATCAATCATGTAGATAGTACTATCAAACAAGGCCATAATTCCGTTATTGACAAAACCGATTTTAACCGCATCCCTGTATACTGTATCATCTGTTTTTATAATTTCACCTTCTACTTCAATAAATGCTTAAGCGGGCAAGAAATATCTACTTGTATCCTGAACCTGTAATTCAATTCGTCCTCGTTTATTTGGTTCTCGTGCATCATAAGAATAATACTGATAATCACGCACTGATTCATTTTTAAGAGCTGGTTCATCTATGTCAAATGCTGTGTTGGATTCCCGTTTAAACATTTTATTATAGAAGTTATCGTCTAAAACGAAGACCACTTCCCGCCAATAGCTTTCATTGATAATTGTTTTGCGATCGGTATTGCTTTAGGAGCCATCCTCACGAACAAACCCCAAACATCACCAAGTCCATTTCCATAAAGTCATCCTGTATACGGGTACTCGTGAATTTACAACCCTGACCATAACTGGTCTACGATGAAAATTGTGTGCGATCATTTTATTTAATTAGTTATTTATCTAACTAGTCGCTGTCCGTGAGTTCATCAATAAGTTCTCGATAGATGCTAGTATCCATAATACCACCTTGAAATAATCGCTGACAGATATCAGCTGCTTCATTATTTCTGGTGAGTTATTTCCAGCCCGCGCTTCTGCTATGAGAACTTATAACCGTAATGCATCATTGATAATATTATTAGGGCAGGGAATAAAATCACCCCCCAAACCACTGCCAGTTGCGCCAATGTCGGGCGCATCATAAAATATTTCTGGAGATTGTGGTCGTCTTTTGGTTTTTACATCTTTTGCAAATTTTTTATACCCGGGATCTTCTATATCAACAGGCAAATTTTTAGAAGCAAAATATAATAAAGGGACCCAACCTTCAGGTTCTATTATTTCATCGAGTCGGGGTTTTAGATATTCTTTTCTAGAATCATAACCATGTGCAGCAATACTGAGTAATTTATCCCGGTCAGTAAAAACACTAAGAGCTTTATTGGTAAACAATCCTACAGGTATGAATTGAGATTTCTTTTGTTGTGGCATCGACAAAGTTTGCTCAGGCAGTGAATAGGGAGGTGGAGGATCTTGTGGTTGTCTACCTTCGTGAAGCTTCCGCATTGCCTTTATAAGTTTTGAATATTTTGGATCGTTAGATTTGACCGCTTTTTTGTCTGTATACACGATACGCCCATCTAACAAAATTGTCATCAGTCACGGAAATATATTTCGGGTTTAAAACTTTATTTTTGTTATATAAACCTGCTAATATCAGTCCAGGTAATTTGTCTTCTGGCGCTTTCTTAAGGACTCTAATAAAAGACGGATCAAATATTGCAGTCAGTTCAACACTTTCTTTTGCTGCTTTGGGTACAGAAGCCTTCTTCGGTGGTGGGTGGAGGTTGAGCTGCAGCTATATCAGTTGGAAGACCTTGTAAAATCTTTTTTGTTTGTTTGGTTTTTCTAGCAGTTTTTTCAGTCTGCTCGGCGGTTTGTTTTAGCACCAGAAGAATACCCTTTCTTCGCTCCTCTTCCTCCTTAATATCATCCTTAGGATCTCCCAGTAAAGCTCTTTCAGTGACCACCGCAGCTTTTTCAGTAGCTGTCATAACAGGTCTAAATAATTGTTCTGCACCTGTTGCAAATTCAACTTGTGCTTCTTGCCACGCTTGTAATTTTTGTCTTACAGAATCTCTCACAGGAAGAAATTTTATTATTGTTAACTTAAATTTTTAATTCACAGCAGCAGAGGGGGCGACGACAACAAAACGCAGCAACAACGGCGACAATTGCGTTTACAACGAAGTGTCAACACGGTTTTTTAAAGGGCTTATTTCAGCGTTTGGAGGCTTCTAAAAGTTGTGGGATTCGCCCCCTCTGCTGCTAATATAATATTACACATATATTTAAGTCCCTGCGTCATGGCATAAAATGGCTTCTTTGGCTGAAAAGTGGCTCCAAATTTTGTAATTTGGCGAATTTCATGGCACAACGAAAAATATTTACAAGGGAGGCCCAGTGGTATCTTGGAATTCATATTATTCTTAATGACTCTTATGATATTGAGACATGTCAGAAGGGCTGTATGGGGGGGGGGCAGGAGTTGGAATCCCAATAAATGTGATCAAGTAAATACTTTTGAAGAATTTAATATACATGAAGCAATTCCTTTCAAAAAGACTAAGATGAAAACTACCAAGATTTTAGTTCAGTAACCTCAGGGATTGTTGGGGGTAGGGGTTAAAGTTGCCATTTTCTTAGATAAAATGGACTATCACTTGTATTGTGTACTTGTCAGCACTGATCGGAGAAACTGGTCATATTTAGTTTAACATTTTACAAGGATTAGTAGATTAGACGGGTTTCGCATACTAGTTTTCAGTGGGAGGTGGGTTGGTTGTGGAGGGTAACCTTGTAGGCAGAAGGCAGAAAAGTGGATATTCGTGATAGGGTATTTTTCTAAACTTTGGTGTGTAGATTTTCAAGACATTTGTGTAACGTTTGGGGCTTTGATTTCATTTATTGACACTGTTAATTATTTGCATGAAAGGTTTTCGACAGTCATATGAATAATTATAGCACTCATGACAATGGAGGAGATATTTTCTGTGGAATCCTTGACTATTATTTATTACCAATAAATATTATCTTAGGTTGCGCCTGTTGAAGATGACCTGTCAGATGACTCAGATGGAAAGAAAAGAAGAGAAATTTTATCCAGAAGGCCCTCATACAGGTATCTACATTCTGCCATTGAATAAATGAAATAATGTACTGAATCTTAGTGTGGCCAGGTGGGTTGCATTGTGGACTCCTGGAAAGTAGATCATGAGTTTTGAGTCCAAGTCTAATTATTGCTTTGTGTTCTGGAGTAAAGCAAATAAATGAAACTTGTTTTATACATTTCATTTGAGATAACCATATGTGTAAGGTTCTGTTAATCAAATGATGACAGTCACTGATTTTATGGTTGGATTGCAAAGTAATTTTGGCGCATGAATTGATGATGTCACTCCAACCATTGTTAACACTGTGGGTTTGCATTTAGACTTGGACACTAGACCCAGCAGTATCATGTGACTTGGTATTAGACACTTAACTTGGTATTAGAATATGTTGTGTGGAGTACAACAAAGTTCAGTCCAAAACTAGAATCTGCCTGGTACATGGGCTATTGACTGATAACTTGATTCATCTGTGGTAATGCACATAATAAACCAGTTGTAACTGTTGTAGTATGAATTCAGTAATTAGTAAGATCCAAACATACTAATTACATGATCTTATATCTGATTGGCTGAGCTTGTTACCAATTTGGAAGCTTTGTTTCTGATCTGATTTTCATTGAATTTTAAATATGAGCCTAATTATCATCATGATCATTGGTGTGTTTGATAAATAGCAGATCCATGCATATTAATATGGTAGTCTAGCATATGACTGGCAGACGTTGCTGCCACTTTGGAGGTCAAAAATAAGTTGCATATTGAAGCAAGGGAAGTTACAACAGGGCTCTTCGAGTTTTGTGTTTTGAAGTGATTTCTTCCCATTCTAAAATGTAACAAAAATAATTGTAAAATATAGGATACATGAATTTAAGTAAAAACAGGTTTGAATACCTGTAATACCATTGACTGTTGCTAAGGCATAGCCAGTAGTTTTCTAGGTGGACAATACCCCAATCATATGATGAGAATTCATCCTCCTATTGATGTGAAACAGAAGACTTCAGAACCCTGGATCAACCCAGGGATGCACCATAGACTGTTGTCCATGCGTACTGCCCCCTCATTCTTTTACCAGCTGCATGGCTATAATGTCTACATTGTTTAGATTGAACATTTTACATTGCTTTGTAGCTTAACAAGTGAAATTACTATATCTGTTGTGTGCATATTCTTTGTATACATTTGGATAGAAAAAAAGACCTCAGGTGACTCAGATCTGTTGCAAGACCCTTCCCCATATCTGACAGACTTGTATCATAACTCTGCCTCTTGCCAGGGGGCTTGATACCATCACCAACAATAGGCCACAGGGATTGAAAGAGTACTGTTGACCTAGTGTTTCTCTATTATTTTAAGCTCTCAAGAGTTATTAGCATTTGCTCCATTCACGTTATGTATGGCTTGGCAATTTGGTTCTGCATTGTATAACTAAGGGTGGTCTCCAGTTTCACCTTCATCCATTTTATTGTTCATCATGAATCATTAACCAATATTGTGAATTGTTCGACATGTTGTAAAGTATGTTGCACACCATTTTTTACCTTCATATCACATAATTGGTTATTGAAAACAGGTTCTTTTTCCATGTTAGTTTTGGATAGCTTTTCTTGATTTTTTTCCATTTTTCATTAGCAGTTGTACCTACTGTTTTTTTTCCTCACTAACTTACTTCTCCCTCGCTTTCATTTAAGCTTGGCTGACTTACCTTTCTTTTTTTCCTGTACTGAGCTCTCGTACATTTTAAGCATTGTGAAAAATAGAGCAGTGAATAGTTTACAAATGTTCTACCTTGTATCCTTTGATTTTAGTGTTTGATTACCTGATTAGCCGATCAAGGGGAAATTAGATTAAATGTGTACAAATCTGAACTGCTTTGTTGTTGATTGATGCTGGCATGAACAGCATGCAAAAGTTTTGTTTTTTTTAATGGTCGAAGTCCACAAATCGGGGTGTATTTTGCAAGTAAGATTCTCTGACTTGGCATCAGTGAATCAGAGTTGCATTTTGGAAAAATAAATAAAAAATAACCAGAAATAATGATCACATGCACACACACACGCATTTTGTATACTTTGTTCATTGAGATTAACATAGCTACTGGTACTTGTTAATCAATATAAACAATGCATTGGTCCTAGAAACACTTAATAACGTATTTGGATACAAATGTTTTGTTTGGGACACTAAAAGTCACTTATGCAGGAGCCCTCCATATGCAAGCAATAGCTGGGCACCAAAACAAATGCTTGCCAGTCCTGCTTCAGCCACCTGCTGAGTGGAAACGTATTGCTCAGATGAACATTTTAGCTGTGCTGATAATTTCAGTGACAGAATTTTGTGGCTGAAAGACCTCAAGGTGTGCATGTTGTCATTATAAAAGGACATAAAAAAGAACAGATGCAGTAGCAGTGTGGCAAGTTTAATGAATTTGACTAGCTGCTGAGTGGTGGGAAAATGTGATATGTACAGTGACTGATTTTGGAGGCAGAAAGACCCAGAGATGTACATGTGGTCATTTATAAGAGTACATCAAATGAACAACTTTATCTTTCATTATTGTGTTCATTTCCAAATGTAGCCCAATAAGTAGTGCATGTGACCTGAAAATCAAGACACGTTGAGACTTAGACAAAATGCCATCTGCAAATTTGGATAAGTATTTTGGGGTTAAACAGCATATTGATGAAGATTGTAGCAAGATTTAGAAGAGATATAAAGTTGCTTGAAATAATTGTTCAGATGGAATAGTAGCCAAGTGTAACAAGATGTGTGATGCCTGACTTAGTGTTTGAAATAAGACCTTTCCAAGGACTGACAAAGTTTATTCTCACTCTGATGGACAAACAAGAGCTATATGTCAGTGGTGTGAAGAATTTGGAAAACCACTAGTGACAACCACTGGTTCTTCTCATCTGGACAAATAGCCATTTCATTTATGTTCAGTATGCTTCTGGGAGGGGACTGCAACTTTTGCTGGTGGGACTCATGTTTTTCCTAACGTAAGAGTAATGGACTCCTAGTTTTAAAATCCTATTGAGACCTCTGATACTATAATCTGGTGATAAAACATTAATGTTTAAACTTGTTTGTTTTGTTTGAGCCCTCTGAATAAAAAAAAGAAAGCATGTTATATTGTTTCCCTGTACACACATCAGTAAGGTCTCTAGTAGCTGTAATTTCCACCCACTGTATTAATTCAAGAAGTGAGATAAGTTAGGATAAAGAGAATAAGAAAAAGCACAAGGTATTCAAACAGTAATGCTGTCAATCACAACTGTTGAAAAATTTAAATTCTCTTGAAAGCACATTTTGTTTTATCCATGCATGTTAATGTAAAAGAACTACAAGCTTGTAGAATACTAAAACTATTGCTTGAAACACTATTGTTAACCCTTTGCTCCCCAGGTTTACTTTTCTACACCTTTACCTTTGCACACACACACACCCATCTATGCAAGACAAAGTTTTTACTTTTGCCTCCCCCCTTCTCTGCATTTCTTTGCTTTACACAGTGTATACTATGAATAGGTAACATCTTTCAATTAAATGTTGATTCACTGCATGGTAACCAAACACTGGTCAAAACTAATAAATCATCTTCTCTAACATCCAGTTTTAATGACGTGTTTCCTATTATTATACCATCTAAATCTAAATTTTACCAACAGATTATACGTAGAGGGGTTTTCCAAGGCCACATCCAAAATGGTGGTGTTAGCCAATGGTAATACCTCAGTTCGATGGAACTATTATGGCCTTTTCACATATGTAGGTTACTTATAAATGTAACGTTTTCCAAATATGAAACTGAAGTTTATATTATTAATATCAGTTCATAATGCCATTATGTTCTTGATGTTAAAAATCACATATTTAGAATGCATGGCAAATACGGCAGGTCTTCTTCCATACTTTGTTATGCATAATGGAGCTTTAAGGTGTTTAAAACATGAAATTTGCCTTAATTGTGGGACGTATAAAATAACAATACAAAATTAAGAATATGTGTTGTTGATTTTTCCATTCATTTCAGTATGCAAAGTTTCAATCAAAGTGTATCATATACAATACCGGAAGCAAAGTTTTGTATTTATGAAGGGAATTCCCTGATTTCATCATAACGATTTTGTCCTCGTTTGTTGATTACAGTGATTTGTCTGGAAGCAAAAATAATTCTTCTGGATTAAGTTCCGACAAAATATCTGATTTTATAAGTAATGATGCCATTTAAGATGATGGATCAATTTTTTTTTGCTATATCTCTACATTGAAATGTCATCAGACTCGAGTGACACATGATGATCAGCCAAATTGGTTTGAAGACATGCAAGATAATGGCACAAGTCCATTTACTCAGCAGTCAGGATCATCACATAAGTTACATGAAAACAGCTCCAGAACCATACCATTTCCATTTGTATTTTTCAATTGCAATTTTTTTAAAGATCATAACTAAAACAAATAAATTTGCAGCGGAACAACAGGCGTATCATGAAATCAGTGAAAGGAATTCTTTTACTTAAAATTGTGCATTGGAATTAGAAGTGCTCATTAACTTTTGGACAAAAAAACATTTTGGGAATTTTGAGAACTCATTCAAAGATATTCTGGATTAAATCATTATGATACTTAAAAGAATGTTGGTACAGGCAGAGTCAAGACTTGGTACATCAGCACATTCAAGCTTGAAATTCATTCGGAATGCCACTGGAATTTATTCAGAACGCCACTATATTTTAGACATGTACTAGAACCTTTAGGATGATTTGGGATTTAATTCTTAATACTGTAAGTTCCTCTTTAAGTTTCATTTGATAAATTTAAGAATTATTTGTTGAATGTTACTAAACTTGCTGGCTTTTTTGTTTTCTGTTACTTAGTTCACAACCATAGAGTCATAGTACAGCAATAGAGAGTGTGTATTTTCTATGTTAAAACATGCTAAGTAATCCAGATAAAATATTTTCTCAAAGGAATAAAATTAGCCCAGTAAACATGGTTCAGTTCTGGTAAACAGAGAGGGAATAAACGAGTTTAAAAAATCTCATAAGAAGCAATGAATCTAATTTTGTTTTAGTGTGAAACCAAGATTACTCATTTTTGTTGTGCCTTCTAGTCAGTGTATCATCTGCAGTTTCACTACATATTTGAATTTGCTTTCACAAGCTTACATTTGTCAGTTACCCAGGTGAGCGGTATGAAGCATGCATGGGTATCTTGTTTTAACAGTTTCAAACTGAACTTAATGGAACATTGAGAACTCTTTCAAAGATGACCGTATTGCCAGTATACTAAAGGCAGCCTAGTGATATTACAACTACTGGGTATACTTATCATGGCAACTTTTGACTATCAATATAAATGTTTGACATTAATTTGCCATATCTAACTGCTCACAAGATTTTAATAAAATATTGGGTTATATTTTCATTGACAATCAGTTATTCACAACAGCACTTCTGTGATCCTGTGTTTCTAGACAATTATCAAAAAAAAATTTCAACTGCTGCAGTGAAATTTGTAGAAAGTACAATTAGTCCTTATGTATCCTCCAAAAATATGTGTACAGGGTTCGCACAGATTTGAAAAGTGCTTGAATTTTCAACTGCTGGATGACTAGTTCTTTTTTGGGGAAAAACCTCTTGAAAAGTGCTTGTTTTTAATGTCAGTGGGAAAAAGTCCAAAATGCTTGAAAATGAGCAAAATTCTTTAAAAAGTGCTTGAATTTTTAAGAAAATTAAAGACCTTTTTTTTAAACCTCTGGAAAAATTGTTGTACACGTCTGATCAACTGTATGCCTTTTACTTTCTTTGGCTTGGTCGGTAACTAAGGAAAGGGAGATTACTCACGATTTCCATTTAGCAGGATTGTGTGAATGGCAATATGGCGGCTTTCTATTTCTTACATTGAACATCATGGCCTTGGTTTCTACATGAAAATGTCACCATGGAAGCATGTTTTTAATCGTGAATGGAAAGGCTCCAATAAGTAGGTCAAGGAGACCAAGGACATACATAAAGCTTTGTGTTGTGTGTGCTACAAAGTCTTAGACATCAGGGCTATGGGTGAGAGTGCCCTTAAATCACACCGTATAGGTACAAAACACCAGGAAAGTGAAGCGTCATTGTCAACAATGTTCGTGTGCCAGAGACACTGACATTATATCTAAGACAGAGTTGAATTCCAATAAATTAATGATGGGATTGATGTTACCCCCACCCCCATCTGATGCAGCTTCAAACCACATAGTCAACATCTGCAAATATTTCCAACTTCCTTTCCAAGAACAATGTTCTGAAGTCAGAAATTTTATGGACATTTTGTACTGTGGTCACACGTGCATCCTACAATTCAAATGAACATATTGCTGATGCTTTTCATGCTATGTTCCCAGACAGTGCTCTGGCTGCAAAGTTTTCGTGTACAGAAAGGAAAACATCTTAACTTGTGTGTTTTTAGCATTGGGGAACACCATAAGAAATTAAGAAAAAAGCAGGCCAGATTAGATTATGAAATACTTGTGAAGAAAGCAGATGAACTGTCTTTAAAAGCAGAAAAGACACTGAAGTGGCAACTTCTTGCACAGGCCAATACTAATTGTAAAGGAGCTGAGGAGAAACTTGGAATGTATGATGGTCTTTGCAATAAGCAGGATGCTGAGATAAGGAGCTGAAGAGAAATTAAGTACAGAGGAAGAACTTGTTAATAAACTTTTTGTTAATTTGACTTTTTATTTATTGTACCTATGTTAGTGAACTTTATTGGGAGAGGAAAATGCAGTTACATGAGCCTCAAGTCAATCCAAATGTATATATCTATGGTGAGTTCAGATATAGAATATCAAAATAAAGTCCTTGAATTTTGTCATATTTTACCTGTATGAACCCTGTGTAAAATGCACCAATATACGTGCCCTCTGGCATTCTATGTGTGTTGTTGCATGTTTCCTGTTATTTCATATTCCACAATATACAAAGGGTTTGTGTGCTAATTTATTATTTGCAAATTTTGTCCCTGCAGAAAAATCCTAAACGAGCTGTCTTCACCTGTTTCTGTCTCAAAAATTGAGGAAGAATCAAACAGTAGCCAGAGTCAAGATGGTGATTCACAAGATGTTGCTACAAATTTGACAACAAACTCAGTCCATTATCAACAGACACCAGGTACAAGCTGTAATATTTTTTAAAGGGAAACGGATTAAATTGATTAATTTTTTGCACATGTAAAGCCGTTACCATTTGCCTGGCACTAATGTGAGTAGTAGAATACTATGTTGGGAGAATGTTTTGATTATGACTGTCTTGACTATAACTGTATTGCTGCTCTTACTTTGTTTATAATGCTTTATTGTGTGATTTTAGCTGAATAATAACCAGAACTAGGGCAGTAAAAAAGGAGCTAAGACATAACTGAAGAACATAAAATTACATTAGGTGAATATCTGTAGTTTTTGAATTACAATGAAACATTGATTAGCCATTCAGAAATTACCTGGAATTTTCAGTCATGCATACCAGTAGAATGTCCTCATGCCTTCAATTTGCTGTCTATACTGTAATAATTGTCAAACACACCATTGCGGAAGCTTGACATAAAGTACAGCCATCATAGAACAGGACATGATCCACATTGTCAATTTTAATTCAAAACATGCAGATCAGATCATAAAAATATGGTTTAAACATCAAGGATTATGATTATCAAACACTGTGTCACTGTGTGTTTTCCATGAGAAAGATTAATAAGAATTCAACCATGTAATCTATGTTTCAAATACTTTCATCTTGAGGTTTATTTCCATTTAGTAAGTTGCAATTTTCATACCTTTTTCCAAATCCTGCAGAAATATTGATTTTTGGACAATGTTTTAATTCCAACATCGATCATATTTCGTATTTAAAGCATTTATTTATCAAGACACGTCATTTTGTGACAAGATAAGATTGTTCTGACCTAGCCAGAGTTAATCCCCTCTTAAATTTCATGCCATTTTCATGGAGTAATATTATATTAAAATAATATACTCAGATTTTTTTCTTCTTCCCCCAAAGCTTGCATGTATATAAAGTATAATTTTTATAAGAGTCATGTGTTAAGCTATGGCACAATTACATACACTACATGCACTTATATGTACATGTAGTTTTGCATTACATTCTCTATGTGATGTTTATGTGTTGTTATTATTATTGTGTTTATGTAATCAGTAAAATATATATATATAAATTATAATTGGGCTATCAATTTTTAACATCCTTTTGAAGTAACAGTGATGCACTTTAAACAGCCTCAGTCATCTTCTGTCTTCATCACTTGTGTCTTGTGTTTTTTGTTGATTTCATCCACCACACGCTACTCTTTCTAACTTTCACTCATGAACAGGGTTAGTTCAGAAAGATATTTCAAAACTGTAGTATATATGTTGTTTATGTGTTAATGATATCAAGACAGAGTGCAAAAGAAGTTCACAGCTATATCTGCAAACTGAGTTGATGCCATGTTATAAGATATATTCATATACGTTTAAACTTAATCCTTGTCAGGACTTTAAAATATGGTGATTTTCCATGGGATATAATCTTTTTCTCCAGCACTCTTGATATATGGAGTGAAATGTCCCATCATAGTTCTGTGACAATTCCTGTCTCAATCATTTTGCCATTTGTGTGCATGTC
Source organism: Sinohyriopsis cumingii (assembly GCA_028554795.2). Taxonomy (NCBI): domain Eukaryota; kingdom Metazoa; phylum Mollusca; class Bivalvia; order Unionida; family Unionidae; genus Sinohyriopsis; species Sinohyriopsis cumingii. Next base: position 88,395,710 of record CM068840.1, on the reverse strand, counting down.
CATCCATGCCCAAGATTAACCCTAGCTTCAGAATTTCTTACTTTCCTTTCCTTTCAGTAGCTCAAATATGTACTTGTATTTATCTAGCTAAATAAATGCCTTCATTGTTGATGATCATGGGCAGGCTCCACATGCAAGTCATGGCTGGCTTCTTTTTTATATTTGTTGGAGATATTTTTGATAACGTGTATCTCTTTGTTATAGATTGCATAGAGCATCATGATACTGAAATGAAATTTAAGTTTCATATAGTAGTATAGTCTGCACTTTACTGCTACAAAGTTAGAGGTTCATCCAATTATATTTTGCCTTCAGTTTGTATATGTATTATAAATCTGTTTTATTTCTTGCAGGCACAATTCAGATAAGTGCTGATGGTTCAGTTGCGCAAGGACTTCAGATGCTGACCATGACCAATGCCAGTCCAAACTCCACAACAGCTGTTACAGCTGGGGCCACAATTGTGCAGTACGCCACAGGACCTGATGGTCAACAGTTTTATATCCCAGGTAATGCTTGGCAAATTATGTAGAGAACCTTTTTTGTATGCAGCAGGGTATTTTAATTTGGTCATGTCCATCTGACCTAAGAAGCTCATTAGCAGAACTGCATTAAAAATACTTTTAAAAACACTCAACATAGATAAAAGTTGGAAGACATATCTGAATGCATGTGTACTTGACTTGCTTAGATTTATAGGCCATTACTGCAGTATTTCAATTTTCAACACATTTTCAAATTTTAAGACTTTGGCTTTTTGGTTGCAGTGGCAATTTGTATACAAAAACAGATATGGATCTGTCAGTGTATACATCATCCCTTAAAGAATGTTAAGATTTTTGTGCAAATAGTTTTTGAAGTCCCATAGTGTACATCATAATACTCCTGGAATTTGAAGGAGAGTGTTTTGAAAACATTTATTTAAAAAAATATATATAACAAATGATGAATTAAATGTTTCTTCTTTTTATTTCTTTAAGTAAAAGCTACATTGCTTTTAATGTTTATATCCATTTTTTCAAGTGGGAAGCACAGGAACAGTGCAGGCCTATCAGATAGCCACATCAGGTACCCTCCCACAAGGTGTTGTAATGGCCACAACAGGTGGTTCTATTGGAAGCCCACAACAGCTGGGAGAAGAAGCTGCAAGAAAAAGAGAGCTGAGGCTCCTCAAAAACAGGTCTGGCTTTCATAAGTAAATAAAACATGTCATTCAATTATATGTTGATGATAGCTGTTAGCTGTACAGGTCATAGACCAGAAGAGCTTATGAGATGGTCTTTCCTGCATTGTCCATATGTTTGTTAGCTGAGGTTTGTTATAGATACTCCTAAAGTGTTTGTAGGATTACCATGAAACTTTTACACACACGTTCCTCCAATGGTCTAGTTGGTCCTATATGGAAAAAACTGCTGAGACATCCAATAGGGCTGCCACATTGGCCATTTGGAAAATCTTTTTATTTTCACTTCTCCTGAATTGATGGTCATATCAGCATGGGGTTGTCCCTAAAATTTTTCTTATGATGTCTTGTTGATCCTAAATGAAAATGGTGATGATCTGATGTCCACTATGATCACCACATCAGCCATCTTGAAAAATCTTCTTTTATTGCTTCTCCTCTGAACAGAAAGTCTTATTGACATAAGGTTTGCACAGAAAGACTTTTTGTGATGTCTAATATGATTCACAGTGGCCAGCTTCAAATTGTTGTCACTACTTCTGAATGAATGGTCATATCAGCATAGGGTTTTCACTAAAAGACTTCTTACAACGTTTTGTTGATATTGAATTAAAATGGTGCTGATCTGGCATCCAGTATTTGGCCACCTAGAATATTTTTGTATTTGCTACTTCTCTTAAATGAAAAGTCGTTTTGACAGGGTGTTTTTATCAGACGAGTTCTTGTGTTGTCACGTTGGTCCTAAATGAAAATGACAAACCCTAAAAATGGCCACCATGGTGGCTATATTGAAAATATTGTCTCTACTCCTTATATGATGATATATGAACATGAGGTTTTCACCAGCAGACTTGTTATGATGACTAGTTGGTCTTAAATAAAAATTGTACTAGTTATACCTCCAATATGACCACTTCCCTGTTCAGATGATAATTATGATATGGGGTTTTCACCAAGAGACTTCTGTTCTTTGTCCTTAATGAAAATGTCACCAAGATAACATTTAATATATCCACCACAGCAGCTAATTTTAGAATTTTGTGATCAGTGAAGAGTATTGGTGATGAATTCAACATTTAGCAGTTAAAAGGAAGACATTTTTATCTTGAATTCATGGAAGTTCTTTTTGCCCAGTAGAGCATTAGAGCCTGTGAGAAATTCTTTGTTTTAACTTTAGTAAACCAAACTCGGCTATTAAAATACATTGAGAACAGTCAGGTATGTCCCTAATGTGATGAATTTGTATGCCCCTCTTCCACCAGTTTCTGTCCATTGAACTGCTTCGGTATGCTCTTCCAAGAAAGCTCACAAGGCCAATCTTACTGAAACCACTCAGCATAGACAAATACAATTTAATTGGCATAATTCTGTTTTTATGTAAGGACTAGGTTAGAATTTTACATGGAATAAATGATTTTTATATCATTTTTAAATAAATTTTATTTACCTTTTCTTGGTGGACTAATTCTTTTTTATGTGTGAATTTTGTTAGCATGACAATGAAAAACCTCTGGATCAAGGTAAATGAAGTTTGCTTGGTTTGTAGTATCAAGATGTTCATGATCAGACTAGATTTCATTCATGTTTGAAGGAGTCTTTGGATTTTTGTTAAGCACATGTTAGTGGGAACCAAGACATATCCATAACATTTCTGGCAGTGGTTATAGTGGCAGCTTTGACCACTTGTTATGGATTTGGTTACAGTTTTTCAGCAATGCTTTGAGTGTGGGCTGGACATGCAGCTGCTGTCTCTCCATTTCTGGTGTACATTTGGTAAAACATTTACACTGTTACTATTGCAATTGTGAAAATCCTATTAAAACTGAAAATGCAGTGCAGAAAACTCTGTAATGTGCTGGCATAATTTTGCCAAATATAATTACTGGGTGCAATTTTTCATGAAATGTGTGTGCTTTATTTTAAGCAAATGTGGATGTTTCTTGTTTTGCTCGTGTGCATTGCTGCCTTTGTTGACCACCGTGTCAGTCGGTTGAAGAGCTGTGATACTCCAGGAATGCTGAATTTTTTTGAACTACCATTAAGTTTCTTTAACTAAATTAATGTGTCTAATCACATTAGGCTAAATATTATATTCATTTCGTTAAAGAAGTTACAGCCTAGTTCATCCAATTTCATATTGCCTCAGGCACCGTCAGTCTTCAAAGAACTGGACTTGTGGTCAACAGAGTTTGAAAATGCAACAATTTGATTGTGCCTGAATTTACTTGATGAGGAAATAGGCATAAGACTATATGTATGTTTAAAGCAGTTAGTTATGCAACTGTGCCAATATAGGCTTCCAACTATGTGAGATACTTTTGAAAATGTGATCTTCAGTTTTCCAGCCAATGCTGTGGGAACAGAACTTGATAGCACCGATTGTTATGGCAGTAAGACATCACAAACACGTGTATCAACATCTTATATTGTCGGACTACCACCATGTTAAGCACCTAATATATGCTTTTTTGTTGATGAAATGGTACAGTTGGCATAAACCATTAATGATAGTAATGCTGGTTCATCACTGATGATCTTCAGCTGTATGTTGACTCAAACTTCCTTGTTTTATTTTCAAAGAAGTCTGTACTGGATGCTGTTGTTGGAGATTCTTCATTTCAGTTGTGGTTTAATATGATGGCAAAGTTTAAACATTCAGTACTGGTCCAAAACTTAAGGATGAACAAGTATATATAATAGTACAGAAAACTGAGTCCATAATTCCATATATGTCTGTATGATTTGAAAAGTAAATTTTTTGTCTTCTTTTCCATCTAGGGAGGCAGCAAAGGAATGTAGGCGGAAGAAAAAGGAATATGTCAAATGTTTGGAAAACAGAGTGGCTGTGTTAGAAAATCAGAATAAAACACTCATTGAAGAACTAAAAGCATTGAAAGAGCTATACTGCCAAAAGGAAGGATAGAGACCTTTTACTTTTAATGTTGGATCAACAGTGAAATTCTTATTCTTCATCCATGTACAGAGGAAGTGCAAAACTATTAAGGATGAACATAAAGTTATGATTGATGTTTGATAAACGGAGTTTCTTTGTTAAGATTATGGTGGTTATTGAATACTTGAGAGCTTTTAAGGAGCTATGCAACCAAAATAAAGGTTAAGGTTATGGAAGCTCAGATTCTGTGCAAGTTAGACAATGTGTATATTCAAGGGTTATTAAGGATTGAGTAAGAGTGCTGTATTTTTATTAAATCCATTCTTACTCGCATCTATTCTCACTTTGAAGCCATATGTTTAGTACATGGAATACAGAGTGGTTGTGTATTTAAACTCTGCAAAATGTAGTCTGCAACATTGAGTCGCAAATCTACATGTTTAACAGGTTATGTCTAAGAAAGATTTCAGGTTGTTAAGAACTCTGAAAATCTTTTATATGTACTTAAAAGCATATGAAGGCTATTAGTTTTTTTATACAAAAATTGTATTTCCTTCATTTTTCTGAGTATGAAGGAAGTCTCAAATGGAGAGATGTATCTGTGTTTGAAAATGAAAATTTAATGGCTATGCACCAAGAAGTATATGTAGATACCATATGATTCTTAATAAGGCAAACTGCAGTTTGTGTTTGTCGGAAAACTGATTTGAAACTGCATATATCATTGTACTTAAAAGTATGTAGTTACAGTTGCACTTGTTAGGCACTATGTCACATAGTCAGGTAACCAGTCATTCATATGCAAAAATGGTGGACAGCAAAGCATGGAAACAGTGTAGAGCATGCTCATTTGTCACAAAGAAATAAGTAAACATGAACTATTGCTCGCAGAGATGAAATTTTGTTTGAGGCTCCTAATTTGTGTGCCACACAGTAACAGTGGTGTAGGCATACCCTTGTCTATGTAGGATCATCTGTCACACCTTAGTTTATTTTTCCATTTTGGTAATTTCTCGTACTTTCGTGGAGCATCTAAGTTCTGTAAACATATTTCTAGTTTAAAAAATTATTTACTCCAACTATGATCATCACATCATACTTTTGACAACCTGTGCATTAACACTGCATTATTTGGTAATGATCAAAGAACAAAACCATTTATTCTTGAAAAAGAATTAGTGCAATTCTGGATATTTATGATTTTTCTGTTGCTGTTTTTTTCTTCTCAGTCTAGTAACTCTGGGATGGGTTGTCAGTGTGTCAGTTACAAACATGTGCTTCCTTATATACATCACAAAGAATGTTTTGTTATAGGATGTGCAATAGCTGAGTCACATTACTTTTCTAAACATGCTAAAAAAATCACTGCTATTTGTAATCGGAACAAATGTGGCTACATATATATTAGCCTGTGCGTTTAGACATTTCTACAAAGGTTACTTACATTAATATCTTTCTGTTGGATATTCATCTGAGTTACCTTTTTTCTTGCCACTGGGGACTCGGGGATGTAGAATATGCTTAGTGCACCCTGCTGCATATCATGGAAACTAGTGGAGGCAAGAACTGTGATGTCTTTGTGTTTTGTATGCCTGATTAATGATCAAAATGGTGCAGGATTAAATCCTACCTTTGGAAAAGATGGTTGACTACCATGGTGTGTTCTTAGATGAGGCAATTCACTTCAGTTTTTTTTGTTCTAGGGTTTAACGCCATTTTTTCAGCACAAGATAGGCTATACATGGTGGCCAGTATAACTGGTGGAGGAAGAACCCTGGAAAATCCAGGGAAGAACCACCAACCCATGAGAAGTTATTGGTAGGCTTTACCACATACCCATGCTAGCTTGAGCCTTGGACTCGAACCCATGCAGACAGAGGTGAGATGGCAGTGCTCTGTAACAGATTCACTTCAGTAGTTTTGGCATTAAATAATCCTAATTGTGTTGATGTGATGTAAAACAGTAAACAAACCAAACCTAATTTCTTTGCATTCAACTTTTATTGCATCTCAGACTAAACTAACTTTTTTTCTCATTGGTCAATGACTGTCCAGTATAATCCCATATTGGGCAATTACCTGCATAATACAGAAACATGCCAAGGGCAAATATAGTGTTACTTGGAGTGCCATGATGTCACAAGTATATAATAAACAACTACCACAGGTTCTGATGTGGAACCAGTTGGATAGCTTGTTGTGCTCACGTGTTGGAATTCTTATTTTTAATACAAAATCAAACTGAATTAAAAGTAAGATGTTTCTGACAGTGATGAAATGTAGAAAGAAGAGTCAAATTCCAATACTTACAAAAAATTTCAAGTGAATATAAAGGCATACATATGCATTGATGAACTCAATAAGAATGATTCTCTTAGTCTGGATCTGAGGTCTTTGATGGGATAAATTTGTTAGTAGCTTGTTACTGACCCCAAAATTTATATTTTAGGTCACATGGCTAATGGTATGCAGTCAGAATTTTCATGTGGTTTACCAAAATACCAAAATACTAAATTTCCATATGTATGCCTTGAAGTAAATAATATTGATGTAGAACTGCTGCTGCTTATTGCTGGGGCAAATCAGAGTCTACTTTGATCCTTCTTACCATTATATCATTTGAAATGATCAGGTGTATGTTGTGCAGTGGTATTTTTAAACTCTGTCCAAATATAGTCTTGCACATTTCTTTGAGCAGTAACTTCATTGTGCATGATGTATACATGTTGGGGTTGGTTTATGAATTGAAAGGGTGGGTTGCAAACATTTTGATGTACAAAGTTGTCAGCTGATCAGCAGCATATGCCTATGTTCTATTAAGATGAGGCCATTTTTGAGAAGTTCATGGTTTCATGCACTATTCTGTCTGATTATAAATACAAAACTGATTGCCAAACTCATTCAGAAAGGTATTGGACAGAGTTGAATGTGAAGTAGACACACTGGTAGCTACAGTATGTAGAAATAGAAGTACACAGTAATTTAAGTTGTCTGTCTTAATGATTCATGCTTGTAAAATTTCTAGAGTATTGAACATTGGAAAAATATGTATATTTTTACATAGCTAAGGGTTCCTCCAATCCAGATTCAGTAAAGAAATGTATAGGTTGCTTTGCATTATACATAGTTGAAAAGTAAGCATAGAGTCAACAAAGCAGACATTCTTAAGGTAATAATTACTGTTCTGCATAATATTGAACTCTAAAGATTGCTGACATAAAAAAAATTAAAACTGTCTGGCTAAACATCAGAATTTGATAATTTTTTCATCAATACTCATTAATGTTTTTTAAATGTATAGAATTTCATTAATAATTATTATTTTTATTTTTTATATTTTTTATTTCAAAATATCTGTTATAGCTATTAAATATTTATGACAAAACAATGTTTTGAGGTCTGTCTGTTGAAAATTTCATAACAATATAACCTTTGTTGTAGTCATTACTATTTATTTCATAAAATCAGTTTCACTGTGTGCGTGTGTATTAGAATCCAATGAGTGAGGTAATGGGCCATTCATTTTCTTAGCCCCCACCCACACATACATTACAAAATATTCTCTTGTTAAGGTTCCACTTTTACTATGTATTTACATCAGACTGTTGAACTCCCTTACACTGGTATATATTCTACATATTTAAAATTTCCTGGCCAGCATAAATAATGAACTATTAATAAACTAAATGTTATATCTGTTATTCTGTATATAGGATTTTATATATGACATGTAAATTAGTATTTGTTTTATAATCCTGACTTTCAACAAGCAAGCATTATACAAGATTTTGCCTGTTTAAACATTCATGTCCATGCTCCCTTTTAGAGCTGTAACTTCTGTTTTAACGAACTATTAAAGGAAACTTGCTGGGCAAATAAAAGTTTGTATAGAGGTGTATCACATACCAAAGTTTAGGTACTATGAAAGAGTTTCTGTATTTCATTCATCATCACTCGTATACTGTATACAGACTTCTAAATATATTGAGACCAAAATGCAGTCCAAGTGCACATTAAATGAAGGTGAACACTTGAAAAAACCTACATAACTGTGACCTACTTTCCTGGGTTATACCACATTGCTTGCAAGTAGAAAAAAAAAGTCACCTGACATTAATTCTGATTCTTTTTCACTTTATGCCTACAAACCTGCAATTTGGATATTTTTCATGTCTCAAACTAGGGAAGAGAAGCAGGATTTTTTTTGTGTGCTACTGCTGACAACTTTAGTTTTCTGAAATATTTGTTTTGAATTCAATATTTGCTATTACATGTTGGTAGAAATTTTAGATGAAATGTACATTAGAACCTGTATTTATCAAAACATGTATGCCAGTTGAATGGCTGTAAACAAGGGTAACTTTCATCTTCAGTTTGGACAATTCCCCATTTAAAATGATATTGCTTGGTCATATTATTTAGCAGTAACCAAAAACCATGGTAGTTGAACTTTGCTCTTTTTTTCTTACATCTCTTGTCTATGAAATTCTGTTTCGTAGTTTTAAAAAAAAAGATCATGTCTGGTATTTAAAGAAATTTCTCAGTATAAACTGCCTGAGAATTTGTATCTACATGTTTTAAAATCTCTTTTCAGATGCCATTGTTTTTGCCACAAAATTAAGTTTGAATGCAAATCATTTAGGACCAAGATCCTGTACAACTATCCAAAAGTTTTTCTTATACCCCGACCTGTATAAAAGTTGGAGTATATAAGAATTATTGTGCCCATCTGGCCATCCTTCTGTTTTTCCCACAATCTTATGAACGCAACTTGTCCACCAGTTTATGATGGATTACCTACCATGTAAATATTGTGGTTGTCACTTAAAGATATGCAATCAAAGCACAGTGGCCCTACACTTATAAGAGTGATGGATCTTTTTGACTTCAGCAAAATGCAGTTGACAACAAGATCTTCTTAGTGAGTCCCCATGAAACTTCTTGGTGAATGCAGCTAGTTCCAAAAGCTTTTAATGCATTACCATAAAACTTTTTAAATGTGATGTTCACCACGTGAACATGCACATATAAAAAAATCTTTGTTAGAGTTTTTGCACATTTTGATTTGTAGCTGAATCTCAAGTGTGTGATGGATTGCTTTGAAACTTGGTACATTGTCTGAAGATTTTTGTTACTCATATTACCCTATTTGTGCTGCAGCTGTGACAGAAATCTGTGAATGCAAATTTTCATGTAGTTTTTAGCACTTCTGGCATCTGAACATAGACTAAATTAACTTAAATGTTGATCTTTTCTCTGTCATCCATCTGTCACCTCACCTGTCTGCATGGGTTTGAGTCTCAGGCTTGGCTAACGTGGGTATGTGAAAAAGCCTGCCAGTAGCTTCACGTGGGTTGGTAGTTCTTCCTGGGGTTTTCCAGGGTTCTTCCTCAACCAGTTATACTGGCTGCCATGTATAGCCTATCTTGTGCTAAAAAATGGATTTAAACCCTACAACAACAAAAACAACAAGTTTATTATTGTTACTCTTAAACTTATGGGAGGATTGCTGTGAAATTTTTCTGTTACAGCTGTCCTTAATGGATGATCATATATCACTAAAAGACTTAATATGATGATGGGTTGGTCCAAAATGAAAATTTTGCCAAGCTGAGGTCCAATATGGCTGGCTTAGTTGCCATTTTGTTCTCACTACTCTTCCTGGATGGATAATTGTATCAACATGATTTCTTTTTACCAAAAGATTTTTATGTGATCTCTAGTTGATCATAAATTAAAATGGTGCCTCTCAGACATCCAATATTGTCACCAAATTAACCTCTTGAAAATTCTGTTATCTCTACTGAATGGATGATCATATCAACATGGGGTTTTCAGTACAAATTCCTTTTGATGTCTGGTTGGTCCTGTATGAAAATGGCACACACTGGACATGCCATCTAGCATCCAATATGGCAACTACAGTGACCAGCTTGAAAATCTCGTTCTGATCCTGAAGCGATTGTTATATTGACATGGGGTTTTCACTAAAAGATTTATTATTGTGTCTAATTGCTCTTAAATGAAAATGACTCCCGTGGACAACAGCTGTTACCATTGTAGCAGCCAACATAAAAATATTGTTTAACACTGCACCTGAATAGATGGTTACATGTGCAAAAGGTTGTCACTGAAATACTTACCTCTGCTTTGTACTAAATGGTACTGAAAATGCTGCCTATCTGACCTTTGGCATTCTGACCCAATCATGTTATTGCTAGGACTCCTAAATTAATGGTCATTGCAACATAGGGTTTTCAGCCTCCTCCCCCAAACTTATAATGGCATCTGCTTTGTCTGACATATGATAATGGTGACCATCTTGAAAATTGTATTATGGCTACTTCTAACTAGATGCCATAGCAGCTTGGGGTTTTGTACTTTTGAGATTGCTTGGACATGTTCAGTAATGTTATATCCATTCAAGGCCAATGGCTGTACAACAATCTGTACTACACTTACTCAGTTGAACATGTCAAGTCAAACTTAATACAATATTATTTTAACTAAATTTGGTATGTTGGAGATTTTAAAGAATATCAGAGATGGTTTCAGTACTTGGCATTGAAGAAATGGATCTGTCTTTCATCCCTGAAAATTATGTTTGGTCTGTAGAGCATCAGTCCCTTCAAAGAACTTTATTCATGGATTATGTTATGGTCAGCATCTGAAGATGCCCATATTGACAGATCTTTGTTACCATGATTTTTTGTGAAAGTTGTTGCTCTTTGAATTACAGGTGAATGCAATAATTTACAGAATTTTGTAAATGCAACTACTTTCAGTTTTCAGTTGTTTGTAGTAAAACGATACATATTATGGTCATCGTCAGAAAATATGCATGTCAACTAATCATTGTACTTGTACTGTTTTCAGAGGATTTAATCAATTTTGCTTGCTGTAGAATCATCTCCATCATGGGGCTAGGGTATGGATACCAGAGTGGTGGGAATATATTAAGTCAGCAAATCGTTTACCATTCCTTTCCTTTTTTCTTTAATGTCTTTGTTCAACTTTTCAGTTTGTCCTGACCGCCCCGGTGGCTTTGTGGTTAGAGTGTCTGCCTTGGATGCAGGAATTCATGGGTTCGAACCCTCACCAAGTCATACCAAAGACTTACAAAAATGGTACTAACAGCTGCCTTGCTAGACACTTAGCGTTAAGAGGTTAGTGTTAGGACTGGTTGGCCTGGTGTCAGGATAATATGACTGGGCAGTATATCATGCTACATGTCTGTGGCATGATGCCCCAGTGCTAGACATCACTATAAACTGCCACACTGCAGACATCATAGCAATATGACTGAAATATTGTTAGATCTATGTTAAAAATCCAAGTCACACACATGCTCAACTTGTCCAAGGAGCCAGCGAGGTTTGGTGGTGTCCTTGAACTGTGCACTTGACTCCAGTTGCCTTGGCACTGGATAAATTAACTTGTGCTACTGTGCCATGAACTTGGTCCCATAGTGACAAATAGTGTGAGCACACAATTTAACTCCCAATTTGAGTCTGCATTAATAAAAAATCTCATAATTATCATAATGTGTAAATTTGTATATGTGAAATTTTAGCAACATTGAGATACTGGTAGAATGATTTTCATTTTGGATTTTGGAGCTGAGTTCCCTTTTTTTGTTGTTGTTGAGGTTTCAGACATTTTTATTACTTAGAGTCTAGATAACCCCCCTCCCCATGCTACTCTTTGCATAACATGATATAGAATTTCAGTTACTAATGTTTATGTACCAAAGACTTACAAAAATGGTACTAACAGCGGCCTCGCTTGGCACTCAGCATTAAGAGGTTAGTGTTAAGACTGGTCGGCCTGATATCAGAATAACGTGACTGGGTGGGACATCATGCTACATGTCTGCGGCATGATGCCCCAGTGCTAGATATCACTATAAACTGCCACAATGCAGACATTGTAGCAATATGTTTGAAAAATTGTTAAAGCTACGTTAAAAATCCAAATCACATCACTAATGTGTATGAATAGTTTTGATGAAACTGGCCTGTGGACTACTGAGAGTACTTTTAAACATTCATTTCAAATTATTGTTCATTTTAAGTCAGCAGTCAAGAGAGATACAACTTTGAGGCAAATAATGCTCTGGGTTTACTGCCTTTTTTTTTTTTGTTTCCCCATTGTTTGCAGAGCAAGCATCTTGATTTGGTAATATCCATCCTGAGAAACGTGCTAGCAAGATTTTGCAGAAACCACTCGACACAAATTAGATTTTCATTCCATTACAGCCTATTTTGATTTTTTTAAAACACATTTCTGGACTCTTTTGACTTTGATCTTTGTGGATAAAAACTTTTACTAACGTGATTCAGCAAGAACCATTTTTGGCAGACATATTAAAGTTACTATGCATGTTTTTGAGCATGTGTGGTTTACCTGTTTAGTTTTTAGTGTTCTCACAAGCTTTCAATATTTTAACATTACTTTTGCCTTTTTTAGACTTTTCTTCTGCAGTGGGGGCATACACGTTTTCCATCTATGTATCTATGTTGTATCTATTTACTTTTGCTTAATTTGCTGCATCATTGTTGACTTGCAAAAGAAAATCAGACAAAATTTCATTTCATTTCCAAAAGATATAAAGATGTATATAAACTTACATGTACATTAATATAAAACTAAAGTGGTACAGTATATGTGCTAACTGCAAATGTTGAAAACTACTTGAGAATTTGTACATATTGTACATTTTTCTATGTAAATAAAATGATATGTGTATATCAGACTTTCGGAGTTTTGTACTAAGCCAATACTGTTACAGTTTAACTTACTCTAGATATGGTATCATTTGCTGTGATTTGAACATGTTGGTCAACTGGTGTAAATAATAAAGATCTTAAATTTTAGTCTTTTTTCCACCACAATAATAGTAAGGCCTTGTCATTGTTTCATTGTAAATCTGTCCATTTGATCAATATTTTCATTTAGGTCAGTTTTCAGGTACATATAATACAATTGGGTATCCATCAGCACATTTCTTGTTGAGTATAAATAATGTGGGGTTTAATATCTTATGATATGAAATCTACTGCAGGTCGTGTTTATTTTGCTGTTACAAGTTATTTCTTGGGTCTCTCGATGTCCATCCATTTATCTTGACCCTGTATTGTCTGTGAACTAAAGCATTGGCAATACATACTGGATATACTTTCTCCTTCAAATACGTTCCCCGATCACATTAATGTTAGGGATATAAGCCTGCTACCTCTCGAATACAGCTCTACTAAAAGACGAAAATTCGTCTTTTCTGTCTATCTCATAGACCAAAGGGCAATAACTCTTGCCCTTTACCTCCCCTTGCCACCGCCAGGTGTCACTAGTTTTTAAGCTTCGCTTGTACTGATAACACGTACATTATACAGCCAAACAATCCAAGCCATCTTAGTGTTAAATTGGACCATCCGAAGTTAAATTTGGATTTATTGCATTGGACAATCATTCTTCTACAGGTTGTATACATTGTTTTAACAATTTTTTTCAAAATTGAGTGACTTTGTCACCCTTTACGGATTTCGTCTACTGAAGACCATGTTACACACGCTATCGCTGAACTCGTGTTGTCAATTAAGAGTTAACGCGACACTGACTAATTTCGCTTACTCCGTTAGTAACGGTTGTGGTATTAGCGAATTAATAACATGCTGAATTGCTAATTTGTGCATTGTTTTCTTTTCTTGTGTCGTTTCAGTAGAAATGTCAACCAAATGCATGAAATGCAAAAAGTTCAAAGCAAAAGAAGACAACTATGACTCTTGCATTGTATGTACCAAGTGTACATCATCTATACCATGCAGCGTGTTTAATACTTGGACAGAGCAAATGTGGGCTGATGTAGTCCAGAAGGCAGCAAAAGGGAGGGATAGACGGAATAAGTCGAAGAAAGGTAGCATTGATGTCTTCAGTATACATCCGAAGACAGCCTCCATTGCGAGTCTTGTGGGGGACGTTGGGATCCCCCCTCCACCTAAAGTTTGTCGTTTGCAACCGTCGGCCACAGTAACATCAGCGGCAATGGAGGAAAATAATTTTGACAGGGTACAACAGTCCACCTTTGAACAGATGCGTCGTTTGGTCCAGGAAACGACGACGCAGCTATTGACATCAGGCCAGATATTACCCTTATTTCCCTCGCTTGCTTCCACAGCTTTTTCTGACTCTTTGATGGAATTTTCCCCCAATTTTAGGCTGCCCAGTGGGCGTAAGTCCCCCCGCATGTCCGAGCATGGCCTTAAGGCTTGTAAGTCAGGACGCATGGGGTTTTTACCGGATCCATCGGATCCATTTCATTATACAACCTCTACGTCACCGGCCGCTAGCTGTCCCAGCATGGGGACCCTATTGCTAAAACGGTCTGACCAAATATGATTTACGGGGATCTTAGTGATAAATCCGTCCGTCAAGCTGTACCGCCGGCAACATACCAATACTATGGCGAAGATTTTAGTGAGAAATCTGTCCGTCCAGCCAGGCCATTGGAGCAGCCGGTACCGGTGATAGTAGGACCGTCGCCACTATTCAGGCCGACCACAAGCCAGACTAACCAGCCGGCAGGGCCGACCGTCCATATGTTCACGGCTTATGCACAAGGGGGAGTTAGTGACAGTGTCAAGGATGACGGAATCGCGTCATCAATGCCACCTGGTATGCTCTATCCAGAAATGCCAGCTATTCCAGAACACGACTCTGCACACAGTGAGGGTGACGAAACTTCTGCAAATCAGCCGTACACAGATCCAACCATGGAACGGACTGAGTTTGGCTTCAAGGCGGCAGTGGAAGAAATGTATAGGGTGATGGCAACTTCAGAATGCCCTCCACCTCCTACCGCCACTCAAGACTACAAAGTTAAGGTGTCTGTAGATCTTGACGGGGAGGAAGAGACGCCGTCCTTCCGGATCCTTCCCCAGTTGGCAAAAATTAAGGAGATCGATGATCGTCTATCAGGACGAATAGGTGATCCGGGGAATGCTATGGAGTTTCTCACCAATCTGAATCTGGTACGGCTTCCTCGTGCTCACGTAATCCGGATCGTCGAACTCGTCGAGTCCGTTTCCAACAGGACGTGGATTTCAGCGAGAGAATTCTTGCAACTCCTCGGATTATTCAATGTGGCGGCGGACTTGATCCCGCTTGGCCGTCTTTTTCTGCGTCCCTTACAAATGACATTACTGGCACAATGGCGCCCCTTTTCAAGTCCCCTCAATCAAACAATAATGATCACGCCCGAGATACGATCATTTCTGCATCAGTGGCACAACCCCGGTTGGCTGTCCACGGGGATTCCTCTGGAGATGCACCAAGCGGAGATAACGGTATGTACCGACTCCAGTACCTACGGTTGGGGTGCCCACCTGTTGCCAGACTTCGCTACAGTCAGCGGCACATGGGAGCCAGGGGAGAGGCCTCTCCACATCAACCTTTTAGAAATGAGGGCTGTCATCAATGCCTTTCATTTCTGGAAGGATCAACTCTCAGGAAAAACTGTCCTCATTATGTCAGACAACTCTGTGGTGGTGACTCACCTCCTCAAACAAGGGGGCACCAAATCGCCAGACCTGTGCATTCTGATCTGGCAGTTTCTACGTTGGTGCGACAACCTCCACATCAACGTACAAATCAGACACATTCCCGGCAGACTCAATGTCTTGGCCGACACTCTATCCAGGAAAGGTCAAGTCATTCACACGGAATGGTCACTCCATCAATCAGTCTTTCTTCGGATTTGCACACTTTGGGGGCGTCCGATGATCGATCTTTTTGTGACAAGTTGGAATCGCAAGTTGCCCATCTTCATCTCTCCGGTTCCAGACCCAGAGGCTTGGGCCGTGGACGCTCTGTCAATCAGCTGGGAGGGGTTGTGGGCATTCGCCTACCCTCCCACGGTGTTGGTACCGAAAATAATCCAGAAGTTAAGGGGTCAGAACTGTCGGATGATTCTGATTGCCCCTCTCAGATGGAACAAGTCCTGGGTCACCGATCTACTCGATCTAGCGATAGATCTACCCAGGAAGATTCCAACCAGCCCAAATCTTCTCAAACAACCGTGGTCACGGGTGTTCCACCCCTGCCCGGACCGTCTTCTTCACGCTTGGCTCTTGTCCGGACAGCCTTGCGAGACAAACAATTTAAACCTTTGATTGTGGAGAGAATCTCAAGAGCAAGAAGGCCCTCCACTCTGAAGGCTTACGAGGGAAATGGCGTGTTTTCAGGGACTGGTGCCATATCAATAACATCGTCCCTTTGAGTGTCTCAATTCCTCAACTGGCCGACTTTCTTCTCTGGCTTTTCGAGGAGAAACAGCTGGCCCCAATTACTATCAAAGGCTACCGCTCCATGATATCAGACACATTCCGCCATCATGGTAGATGTGATGTTGGGCATAACAAAGATCTATCAGACCTTTTAGCCAATTTTGATTTCAATCGACCAAAATCCCTCACCCGGTTTCCAAAATGGAATCTGTCCTGGGTTTAACATGGCTCAATTCGGACAAATTTGAACCTTTAGCCCACACTTCTTTAAAGCTACTATCATACAAAACATGTTTCTTGATAGCCTTAGCTTCAGCATGCAGGGTGAGCGAGTTACATGCCCTTTCCAGTGACCCGAACTTTCTTCAGTTCAGATCAGATGGTTCGGTGGTCCTCCTGACGCAACCAGGCTTTTGTAGCCAAAAATAGGTTACCATCCATTGGCAATCAAAGAATCGTCATTCGCTCGCTCTCATCCATAGATAAGTCAAGAGCAACAGCCATGCAAGATCCTGTTTGTACACTCAAGCACTATTTAAAACGCACAGAGGCGTATCGGGACACACGTAAGCGCCTCTTTCTTCCGGTCAAAGCTGGTAAACGGGATATCACCCCTCAAGCCCTTGCTTCATGGCTGAAGTGGGTTATACGCTCAGCGCACTCTGAGGTCTCACAAGATCAGAGTCGCCTCATGAAGATTACGGCTCATGAGATTAGAGCAATCTCGACGAGCCTTGCATTCGAACGCAATGTTTCGATCCGAGATATAATAGAAGCTGTTGGCTGGCATGCAGAATCAACCTTCTCCAGTTTTTATCTCAGAGATTTGGCTTCGCAGAGGCAAACCTTGAATCTGGTAGGTCCGGTGTCGGCAGCCCAGATGACCACCAGACCCATTTAAAACAATCAGCACAGCCTATCAGCTTCGCTGGATTCGCCAGTGAAATTTCGTAGGTAAGAAGATTTCAGTAACTATCTTCTTAACCGTATATAGGGGTCACATATCACGGGACCCTAGGCTGTGTTGCTGATGAAATTAGGAGAACGGGTTAACTTTCAAATGGGGAATCCAGCCATCATTCCCTAGAAGGTACCCGGGGTGGAGGTAGGATGCTCAACATTCCCTCCTCCTATTACCTATTCTCCTAACGTTAATGTGATCGGGGAACGTATTTGAAGGAGAAAGCAAATTTTTAGTAAATTATGTTTCTCCGAGAATACTTACTCGATCACATTACTTAAAAACCCTCCCAACCACCCCGCTATGCGAGCATCCTCGTATAATATATATCGCTCAGCTTACAAAACTAGTGACACCTGGCGGTGGCAAGGGGAGGTAAGGGGCAAGAGTTATTGCCCTTTGGTCTATATGAGATAGACAGAAAGACGAATTTTCGTCTTTTAGTAGGGCTGGATTCGAAAGGTAGCAGGCTTAGATCCCTAACGTTAATGTGATCGGGTAAGTATTCTCGGAGAAACATAATTTACTAAAAATTTGCTTTCTTTCAAGTTAGATCTCAATGCAATTTGCTTAGACCCAGTTCTGCCATTGCATAATGCACCAGCAGATCAGGGTCTGTGTTCTTGGAAACTGAACAGCAAGTATATAAGGTAGCTGACACTTCGGATGGAATTGTTGAAAAGCAAACTTTGCAATGAAGTCATTTCTCAGAAACTTGCATACACACTAATGTAACTCCATTATGAATAGACCAATAAATCAGCCCTTCATCCATGATGGGACTGATTTTCGGGTGAAGGGCTGATATCACCTATTCATTAAAAGCTGCAATTATCTGTATGCAAAGTTGGCTGCACATATTGGTGTACATTTTATACACTTACCGGTATTTCTCATGGCTGCGCAGCTACCATCAGCTGGAGGGTTCTTTTGGTGACATGTACATTATATTTCTGGAGCAAATTATATGTTTGATGACTTGTAAATCCACCTGGAATAGCACAACCATCTGTCCTGTGGCCATTTGAATTTCGCTCTTGAAATGACTGTTACCAGTTAATGTTATTTGTCTAAAGTATACGCAGGTTTGTTCTGGAAAGATCTCCATGCAGCAAAATTGCACATTTTAAGGAATAGGTCACATCAGACCGCCATATCATCTATCAGTATCAACACAGATTTGGAGGGTGAATTTATTGGACTACATCATGACCTTCATCTTGGGAGGCTTTATACACTTGAGGAACAATCATCTGAAGTGCTTATATCATGCACAAGAGAAAACGGGTATTTGTATTTAGCCACATTTGTCCAACCAGTTTTCAAGTAAAATCATCAAAATATACTCACTTTATAAACCTAAGTCTCTGTAGCTTAGTTTTATTGCTTGAAAGACCTTTATGTTAGACATATTTTCTTCATTCTTTGGATGCTTGGTGATATAGTATGTGCTAGTGAAATTGTAGAATGTTCTGGATGTTCATGAAGGTGGATGGCAACAAAGAAACCATTAAATCTTGTTTGAATATTTACACCAACATATAATTTGTGTCACCCAACATTTTTTGGACTCGTAGTTTAAACATAGTGTATTACCAATAAAAGTTGTATACATGCATTTGTAAGAAGGATTGGAAACAAGTTAAAATGAACTTGCATGTTCCTCTTTGTTATACAAAACAATCTCATGTACAAATAATGAAAAGTATTAATGGAAGATTAAGCATAAAAACTGGTAAGAACATGCACACAAATTTGGAATCGTAATCATGCAATTTGCAAACTTAAGAAATCATTTTTGAGGATTTTATGTAATAAAAATATTTTCTCATGAAATAACACAATATATAATGAAATGGCATTAAAAATGTTTAAATATGTCAAGTAATTTTGGGTAATTCTAAGAGAATGTATGTAAAGAAAATGTTTTAGGAATACGGTTTATCTCTAAACGACAACCACAATAACATTTACCAAGTTGATGACAATTTTAAAAACAAAATGGATTAAGTTCTAAACACATTTTCTCACTAAATGGAAAGTACATGATGAATCACTTAATAGTTTGGAACCAGATGGAAACATCTTGACATTAAATAAGTGACATATGGAGATAAAGAATGCATTAGAACATGAAGGAGTTAAAACATGCAGAGCATGCAAATATATGGTGATTACAAAACCAGAGGAACAAAAAAAAAGTTAATCTAAAAGCATCACCAGTAATCAACAAATGGTACACAAGAAAATCTTGATAATGCAGCTACAATCCACATGTCTTGCAGATTACTAATGCCAAAGAAGAAATGAAAAGAGATAAAATTTAAACAAAAAATGAAAAAGTTCCGGCTAGAGCTGAAAACGGATACATCTACAGTGTGTAGATGTACAGATTTTTACTATACTAAACTAAGTTTTAGAACATTTTACATCTAGTCGGTGAAATTAAACCACACCATTAAATAGTGTGACCTATATTGGAGATAAAAATTAGTTGGAAACTGTTATAAATGCTACAGAGAAAAGTAGATGCTGGACATGGAAAACACAAAATGACAGTGCAAAGTATAGAATATATCAGGGATGTAAAGAGTGTAAAATAGACAAGATTAAAGAGGTATAATAATAGAGGAAATTAAAAGAATAGATAAATCAACAAAGTACATGTAAATAGAAGCTCAATATATTTACACTAGGAAAGTTAATCTTATTTTTAACCCAAATAATAGGGTTTAGATAAGTAAAGATATACAATACTATTTATACAGGTCCATATGAAAAATTTGGGGACTCGAACCCTAAACTAATGCACTCAAGTTCCAAAGTAATGGACTATAGTCAATAAATAACGGACTTAAGATTAAACAAAAATAACGTACAGACAGACCCTACCCTTGTTCAGCAAGTCAGTTTGATTGAAATCAATTTAATGGAAACGTTAATCCTTATATATTCTGAAACACTCTCAACAACATAGAAAATGTTTTTGATGAGATAAAAATATACCATACAAAAAAACATAAAAGTTTCTACCATGCAAACCTATCAACGTTTTTGAAACTAAATATCAAAGATAACTGCAAAGGAAGAAAAAGACCAATACGGAGAACATTGCAACATGAAATCTTGGTAAAATCCCATATTTTATGCAGTATGAAAGACAGCTGATTGTTGGATTTTCTACTGACATTTAATAAAGTTTACCAGAGTTAATTGAATAACTTATACAGGTTTCACATTTACTTTGAGATATCGGAAAACTGTTGTCTGAATGTGATACACATTTAACTGGTGAAGATCCTATTAATCGAATGGAGAATATAATCTGAAACAATTTGAACAATCCTTACTGTAAATACCTCCAAGACATGAGCAGAACATTGATAGATGATATCAGGTATACATTATTGCACTAGAAACTAATTGTTGGAACATGTACCAGCGTAATAAAACATGTTGAAGGCTGTGTGTGCTGAAAACAGCAGCTCTATTAACGTAAGCTTTACTCATTCCTATCAGATATAATAAATAATTAATTTGATCACAAATGAAAATAGCAAATGAGATGTGCAAAAGCAAGTCAACCCATTTAGGCTGGAAAGAAACAAATTCACCAGTGCTACTAAGAAAACGAGATTTCACACTGCCAAAAATTCCATACAATGTTTCTGCTGCTGATACAAAAATAACCAATATTTATAAAGCCCATTTTAATGTGTCAACAAATGAATCAACTTTGCCTCCTGATATAGACAGACCAACAATATATATATATATATATATATATATATATATATATATATATATATATATATATATATATATATATATATATATCGGCGTTTGAGCCTAATGGTAATTTTACTAAAACTTTCAAACTGGTTTTTCTTTAGTATTTTCTCTGAACACTTCCATCAAACTGTACTAGGTGTCCAACTACTTGTACTTTCATGCTTTCAACACTTTCCAACTGCACTTGAAATTTGTCTGTATTGTGCAGGTCCCTTTTCCTACTACTCTTATTTTCTTCAAACCTTTGTCATAAGATTTAATATCGGTTTTCATATTTCTTGTCTTTGATTTGACAACCTCCACTTAATTTACAGAACGCCTTAATTATGTTTACTCGTGTGTAGTGAATACTCTCTTTACAGTGTGGAGAAGTTATCAACTCTTAACTCTTTTATGATAGCTGTCTATTAAATATTATGCTTCCCTTGTTGATTAATCGGCTCCTTTATGGTAATCACTTGCATTCCATTATTCTTGGAGACCTATAATGTATGTCTTTGAACAACAATAGGTTAAAATGGATATTTATGTTACACCTCAAGAGAACGTACCAATTACAAGTTGTCAGTTTGTTTTATCAAAACAACATCTTCGCTAGTCAAGGTTCCGATATGATTAATCTACACCTTGGAAGATATATTGGTGCTTTGTCCTAACAACATCTATTAGATATCATGAGTTGCCTCTCTTAGTATGCAATGCCAACTAACTAACAGCATGGTGCATCGTACATGGCCGAAAATAGTGGAAGCAATTGACCTAAAAAGGATAACTTGTAAATTTAAAATCGAAAGTATGACTATGTACCCGAAGGAAGCCTTTACATGTGTATTTGAGCAAAAGGTATATGTGCAAAGACAGACCGGCAGTGGAAACTTGCTTTTTTATCAGTCCATTCAAGTTGTATTCTCCCCTTGTCTCGATCATGTAGAACAGTGTTCAAATTTGAACAACTTAATTTTGATTGGATGCAGATGCTTGCTGCCGCATCCAGTGAAATTCACAAACCTGAAGCACAGAAATATCTGCTCGATACGCCAAGGTTTAGATAGGGTTATCATTATCGGAACCTTGGCTAGCGAAGATGATCCAATCTAATGTTTTAACTACTCCTATCAAGTCTGACCTGCTATGGTTCTGGGTGTTAGCATCAGCTCGATGCTACCATTCCTCGAGATTTGAACTGTCTTATTCTTACCAAAGAATAAAGTTTACGTGAATGAAAATTCATAAAATGTATTTTAAGCCATTTCGCATCAAATAACATACTTTTCTTACAAACTGGCGCACTTTTACCAATTGGCATTGCGTAAAGTGTTATTTCAAATTGTAATATATTGTACAGACTAAAAGAAGGTGATTTGGCAAACTCTATTTTAGTGTTTTAGCACAGGTACAGTAATTAATATTAGATCAACGATTAATATATAAATGATTATTTCAATTGCTAAACTTTGTTCTAATCCTAGCATGCATGACATGAGACATTTGATCACCAACATAATGGTAACAAGAATGGTTTCTCTTTCTCGATTTGATTACGTTTGGAAATTATGTAATAAAGGATTATTTCTTACTTCTATATTTAATGAATTCCATGCTTGAGTTGTAGAGCAAACTCAATTTCTTGAGTAACTTTCTTTACTTTCGAGGAAGAAGTCGTAGTTTATTCAAATTTAGTAGTTTCCATATTCTCTACATGAAAGTCGAATCACACAGGAGAATAAAATGTTATAAATTGTAAATAACTAAATAAATGTATGGTTTATAATGGCAGAGTCATGCCTTTCCACCTGTGTTTATGGTACAGGTATTTTGTTTGTAACCATTATATGTAAATATTCTCATCACTTTTGTATTTAAGTTTAGTTCGCTTTATGACATAGAAGAGCCAATGTAACCTTCACCCCTCCCCAGCACCAGCATCTGCACAAATAAAAGCTGAGTCTCAACCATTATTTCTTGCTAGGTAATAGGCAGTGGTTTGGAGTGACAGAGGATGATATCTCTGTAGGGGAAGCCGGGGCTAGTTGATACTGGGGCAAGTTGATACAAGCGGTATTACTTACTTAGTTATTTTCAGGAAAGCTCTATCTTGTATCTATTTTTAGATGCACGCGAGATATCTACGCTGCATTTCCGGCAAGCCGTAAACCTCGTTGGTCTTCAAGTTATCGGATGTTTTTAATTTGCGAGTTGCGTTGAAAAGTTTTTGAAGATTTCTTGCTAGCATTTTGCGAAAGCAAGGTAAGCATGACAAATATAATTTTAATACTATTTTATGCATAGATGTTTCCGCTTTTAAACAGAAAAGTGTCGTTCTGTTCCTGCTCTTCCATGTAAAGTAACAAAGAAATTTAGCATGGCCTACCTACCGGGGCTAATTGATACACATGTGCCTGGGCTAGTTTATACTGTATCAACTAGCCCCATAGGCTTAAAAGTGTACATTATTGCAGGGCCTACATGTGTACATTAAAGCATTTTATTAATTTATAGAAAAAGGCCTATGTTTGATGTGCTTCAACGTGTTTGATGAATTTGATGTGATTTAATTTTCATATTCAGATTCAGATTCATACTCGAAATCCACCGTGTTCATATTCGTATTCATAATCATTCATATTCATATCCATTTATTTGTGTTAATTTATTTTATCTTGAGTGTTGCATAAATGTATGCCTAATGTGAACATGAATATAAATATGCATGGTACTTGACAGTTATTTACACTTTACTGTTTTAAATGGTACGAACGTATAAGCGGAAAACCACTCGAGGAGCTGGGCTAGATGTTTTGGAACGTGCTTCCGATGAAGTTTTGAACCAGAACCGACCTCTGCGGCCAGTCGCTGATGCATTTGGAATAGATAAGATGACGCTTTATCGATTCTGCAAGAAGAAAAAAGAACTGGCAGCTTCTGGAGAGGGTGAAATAAAGTGCGGATATGCTCGGCCAAGACAACTGTTTTCCGACGCTGAGGAAAAAGAGTTTGTAACATATATGCTTGATGCATCTAAGATGTTTTTTGGCTTGTCACCAAAAGAAACAAAAAAACTGGCTTTTGAATTAGCAGTACACCTCAGCAAAGAGATTCCAAACAACTGGAAAGCATACCAAACCATCCATTACCCAGCCACTTCTTCTATAAGTAGACAATCATGAATCTCACATCTCCGTTGAGAACATCCAGTTTGCAAAGGACAATGGAGCGCACTTACTATCTTTCCCACCTCATTGTTCTCACCGGCTTCAGCCTATTGACTGCACAGTTTATTTTCCACTGAAACGCTATTATAATGCACAGTGTGACACTTGGTGCAATGCCCATCCAGAACGGCCCATGCAAGCACTGGACATTCCAGCTGTATGTGCTCCTGCATTCAAGTCAGCCATGACACCAACAAATATTCAGGCAGGATTTGAAGTTACAGGAATATATCCCTTTAATCGAAACAGAATTTCAGACGACGCTTTTTTGCCATCGTCAGTTACGGATAGACCAGATCCTAGCAAAGTATCAGAAGGATTGATGTTGCCGATTGAAAAATCATCATCACCTGCGTCGGCACCAATTTCTACCACTCGACGGTCAGCTGCTGAATCTCCCACCGATGAAGGCCAAGAAGTGGTAGGCCTAGGTCAACCTGCACAATATGAAGAAGAACCACATTCGTCAACGTCAGAAATGGTCTGTTCGGTTGAGGGAACATCAATACCATCAACGCTGCATGTATCAAATGACCACATGGAATCATTTGCTGAACCAGCTGCAGCAACCCCTACTGCGACTACTAGTAGGCTTAATGATCCAGAACCATCAGCGTCTACGAGTCCAGGTTCTTTGCATATGATTCGTCCACTGCCTAAAGCCGGGCCACGGAGTGAGAAACGGACAATTAGGAAAAGAGGTAGAACACGAATTCTTACTGACACTCCAGAAAAACAACTGATCGAGCAGGACACTGCAGCGAGAAGTTTGACTAAAAAGTCCAAGCAAAGCACAGGTCTGAGAAATAACGACAGTCAAGCAAAGAAAGATGGTGGCAAACAGAAGCGAGATAACAACCAGGACAAAAAAACAGCAAACAGGCGTAAAAAAAACAGCAGTAGAAACAGGAAAAACTCAGACTGTTATGAAACAGCAGTCTCGCAAGAGATGTCGTAGACCTTTGTTTCAGAGTGGGAGTGCTAGTTCTGATTCTGAATCAGAAAATTTCTACCTCATTTGCACTGAGCCATATGGCAACAGCAAGTCACGAGAGCGTTGGGTTCAGTGCATTGTTTGTGAGATGTGGGCACATGAAGCATGCACTGATGAAAGTTTGAGCTTTGTCTGCCAGAACTGTGACTCTAGTGATGACATGTGACTGTGCAGGCCTAACTGATCTGACAGTGACAAACATGTTTTTTAAATTTCATTCACATTTTTCTGATTTTCGTAACTTTTCAGTTTCTTGCACTGGTAAGGCCCAGCGCTGAACATTTCTTGTAAGGCATGGTGACTATCAATCACGAATGTGTTTGATTTTCAGCTATCTCAGTTACGTAACAGGGTACTCAATTGCAGTAGTTGATACGACTAATGATGTCTCAACTTGCCCCATGTACTGTATCAACTTACCCCAGCATGGGGCATGTTGATACGAACCGGAGGGGTTTACTTTTCACCAAATTTCTTCTTTATTTGTTTACTGGAGAAAATATTATTATAGATTATAATGCCCATATACATGACTGAAAAATGCAGTTGTCAATTTAACATGTAATATTCTTTGTTTCACATTATTTTTTATATAAGTGAAATTGGTATCAACTAGCCCCTGTCTCCCCTACATGTTTACATACTGGTATACATTCTTGCCACGTTTTGTATTAAGCTCAGATTTTTAGCAAGAAAAAAAAAATTCAGATTTCGACGAATGGTAGCATCAAAGTGATGCTAACTCGCAGAACCAAAAGCAGGCCATACTGGACTGGAGCAATTAAAAATTAGCTGTTGTCTTCATCCACGACAAGTCTATTTTATCTGCTCCTTATACCCATCAATAGTTTATAGCATATAGAAGAACACGTGAGTTCGGGAAACATCTTCGAAACTACTAGTATAATTCGCAGCATTATCAACGTCTGCTTGAACTTGTGCGTCTACTGCAGAATTGTCTTTATCTATAGGATTTTTAATGCAAAGAATGGGTCAAAACCCGCACCTGTTGTCATTTATTTGTCCTCAAACT
The DNA here is from genome assembly GCA_028554795.2 of Sinohyriopsis cumingii. NCBI lineage: Eukaryota > Metazoa > Mollusca > Bivalvia > Unionida > Unionidae > Sinohyriopsis > Sinohyriopsis cumingii. The sequence continues at coordinate 88,369,361 of CM068840.1, read as the reverse complement.
TGTATAAAATGTCCATGCGTAGAGCTCGGAACAGTGTGTGTGTGTGTGTGTGTGTGTGTGTGTGTGTGTGTGTGTGTTAGAGTTAGTTTATGCACCTCAAACATTGTTTCATGTTTTCATAGGTTTCCTTCATATCGACTGCATGTGACCAACTGGAATTGATGGCAAAACACTGCCATTATGCATCAAAACAGATTTAAGGCTCGTCTTTAATGAATCAATGAACAGTCTCCACTTACCTGGATTACGAACGATGTTGAGGGCTGCCATCACACCATCGATGTTGTTGCAGAAGGTCATTCAGTTCACCTTGTGTTATGAGGTGTGATGCAGGAAGAGAATTGGAGAAAATATGGGTCATTTGACATTGATGGTTCAGGACGAGAAGTTTCATCCTCTTCCTCTTCCTCGTCTGACTCAAGCTGGAATGATTCTAGCGCATCAGGAACCAGCAGTCCTATTCGGTGGGTACTGGGCGTATAGCTGATGGAATGTTTAGATAATGCACGGTCCACATTTTCTTCTTTGACACACCTTTCCCAACTGGAGGTACCATGCAGAATTAATAATTGCTGATATGATCTGTTGGCTCTCTCCAAATCATTGGCACTGCAAAAGGCATAGGTTTCCTTTTTCTGTTCAACCACTGGCGAAGATATGTTACACAAGTGTTGCAGCATATGTGTGGGGCCCACGTCTTGTCCTGATCTCCAATTTTGCTGCCAAAATACAGGTGATAGGTTTTTTTCAAACCATAATGGTTATACTGCGCTTTTGTGATGAAATATCACTTCACCACAAACACATCAGAAGTTATCTGCATTGTTCACACAAGAAGGAGGCATCTCTGCTCATTTTGGCTAAACAGAAAGCAAAATCAAACACTGACAAATAAGAGAGCACGACACTATAATTATGAGCTGATATAGGGCAGTTTGTTCAACAGAGTGATATAGGCTCAGTTATAAGTGTATCATCCATGACTTCTAGGAATAACATAATGCAATTCATATCATGTATGATGCAATATTAGCTTCAGATTGCAGCATTCATTGCTTTGCATAAAAAACAAGTACTGTCGAAACCCAGTCATAGATAGATCCAGTAAAAGATGTATTTTAGTGATTTCTGGTTTAAATAGAGATCACTTCCCTTTATAACTCACTTATCCTGCGCCATTCCAAAGTCAAGGGTCGTATATACTGCCCCATTATCATATCGTTAAAACTAGAGTAAATCAACACTTTTAAGTATCATTTTCGTTCTCAGTGACCCAGAATTAGTAAAGTTTGACTGCATTTATTTCGGAAGCATTTTGGCTGTATATCAGTGTTACCGGCATCGTATTTAAAAATAACTGTATGTCACATTTGTATCTAACTGCATTAATAAATTATGAATATTGTCCTATTTTCATAAGTGTGCATGTGTTTTCCTTTATTCAAGTTTAGATGATTTTTTTCCTCTATGCAAGGCAGCATATTTTCATTGTATCAAGCTTTCCTTTAGCATTTTAGGGCTTGAGTAATCTTCAATCATATTTTGCAACGTTTACAAAATGTAATACTTAAAGGGAAATAAAATGGTAATCATGATCTATCCGACAAACAAGATGACATGTACAAAGTTGAAAAGATTTTGAAGGCCACAACAATAAACGGTAAAACGCATGTACTTGTCAATTGAGATAAATGACCAGTCGTTTAACAACGTTACACCAGCAAAAAAACGTTATTCTGCTGAAATAAACAACCGAGTATATGATATAAACCGCAATATTAAGGACATGAAAACTTCGAATATTTGACAGATAATGAATTATATAACGTTACATTGTGTAAAAGCTAAATGAAAAGATGAAGAAGTTAAAAGATGCACGCTAAGCGAATTTGTTCTGATCACAAAACCAGTAAAAATAAAGAACATCCAAACATGACAGTTAGACATATTTTACATGTGCAAACTGTCATAAAGCGACTTCAATCTATTCAATGTCCGATTGGTGCAATATATAAAATTATGGTAGAGAAAGAAAGAGATAACTGTACAAAAAAAATATGAAGTCAATTCAAACTGCGTTTTAAAAAATGTTCAAGACAAATGAAGCATACAAGACAAGAGGCTGTTCAACGAGATTTCGAAAAAAAAAGCATTAAAGCTAATTAAAATATAATAGATCTTTATGAAATCGTGACAAAATTTAAACTTCTTTCACATTTCAGTCAAAAGATGATAAAGTAGTGATAACCACCATGCTCAATCAGTTATGCATATTTCCTAGAGGATTATAGTGTGAGCAATTTCGACGCATCTACACATCGTTCAACCACCAAGAACTGCGACAAAATTAAAAGCAGTTTATAATAATAATGATAATAATAATAATGAGGACTTTGTATAGCGCCTAATCTTTAGAAGCTCTAAGCGCTTTACAACATTAGACAACACCTATAAGATCTAAAAACATATAATAATATTATTACAAAAACAAACACCATGAAATTAGAAAAACATTAAAAAATAAAAAACATGCTGAGAATATTTCAGGTAGGAAACATTATTAGGTCTTTAAGTTTGTTCTTGCAGTCGAAATAAGTGAGTTTTGAGAGCCCTCTTGAATGTGATCACTGTGTCTTTGTGTTTAAGTTCAGTAGGCAATTCATTCCACGTTGCTGGGCCCTGGTATGCAAAAGAACGCTGTCCATATGACTTTGTTTTCATAGTGGGAATAATGAGTATACGATTGTCAGAAGAGGAGCGTAAGTATCTTGCTGGTGTGTACACATGGGAAAGATCGGATAGGTATGCTGGACTAGAGTCCGACAGTGAAACGTAGCACAGAGAACAAATTTTGTGTTTGATTCTGGATCGAATGGACAGCCAGTGTAGGGTACAGAGCAGCGGGGAAGTGTGCTCTGATCGTGGTACTCTAAGTATGATCTGAGCAGCTGTGTTTTGAAGTTTCTGGAGTAGATATTGAGATGAACCAGACAGAACTGAGTTACAACAGTCCAGTTTTGAAAGTACTCATGAACACACAAGTGTTTTAGTGGCATCAGTTGAAAGATATTTGCGAATTGAGCTGATGCGTCTCAGCTCAAGATATGCAGCCTTGCATATGTTCATGACATGTTGGGGCAATGTGAGAGTACTATCCAGAGTAACACCTAGGTTTCGTACTGATTGTGTGAATTTAATGTTGGCGTTGCTGATATTTATTGTTTGAGGTAAAGGATGTGAATGAGAAAGTCTTTGTGTTGTGATCAGAATGGCCTCAGTTTTATCATCATTCATCTGCAGCTTGTTACAAGTCATCCATGATTTCACATCAGAAATGCACCTCTCTACACCTTGGATGGTTGCATCAACTTCAGTTGGGTGGCTAGATTTGTATATTTGGGTGTCATCAGCGTACAATTGGTGAGACACTGGATGATGATCTATGACACTTGAGAGCGAGTGAGTGTACAGAATGAAGAGAACAGGTCCCCTGTCGAACACCACAACATAGATGAACTGGGCTGGAGTGTATTCCATTTGCAGATACAATTTGTGTCCTGTTGACCAAGTAGGACTTGAACCACAGTAAGGCTGTATCATGAATGCCAAATACATGCTGGAAACGGTGAAATAATATATCATGGTCTATTGTGTCAAATGCTGCAGATAAATCAAGGAGGGTGAGGACTGTAATCTTTCCGTTATCCAACGCAGAGGGAATGTCATTAACTACTTTTAGAAGAGTAGTTTCAGTAATGTGGCAAGGGCGATATGCAGATTGTACATTGCTAAAAAGACTGTTTGAATTTAGATGAGATACAAGCTGGGATAGAACAACCTTTTCTAAGATTTTTTATATGAATAGGAGATTAGAAACTGGGCGGTAGTTCTTTAAATCGTTTTGGTCTAGTGTTGGTTTCTTTAGCAAAGGCTTTACAATGGCAGTTTTGAAAAATGATGGGAATTCCCCAGATGAGAGAGAGGTATTAATAACATCAGTTAGTGAAGGCAATACTGGATCTAAGCACTCAAGCAGCAGTGATGTTGGAATTGGATCAAGTTCACATGACTTTGGTGCACTCTTCATCACGATTGTACGTACAAAATCCATAGAAACAGGTTCAAATGCTGCTAATGGTTGCCGCTCAAATTCTCTATCCCAACTGTATGATGACGACAAGCCAATTGAAATTGTGGTGTCAAGCTTATCTCTAATGGTTTGTACTTTGTCACGGAAGAAATTTGCAAACATGTCTGGAAGGACGACTGGAGAGAAGGTAGTTGGAAGTGGTGTAGATTTGTTTCTTGACATTAGCTTGTTAGTAATCTCGAAGAGCTCTTTGCAGCTGGAACTTTCCATGATCTTAGTAATGTAGTGGGCTGATTTCGCTGCATGGACTATATCTGTGACATTCTTCTTAGCGACTTCATAGATTTGCTTATGAATAGTGAGTCTGGTGGAAAACCAGAGCCTCTCAGCTTTACAGCGGTCTCTTTTAGCAGTGCGAAGCTGGTCCCTAACACTGCTATACCATGGAGAACACTTTTGAATTGATACTTTGCACTTGGTAGCTGGGGCATGTTTGTCAAGCAATGAACGCAGACAGTTATCGAGTTGTTCTGCAGTAGGAGGTAAGCAAGTTGTTAGGTTAGCTTGGATGTCGTGCATTAGTTTGGTTCTATTTATCATACGGAGGTTTCTCTTAGTAGCAGATAAAGGTGGAGGGTTAGGGACTGATACGTCCAGATGGCATATAATGCAGAGGTGATCTGATGCAAGGTCATGGGATACCAGGGAGGACCATAGAATGTTATCATCAGGTCTATGAAGAATCCAGTCTAAAATGTGACCATGTTTATGGGTGGGTTGGTTAACTGACTGTTTGAGGTTGAAAACATTAATGGAATCTATGAGTTTTGATGTATTTGAGTTTCCGGGACAGTCAAAGTGAAAGTTGAAATCTCCAAGAATAATCAGGTTGCCACCTATCGAATTTCCATAGTCCAGGAGATTCGGAAACTGCTCCAAAAAGAGAGAAAGTCAGCCAGCTTGCTTTTTCTACTAGGAGGAGGGCGGTATAGACAGAAAAAATGGACTGACCTTTGCTCCAGTGTGAGTGTGGTTTGGATTAGTTCAAACGATGTGTGGTCGAAATTGAATGTTGTGGTGTAGTTAAGACGTTTTATCATGGAGTTCTTTGAGATGACAGCAATTCCACCACCTCCGCGAGAATTACGGGGGAACGGCGTGATGGAGTAACCGGTGGGTGTTAGATCCGCACACTTGGTTTCTTCACCTGATGTTTTTAGCCATGTTTCTGTCAGGAAAAATATGTCAACAGTTTGGTCGTTGATAAAATTAACTATTTCTGTGCGCTTTTCCGGTGGTCCTACTGACTGGGCATTGAATAATGTAATACGTAGAGGTATTTCTTGGATAGTTGACACAAAGGTTGACGAATTAATAGGGATTTGAATTAGGTTATCTAAATTAACGGTCGAAATTTTTTTAAATTGTTGTGCCGAAATAAGGGAGGTTACTTGGATTCTTTTTCCTGTTTTACGCCGGCCAGCTTTGAAACAACGTTTCTTTTTTCGCTTCTGTTTACATTTAGGTAATGATGAATGTAGTCCCAGTTCGTTTAGTCTAGAGTAGAATGTAGAGTGGAGCGCCAAGGAGTGATCATTTAAAGCAATTAATGAGGGTCCATCATAGCATAAACGGGTTGACTGGCGGGTATCACGTGATGGCGATTTATTCAAAAACAGTGGAGCAAGACAGCTGAGAAAAAGTCTAATTGTTCTCGTTTCCAAAACAAGGAGATGAAGAAACACATACGAATTTAACAGCCAATACATAATGAACACAATAACGAAGATGAAAACAGGCAACAAGCACAAATATCATGAAAACGGCACTAAAAAACGGAACAGCTGCTTCAAGCCGGTTAAGCGATAGCGGCCATCTTGGTAAGTTTATATAAGAAGAATGTTAACCATGTGAATGAAATAAAAGCATTATATCTTTCATAGAGTGCAATCTACAGATTTTAGATGTTCAGTTTTTACTAACATCTTCATGCAGTTAACAAAATAAATGGTAAAATCGTCTCCAGAGCAGAGGCTTTCTAAACTGAAAGAACAGTAACATTTACATATGGAAATATTGATCGAGGAAATAGAAAGCAAAATAAAAAAATAAGAGAGCAGCAAAGAGCCTGTAAGAGAAACGAGAATAAATCTGTAATTAGAGTGGATGAAATGAATAGATTAGAGGGAAAAATCAGCAAAGACTTGTACATGGAAAAACAGTAATAGAGGATAAATGGATTTAATTAAATATAATTGGCTAGAAGAAAAAAAATAAACATGACGGTTTTGCAGCCTTCACCAGCTAATGCATCCGCTGATTACATCTCTGTACTGGTATTATTGAATATTTCAAAATATTTAAAGATGATGAAATGAATTTCGGTAATTATGAATTAACTACCTGTATTTCATTCTTTCTGAAAGATACCAATGGCCTGATGACGGTATTACAGATTAAATCGAAAAATTATATCAGATTTGAATTATAGTTTCTATCTACATAAACAAAAGAGAACATCTATTGCACAGTGTGTTTCGACAGTATCAGACACCTTAAAAAGTGTACTTAGCCATTAATTTTGGTAGAGCAAGGTTGATGATAGAAAGGTAATAGCAAAGATGATCTCCTTATTGTACAATTGCTGCATTGCATACGAGATAAAAAAAATTAAATTTCGCTATATGCCACGGCATATATTGTATACCGACTGACACTGTGATGAAAACAAGCACTGGATACAACAACTTTAGAAATACTATTACCTGTTGAAATGGGGTTAAGCATAATTTCGTTTTAAGAAAGAACGGTACAGACAAATGTAGACAGTCTATCTGTGACAGTACGGCAAGAATATGAATAGGAAGAAAGCAAAGTGGGTAAATATTATCAAGGTATGATGATGGTTCTACTGTCTGCTCTGCCAGTTCCATCCTATTCTCGGACGTTCAAGGGGCGTACACCACATTACTGATAAACAATATTAACTATAAAACAAACAAATAATATTTTTGATGTTAATGGCTGCATGAGCTATAACAGTATGGTTCAATGAAATGGGTTATGAAATACAGGCAAAGTGCGATTAAGAATCTCAAAGTTTGTTAAAGTCTCTTAAACAAAAACTTATCGCACCAGAAATAGTTGCAGGCATTTCAACTGGCCAACTCAAATAGAACGTTTTTCTGATTATGTCAAAATATGATTTGACTGGAATGTGAGAAGGTGGAGATTGGGAAGGTTAAGTATGTGCAATAGGCTGAGCAGGAGAGGCATGCGGTGGAGGAGGACGTTCACTGGAAGCACCAGTAGGAAATATTAAAATGTTTTCCAAACTTTTCTTGTAGAAATAAGAACTGCTCATCTTGTGATTGTTATCACTGTAGCCAAAGCAACTATTGTTACACACTTTTCTTTGAATAACAGTTTAGTCCTTCTCCAAGAAAGGCTTACTTCTTATCATTTCTTTATTTTATTTGCATGTTGAACTTGTAAATGTTTTAAAGTTTTTCAATATTTACATTTAGTTCTTGTTCAGGTCTCATAAGTGTAACTTTGTCCAGTTCAGTATGCACTATATATTTTTTCATGACCATTTTTTAGACTACAACTACAACAGCTTCTTTATATCCTGCACACTCTCTCTCTCTCTCTCTCTCTCTCTCTCTCTCTCTCTCTCTCTCTCTCTCTCTCACACACACACACACACACACACACACACACACATAATTTTCAGACAATTTGTTCTTTAGGCTATCTGCATGCGAATGCTGTCCACTTTGAATTGCATCAGATGGTTTATCTGGGGTTTTTTTCCTGTTTTTTTTTTCATAAGCTGCGGAAGGAGTATAGTGGGGCTGTGTAGCGACAATAGAATACCCAGTCGAAAAGGTCGTGGGGCTGTATAGCGACAAAATGTATAGCGTCAATTTTAACATGGGGAATATTGGGGCTGTATAGCGTCAATGGAAAGTGGGGTTGTTGTATAGGGATAATGGGAATGGAGCAGGTGAGGTGACGTCACGGTACTGAACATTGGTAACAATATTGCAAGGGTCTGACCTCAATCGGACCAAACAGCGGGGGTAAAACCTAGAACGCTTGCCGGGGGGCGGGACTGACGGGACATATACATCTATAACACATACAAAATACGTACATAGATTGATGAATATCAAACACATGTATGGCAAAGAGAATAAAAATCTTTTCGAGGCATATGAGTGGCCCTGAAAAGGGCCTTTAGTTTTTATCTTACAATCATTTCGTTAACATAAAGGGCATCACATAGGTCTCCTTCTCCTCCGCAAACTTCCTCTCACTTCTGGACCGTAGATGAGGACTCGCTTCAGACAGCCGTGTCTCTCCACATAGAACCTTCTTTTCGAAACGCTCTTATCAGTCATCCGGATGATTGTCTATGATGATTTAACTTACATGGGTAAGTCCGTGCGGAACAGCATCGACGATACGAGGGTAGATGATTCAACGTTATTCCACATCTTGTGACGAGAACAGGTGAAGAGAATGAAAGTGAACCGCTCTTATTTAAAGTGGAAGAGCGGATCGATACGGATTGAGTTTTTCACCAATCCCAATACGTGTTACAAAATTCAGTCACGGTACGGAGTTTGTCTTCCATTCCGAATAGAGCTGTATGTGACGTCACATTCCCTATATAGATGCGCTAGCGTCTGTACGCAGTGAATCAATGCGACAAAGTTTTTAAACATGACGGAAACTAAGAAAATGATGAATAAGGGTCCATCGGCTGCGGAGACGAGAAGAAATGGCATATCAGCGGCTACCAAAGTCAACACAGTCCTACTTCCAGAAGAGAGAGATTTTAATTGGGATTTAGTGGATTTTCTTTCTTCTTCGCAATAATTCGGTCCGGTAATATTACCTTCGCCACCTTCTTCCTTACCACACATCGAGGATTTGAGGCAGAAAGAAGAATCGGAGAATTTTTTTTACAGCAGCAGAAAGAAACAGATCAAGCTATTCTCTTTCAACAGCAACAGCAAGAAAAGAAGAGACAAGAAGAAGAAGGAAACAACATGAAGAAGAAGAAGCATAAGCAGAGAAGAAACAAGGTATAGAAGAGAAGGAGGTTAGTGAAAGTCAAACGGTGACGGTATTCTGTGATATTTTGGCAGAGTTAAGGAGTTTGAAAGAAATGCATCAGAACATTTTATTACGACCCAAGAGAAAAAGACCTTCCCGAGCCAAACAGCCCAACACTGTTACTACGCCTGAGATACCCATCCTTGTGATTTCTACCAAATCATCGTCGACAGGAGCAAGTCCAGAAGTAGGCCTTGGCCGTGGCAAAGGCTTAAGGCAGCTAAAGCTGATTGCTTCCTGTTCCTGAGTTTGTTTGTTTTATATCTATTAAAAAAAACACTCAACGGTTTTTTAAGGACCACCCATCTCTCGAAAAGAGATAGTATTCATTTTGCCAAAAAAATCAGTTAAAATTCAAAATCCATTTTGTTCTTCCATGACGTACATGACCATCAATCAGTGAAACAAAGATTAATGAAATATCATGCCAAACAGGATCAAGCCAGAACCAGTACAGGACAAAACAAGAAAAAGGTATATGTTGAAAAAACGGGAGGATATAATCAACTATATCTTTGAACAAATTGAACAATGGGGTATAACACATCTGCTCGAAAACAATGAGACAACAACAAAACACACATGCGTTACCAATGGGACAGATTGGTGGTGGGAGACAAGTTAGCCCTTCAAAAATACAAAGGAAGACCAAAACAGAGATTCCAAGTTCCAGAATTCATCTATAAGCTGATATCCCCAGGGGTAAACCCGGCCCTTTTCAGGGCTAAACCAATTACTTCATATGAAGAGGTTTCCAATTGGCAGGGAACCTCCACTTGAAAAAATTTCTACAACCACCATGACTCTTTGAACATCGTTCTAAATTGAAACTAACAATTACATTACTTGACAGACAAATTAGAAGGGTCTCATATCCCATTTTAGAAATGCAATTTGGAGGTACACTTGGACACCAAATACAAAATTTTTATGATAGGAAAATTTATAACTACTTAGCGCAACTCTAATTACAATTGTGGCTAACACTGAATTGGTATAGGAAATACCAACTATATAGGCAATGGGTTGAATTTGATAATATAAACTCTGTCGTTTTGGGCGCATTTCAGGTGCGTTCCGGCGACGTTGGGTCTCCCTTCCGGTCCCTCTCCTCCCTGCCAGCTCAGACATTAAATACGAGTGTGTGAGAGGATTCCCACTCGTCTATAAATCAGGTGCCCCGAAGAGCGCGTACGCATGGAACAGGGGTGACGTCATAAGAGCAGTGCACAATCCTACGAGACGTCTTATTATGCAGTATACAAATATTTAACTTCATTATCTATATTGAGTGCGTGTTGAGTCCAGTCCAACTCATGATAGCCTTTCATACATGTCGAATGGGACTTGCTGTCCCACGACCTGTCGGCTTAATTAAACAGCACTTTGTGAGTGCATAAATGCGTTGGGGGATGTGGCATCACTCCTTCCCCCTCGAAAAAATTAATCAGCCGACCCGTGGGGGCATTAACCTGTCGTACATGCCAGTATGGGCGAAAACAACTTAAATCGAATGAACGAACGAACAGTCTAACCATCCATTGTTGACTAATCCTCCTATGAAGATATGTTCAAGACAAGCCAAGTTGAACAAAGCTTATGTGAATTTACATCGTGTCAGGCAAAGCCTGATACCCAAACCTGAAGAGATAGAAAATGTCAGAATGTTGAAAGTGACCGAAGACCTAATAGAAGAGCTCTTCAGAGAGGAAATTAAGAAGGAGAAAGAAGAATGGACGGAGAAGTACAGACTTCAGAAGCAGAGAGAGAGAGAGAGCAACAGCAGGAACCAGATAGAAGTTTTGTCGACTGCCATATAGACACGAAAGAGTTCTCCTTTTCTTTCAGAAGAAGCAAACCTTTCTGTGGGAAAGCCTGTCGCCAGACGGGGACGAAATCTTAGACCATAAAGGATTGCCATAACTCACCGTTTACAAAAACAGCCCTTTTTCAGGGCTACCCCAATACTGTAAAAAAGAGATACTATTCCAATTGCCATAAAATTGTGTATTTGTGTTTGTTTATTCTTTTAAAAAATAAAAGTGTGTCTATAAGCACTTCATTTCTTTGTTTTATGTAAAAAAAAATAGAAGTGGGTCTATAAGCACTTAGTTTTCATAGCTTGTCCAAAAATAGTATGTATGTGTTTGTGTTTGTAGTTAGTGTTTGTAAGTAAAACAATTAGTGAGTGTTTCTATTAGGTCCGCGCGTTCCATGTTTTTTGTCATAATATGGGTCTTGTACGGTTTGGTGACAGGGGATGTTTTCCTTCACGTCCGCGCTTCACAGTTATAAATCGAAAGCGTTCGTCAGTCTGGCTAGCGACCCGAGTATTCGGCAGGGATATGTCTTATCTAAATAGATTCAGCGGGAAAATAAAATATCCTTACATTAATAATTGTTATAACCGCAAGATAGGAAAATAACCAAATTAAGCAAGAGGCAGGTTAACAAAAAAAATCAAACTTAGGGAACACACAATATCAGATGTCCTTCTTCAAAGATACCTATCTTAGCAAAATAGATTTAGCCTGGAAATAAAAACACATAAAAACACCCTATTATTAAGGGAACTAGGAACATAAATGGGGGAAAAAACCTCTCTCATCTACCTATTACTAACACTCTCAGACTTACCATGTTTCCTCTCTCATTACTGAAAGCATTAAACAGCACAGAGCCTCTCTTATCAAATATTCATAACCTTTCAGAATTAAGCTAGCTCATTCTAAATTCAAAATTCGTGCAAAACGACAACTTTAGATCAACACGCTGGACTCATCAACGGACACCTTCCTGCGGATCGGAGCCTGCCCTCCCGCCCACCTCCTCTCATGTTAAGACAGGACATCAACTAACAGCTTGCAATGCGCACATTAAATTTTACTAGTAAAAATCATGAGTGAGTGTCGGTTCCAATCCCACTCATCCACACAATTGGTACTAGCTTACTTAAACATGAGTGCGTGTTGGGTCTATTCCCACCCACGACAGCCCACCATTCAGATATCATGGGACAATGTGTCTCGTTAACTGACGGTTTAATTATCAGCACTCCTTGAGTGCATAAACGCCTGGAGGATGAGGATCCAATTCCTCTCCCCAGGAACAATTAGCATCCTGCTGTGCATGAATAAACCAGAAGCATATACACTCCGTGCGAACGCCTCTATAATCTAAATAATCAATCAATCAATCAGTCTGGCTACCCGTCGTTGATTCATCTACTACAACATGAGCATACTCACCAAGCTTCTGGAACTCCAGATGCACCTAGAATATGTCAGGCGTCTTTTAGATGAGCTGGCTTTGGCGGCCATAGCGGAAAGTGACATAATAGAAGAGGAGGAGAGGGATAAAAAAGGAAGAGAAGAAGGAAAGGATCCTGCCTCAGTTCTTGCTGAGACCTTTGTGTGAGGTGAAGCCTGATGTGAGGACGCCTCCACAGACAATAGTAGCACCACCACAACCACCTCAGCTACGGCAACTTCAACAACCACTACCAAGAGCCGTGATCCCCCAGATGGAAAACTGGGAGGAGGAGTTGGAAAGACAGCAGAGTCCCCACAAGTAAGGAGACCACAGCAACATCCACAAGCAGGACGAACATTTGTAAGGGAGAGAGTCTTCAGGCCCGCAAACTGAAGCTTGAGGCCACTCAAGCTGACTCCGCACTCCCTGCAGCTACTGTCAATTGGGACAATGATTGGATCCGCCGTTGTGTCTGTGGTGCCAGCCCTGGGAGATGCCAGCAATAAGAAAGGTGCCTTTAGAGTTTAAAAAAAAAAAACAGCCCTTCTCAGGGTTAACCAAATCTCTAGAAAAGAGAATATTCAAGTTGCCAATTTGAGTGAGTGTGGAGTAGTGTGATTATAAACACTCACTCCTTTCCTGATATGTGAATGCGTGTGTGTATCTGTGTATTCGTTCGCTTACGTTTGTGTGGATAGTAGAGTGTATGGTTTTTTCCCCTTCCCGTTTGTGTGGATAGTAGATATTGTGTTTGTATGCGTTCGAGTACGTTTGTGTGAAAAATATATTTGGGGTCTGTTTTCTCCTCTTCCCGTGTTTGAATAGTATATTTGGTTATTTTATCCCCCTCCCTTCTGTGTGGATAGTAGAGTGTGTGTTTGTACGCGTTCGCGTAAGTTTGTGTGGATAGTATATTTTAGATTTTCTTCCTCATCCTGTATGTGAATAGTATATTTGCGGTTTGTTTTTCCTCCCTTCTGAGTGGATAGTAGAGTGTCTGTTTAGATGCGTTCGCGTACGTTTATGTGGATAGTATCTTTTAGTTGTTTTTTTCTTTTTCATCTTCCCGTGTGTGGATAGTATATTTTGGGTTTGTGGATAGTATATAATAGTTTTTTCTTCTTCCCGTGTTTGGATATTATTTTTGTGGTTTATGGATAGTATATAATATTTTTTCTTCTTCCCGTGTGTGGATAGTATATTTGTGATTGTTTTTTGTTCTTCTTCATATGTGTGGATAGTATATTTGGGGTTTGTGCAAGTTCGCGTACGTTGTGTGGATAGTAGATAATATGTGAAGTGAGTGTGAGGGATATTTTCCTTCACGTCCGTGCTTGACAAATATAAAGTCAAGCGTCCGTCATTCGCGTCAATTCTCGACCAGCAAAGGAAGAAGCAACACATAAGTAATACAGAGTTAGAGATGGAAGTGCTGATACCAGAGCAAGCCATGAATGCCATCCTAGACCTCGGTTTACGATTAACAACAGGCTGGTAAAAAGAACAACGCTTTTACTAATCTGGGAGGGCACCGAGTGGCCGAGTGGTCTAAAGCGCTCTTCGTTACGGATCACTGCCATCTCACCTCCGTCTGCGGCGGTTCGAGTCTAGGATTCAGCCAATGTGGGTATGTGAGAAAGCTTGCCAGTAGCTTATCGTGGGTCGGTGGTTCTTTACGGCGTTTTCCCGGGTTCTTCCTCCACCATTAATACTGGCCGCCATATATAGCCTATCGCGTGCTGAAAAATGGCGTTAAACCCCACAACAACAACAACAACTAATCTGGGAAGCACGCGAAACTCGTTGGAGAGTTAACGCCCCATGAGGAAACTACAAAAGACCAGTAAATAATAGGAGAGTACCAAAACCCCGGAATCCACAGACAACGGGTAGTACAGCTCCAATTTATCCAGTTACAATTCCTGCTCCCATATTGTCAACACTGGCTACGCATCCCAGTATGGTTACGGTGGACCAGCTAACTTCGACTAATGAGACTAGAAGAAGTATTGGAGCTGCGTTAAATACGTTAAGAAGGGAGCAAACTGAGGCACTTGCGAAGGAAAATCCAAAAGAAACAACAAGTGTTCCTAAAACAAATACACGGACATCACCACCAGTGGAAAAGCCAAAAACTACCACCAAAGAAACAATCATAACGACTAAATCAACAAGCAGAGATAAAGCGGGAAAACAACAAAATATAATTTAACAACAACCGCAACTGCAGTTATTACAGCAAAACTTTAATTACAACAACAACAAACCAAAATTAGTACAGTGGCACAACAGCAAATGACTACACCACAATCCAAATTTACCAGTTATGCAGCGGCAACTAAAGACTGGACTGACTCCTGTTCTTCTACTAGTGACAAGGATAGTGAAACTCAAGAAATTATAGAGGAAGAAGAAATGGATCCTGGCCGACAGAGATTTCTGAACCTAGGATTAGAAATTACGCTTGATGATGAGAAATAAAGCTAACCATTTCATCAGTGCGGTTAAATACCTGGGATGGAGATATCTGAAAACACGCCAACCACGGCCACAACAATGGCAGTTCGGAATCAGGATCCTGAATCAGTATAAATGGGATGCATATGAAAACCACCCACTAGCCAGTTGAACTGAGGAAGCGGAGCAACTCACAGAGCTGTATGGGCTTGAAACATTCCAGGCACAATGTTATGAAGACCAACGTACTGTGGCTAACTTGTACGAAGATGAAGTAACCCGCAGCACAATCTAACCGCTGAAATTGAAATAGCCCTTTTTAGGGCTCTGTTCAAGTGCCTAATGTCACAGGGATTCCATTTTGGCTTAGAAACCCATTTCGACTAAACCAAGATACTAAGCTTGATCCTTTATTCACCGTTCTAAATTAAAAACCAATTGACATAACATGGCTGCATAAAAAGCAATTGGTCTCTTAGACCTATTTATTTATCAATTCTTAACTGAAGAAAATAGGTGCATTATGCACCTTTGGATTTAAACTTAAGTAACGTATAGGAAAATGTATAACTAAATTACGTGGCTCTAATTACAAATGTGGCTTACAAAAAATTGGCAGTAGGATTTACCCATTATGTAGGCAACTGGGTATAATTTGATAATGATTATTATATGGCGTTTAAGGTACGTTCCGGCTGTAGTTTAGTGACTCTCTTCGGGTCCTTCTCCTCCCTGCCTACTCGAACATGAAAAGACGAGTCTGTGGGCCGATTCCCATTCGTCTAAAATCAGGTGCCCCAAAGAGCGTGCATGCACGGACCTGGGGTGACGTCATATGAGAATTGCCAATCAATCTCGACGTCTCATACTGCAATAAATATGCACTTCAACTGCATGAGTGTGTTAGGTCCATTCCCACTCATGACACCCCTTCACACAGGTCGATTGGGACTCTATCGATTGGGACTTTATTGTCACACATGTTGGCTGAATTAAAAAGCACTCAAAGAGTGCATTAAAGCGTTGGGGGATGAGGCTCTTTTTCCGTCCTCCTCGAACAATTAATTAGCCCGCGGAATTTAAATCGTCGCGCACGCACTATGTGTGCAAGCGACGCTAACAAAATCTCATCATCATTCAAGCCATTCCATTTCATTAACAGGACGTCGACCAGTGAGCATCGAAGAGCGGGTACGAGCTACCACGTGCGGTCAGCGACTTACCATACAATATGAAGAGAATGGCACCAGTCCTACATGGACTATTTGTACACAGTGGACAGCGAGGTCATCGCAGAATTACTTCACTGGAAAGCTGCCTTTGGTGAATGACAAACAGTGGTTTTCTACGGCGCCATTGAGGGGTAATTTCAGAGCCCCAGCTGATGCTTTGACGATGTTACATGGCGGGAGCATGAAAAACATGCTGCACGAGCGGACGCTGGGACCCCCAGAATTGTGGAAAGAGCAAAGACAGTTGTCCGTAAATACCTACACGACAACTGGTCTCCACTATTGAATAATAGTGGAGTAAACTGCTGTTAGTAAAAGAAACCTTTACTCTGCAGTACTCAAGCAAATACTTACCAGCTGGGAAGTAAGCAGTCCGGTCGTCGATTTGGACTCTCAGGAGAGGCCTTTCAAGAGTGGGACCAGCCGACCAATGTGGGACTGGACGATAGCTCACCGTGAACCAAGCGTTGCCATACTCCTGCAGACCTCGGGCATACTCGATATTGAAAAGATCGAGCAACCTACAAAAATTGCCTTTGAAAAGCATGCAGTTTCCATTTGTCTGGAAACTGCTTTAGATAAAATCTTTATATTTAAACCTAATTTGATCATTTCGATACCACCATCAAAATTACTATTCTCCAGTTTTTATTATGCGTGATACAAACTTTGCATAAGTCATCCTGACTTTACTGATTGGTTTTTAATAACTTATTGTATGTAAACTTTGTACACTAAATTTCAGCTTCATAAATGAATCATTTTCAGTTTTGACTTAGTTGATTTGATTAATTGCACAGGTGGCTTACACATAATTGGTATTTGTATTGTCCATTAAAATAACTGGACGAAATTTGTTTAAGTACGGCCTGGCGTTTCAGGGCCCTGTGTGTTTGCGCCTGCTGCCGGGTACCTCTCCTTTCTTGCCTCTCCCAGACTTCCTGTACCGTGACGGAGATGTGGAAGCATTTCCACCCGTCCTAACCCAGGTGTCCCGATGTGACGTCATAGTGTCTACCAATCACTACGGGCGACACATACTGCTTTTGTAGACACCTGGCTCAGTTGATAACAGACTGAAATAACATATTTTAACATGAGTGTGTGTTGGGTACATTCCCACTCATGAAAGCCCTTCATTCAGGTTGTTAGGGACATTTAGTCCCACGGCCTGAAGGCTAAATTAAATAGTGCTCTGTGAGCACATAAAAACCGGGGGGGGGGGGGGCGCGCACAAATTTCTTCCCCCAGTAGTAATGAAATAGCTTGCATTGCAGGCAGAAATCAGTGGTATATGTACATATGTACGAAAACCACTTAAATCCAATTAGTCAGTCAGTCATTCGCGCCATTCTACATTGAATAATCCAAGAAGATGTCTTCAAATCCGATAGACGCCATGAAAATAATGCAAGAGGCTCTAGACGATCTGGGAATAGTGGAGAACTTTATGATGAAGTTGGAGTATGTTGTTTATACCATCCACAGGGCTAAGATTGAGACTAACACTGTAAAGAAGACGAGAAAAATATTGAGAGAGCTGATGCAAAAAATAAATGAGGACGAAGACGAAAGAAATAAAATGAGAGCCTGGAATGAGAAAATTAAAAAAGAGGAAGAAAATGAAGAAAAAACAAAGAAAAAGAGGAGAAGGAGGAGGATAATAAACAGGAGAAGGAAAAAGAGGAGAAGAAAGAAAAGATAAAGAATGTAGGAGAGAAATTAAGAAGTTGGTGGAGAAAAAGAAGAGAATAGAAGACAAACAAGAAAAAGAAGAAACCCAAATGCCCTTTTCAAGGCCACTCATATGCCTCGAAAATATATTTATTCTCTTTGGCATATATGTGTTTGATATTCATCAATATATGTACGTATGTTGTATGTGTTATATATGTTTATGTCCCACCAAGCGTTCTAGGTATTTTTTCCGGCTGTTTGGTCTGATTGATGTCAGACCCTTGCAACATTGTTACCAATGTTCAGCACCGTGACGTCACCTCACCTGTTCCATTCATATTATCTCTATACAACAAGCCCACTTTCCCTTGACGCTATACAGTCCCAATATTCCGATGTTAAAATTGACGCTGTACATTTTGTCGCTATACAGCCCCACGACCTTTTTGACTGGGACTTGCCTTGTCGTTATAAATTTTGTCAGCGTACAGCCCCACGACATTTTTGACTTGGTTTTCCGTTATCGCTATACAGCCCCACTATACTGCTTGCGGATTTCTACATATATAATCTTACATCTCCATTTCTTCCGGTACGTATATTTTTGCCTTTGCACAACAGTAGGTTCAAGTAGATATTAAAGTTGTGCTTCTTCTTTTATGAAAGGGTATCAAATCTATCACGTAATTAAGTTGTTATGGCGGAAGAAGGAACGTTTTGTTTTGTTGTGATTTATTTGCTAAATCCTCACAATATTTAATTCTTCCATAAATCTAGAGCCACTGGATTTTCTTTTTATTGAACCAGGATATAAAAGTATAGGTTTACGTGATTCTCATTTAAGTTACATACATATTTTCCTCTGAGTTTAATGTATATTTGGCTATCAAAATATCTATAAATGCTTTTTCCATAGTTTCATAGAAAGTCCTGGCCTATGTTATAACCATAATTTCTAAATAATTATCCGGTATAATTTCTTGCTTGACCCTACGTTGTAATTCTGTTTGCCACATTATTATCAAAACCATTGACAAGATTTACAGTAATAAACCTGCACTTAATATCGTGTTAGTCTTGCCTCATCGTCATCATTCATCGTCGACGTCGTTCCAAGTTCATTCATTTCAAAGTCTCCATTGCTCTCAGCAATTGTCGGTGATTTCATAAACGAAGAAACAGATACGTCAGAGCTTGAGAGAGAATCGGGTTTTAAAGAAGACACAGAAATGCATTATTCCAGAATATGAAGAATAAAATTGAACATGGCTACTGCAAATGAAATATATAACATTATATTTAGTAAGCATTTGACAAAAACTTTGTTCGAAAAGATGGACAGAAGCAAAACAATGATGCGTACTAATTATTTGTAAATGCCAGAATTGACAATTTTCAAATAATTGCCAGATACCGTGACTTACACTGTGACATCAATAATTATCAAGTGAATAATGCATATAGTTTCATTTCACTTTTAATGGGTGTTTGTGTGTTTGTTGCTTTCCATTTTTTTGTAAAGAGGAAGATAGTATTTACGGTTGTTTCTTTGCTAAATAAATAGTGAAGATGTCTGTGTGTCGATGGCACAAACTTTATTATTTTTCGCTGAATAAATAATAAAATGTAGACGTACGGAAACTGCATAATTCATAAATTCAGCAGATAATAACGCAAGGAGTTAATTACTTCAGTCGAAAATGACTTTGTCACACATATCCCCGAACAGCACTAAACCCAAACCAACTCCATCTTGGAAAGATGAAAGATCGTTACGACCGATTTCAGACGTACTGAATCGAATGTATCACAGTCTCGTTAATAGAACAGAGTGCAATCATTGCCAAAGAAACGTAAGACGATCAAATTCAATCGCCGACAGAAATATGTTCTTTATTTAGACAAGCGTGGACTCCAATCAAAGAAGAAAAAAAAAACATGGTCGCCTATCATGCTTAGAAAATGTTAAGAAGAAAAGATGAAATCTTTAGCAAAAACACTGCTGCATTTATTTCTAATGTAAAATAGAGAGAAACAAATAAGACAAATGTACCAGACATATTCTAGAGAGGAGTCGTTACTCAAACATGAAGATATAACATTCTGGTATGGAATCCTCGCGGAAATAAATGCTGATAGTGATACGTGTTTGAATTTTCTTGCAACAAGAAAAAACATGTAAGAATATTTCCAACCCCTGTTTTTCTTCTTTTTTTTAATAAATGATTACACGTCTAACCCGGTCGTGGCCTTGGATCATACCCTTTCCATACGTTGAATGAACACTGCCCATAGTATTCTTTTGTGGATCTACAATCACTAATAGACTGCATTAGCTTAGAAACTTGAAATGGTATTTCTTTAAAATTAAAGTCTACTCATCATCGATTCCGAAAATGAACTTGTTCTTCAAAGGTAAATAATGCAGTTTAAAGAAATTGTGTCACAATTATTTGGAGATTACCTTATGTACAAGTACAACAAATTCTCCTCAAACTCGGCTTTATCGAAGCTATGAGAAAATCATACATACATTAAGAACAGACTTTACAGTAACAATCCTACTAAACGGTCCTCTGGAGCAGATATACAGAATTAAACCATTTAATTCAAATTTTTGGGTCATGCGCCATTAATTGCCACGTGCATATGCATTTACACAGTTAACAATTTTTTAAACGTATACTGGTAGTGAATTAAGCAAAGCCGTTTACATGTGTTAAGGTAGCAGTCTTATAATGACGTATACATTGGGCCGGTCAGCTCTTATTGCATCCTGTTGTAGTCCTTTAAAATATATTTTTTCTCGATTTTTTCCTGCAGGTATGTTAACAAGTGAAGAATTTATCTGCACTAAAAGAAAGCAGTATTGAAGTCCAGACATAAAATTAAATACTTACTGAGTTCATCCTGTACCGATGGATAACAAAGCAAACAGGTGTGATTGGGCCATTTCTGGATAGGCTGTTGTTGTTTTTGTTGTAGGGTTTAACACCTTTTTTCATCACAAGATAGGCTATATATGGCGGCCAGTATAAATGGTGGAGGAAGAACCCAGAAAAACACCGGTAAGAACCACCGATCCACGAGAAGCTGCTGGCAAGCTTTCTCACATACCCACATTGGCCGAACCCGAGACTGGAACCCACACAGACAAAGATGAGATGGCAGTGATCCGTAACGGTGAGCGCTTTAGACCACTCGGCCACTCGGAAGCCCCTTTCTGGATAGGTCACTTGCATTAAAATATCTAGTCATTTCATTAAAATGCAATTATTGTTTGAGAAAAATGCAAAATAATCTTTGCTGATTTTTAACAAAAATGTGAACGTTATGTCCAGGTTAGTAAATAACATTATAAGACAGTCTTGGTACATCTGAACTTATAAGTAAAGTACTGGATTTTTATTTTATAAAATTTAGAAGAATGAAGCGAATATATAATGAACTTAATTAGAGTAGTAATGACTAATGACCAGTACTAATGACCAGTACATCAATATGGAGCAAATCATCAGCATAGAAGCCAGTACAACCATCGTATTTAAATCTAACAGGCATGTTTAAACTGTGTTGATATTGTGCAAAAAGAGTGAGAAGTGATCCAGACGGATTTTTTTTTCTTCTTCAAACTCATCGATAAACAAAATCCCAGTGACTACAGAAGGTCTACTAAACATGATTAATTCACAGTTTTCAAATGATACACACAGGTTATCAGGACAGTTACTTGATATGGGTGCTGTAATCGCGTCGAGACTGATGGCGGAAGAACATCAGATCTCGTGGAACTCGATGGGCGTGATCCGATATCATCTCCCTATCAAATTAAACGCGATACAAGCACCCAGATCAATTTACTGACCAGGTGATGTGTGTATTATATACCCAAACCAACTATCTCATAAGACAGCATACGCTGTTATGTTGTTTTTCTTTCACTTTGATTCCATCCGTCAATACCCTTCATGCAATCGCTGTTATGTGGCGTAATCTTTGACGGCAAGGGAACTAACTATATATTGGGTTCAAATCAGCCTCAGAAAAAAATAACTTATTCAAGGGTTGTATAAGGATGAGTATAAACTACAATAGGCTCCAAAAGTCTCTGGGTGGTCTTTTTTATAAACGGAAAATGCACACATAAATTAATAACCTAGGTGTTCGTAATTCTGATCATTGACAAGCATTGCTTCTAGCATGATTTGTAAAGTACACATGATAATAGATCACATGGCGTAGTGTTAAACGATCCAATGTACAATACAGTATTTACTTTCCAGTCAACAGAAAAGAAAATGTAAATGCTTGTAAATGTGTATTTAGTTCGTGTCTAATGTTCAGGTTAACATCCAAAACAACGAATTAACATCACTTATTTTTAAGCATGTATAATGCATTTGAAAGAACATCAAAACATGACAATCTGTGAGGTGACTAATTGTGGTGGAGCACCTGAAAACATGACAATCTGTGAGGTGACTAATTGTGGTGGAGCATCTCAAAACATGACAACCTGTAGGGTGACTACTTGGAATGGAGCACCTCAAAACATGATAGTCTGTGGGGTGACAAATTGTGGTGAAACATTATAAAACATGACAGTCTGTGGGGTGACAAATTGTGGTGGAACACCTCAAAACATGACAGTCTATGGGGTGACTAATTGTGGTGGAACACCTCAAAACATGACAATCTGTAGGGTGACTACATGGAGTGGAACACATCAAAACATGACATTCCGTGGGGTGACTAATTGTGGTGGGACATATTTGCACTAAATCGCATGAATGAAAATATTTTTTTCGATTAAACCATTATCAACTGTACAACTTTCCTGTGCTGAGAGACGTACGATATAATGTGGCCCGTACAAGATGACAAGGAGACTGTTACCTATCCTAACACGCATTAGTTTAGTATTAGCCGACAATATCCTGCCCGGACTGGAATTAAGAGAAAAATTTGATCTCTCTAGGTTAGGTTCTCCCCACCCATACCCACCCCTTCTTGTTTTGTGGTTCACAAAAATTGGGGTACGAGAGGGGGTGAGGAAACCGGACAAAATGGGAGTGGAGAAACCAGACTTGGCACCCGCAAAATTTCCCTACCAGCCCCCCACCCCCCACCCCACCCCCATACTTTGTGTGATGATTGGGGAAATTTAGATGACTGTGTCTGTTATTAACAAGTACGGTTCAATAAAATGTTATATCAGCTTATACCACAATGCCGCTCTGGGTCAATTAACATCCAACCAAAATTAATAACAAAAAGAAATGTATTTTGTGTTAAATTTTCCTCATTTTGTTGTTTGTCTATGGGTAGTATGACTAGGAGAAGGCACATTTTATCCCATTGACATATTTCGTTCACATGTATCATTCTGTTAAAGTTTAAAATAGCCAGGAAGACTGTACTGTACAGTCTTCATTTTACTGTCTCATTAAGTAGCGTATAACTATGTTTATCAGAAATAATCGTTAGTCTTGTGAGCAGATACGTGTAACTAATAATATTACACCATCATAAAACGCATACATTAATTGCTTGGACCCATGATAAGTAGAGCGATTGACATGTAGGCATAACGTTAACTCGAATGATTTCTTCACTTGACTTGAATAAAGGCTCAGCTCTGACTTTTAAGTGAGGAAAAATTGATAATGATACTGTGAAAACTGAAAAGAAATGAAAACAAAATTAAATTCACTTTACTTCATAATGATATAGCCTAAATAGTGCAAAGCTGTCAGTATTCCAGAATTTGAAATCTCTCAATGAAAATGTTTCAACTTTACATTTAATTCTTCTAAAAAAAATTAAATTGTTAAATTTTGAGGTTGAAGAATTTTGAGGTTGTGACTGAATAGTGTCATCACATTTGAGACTGAGGCGCCATGTATCTTTTAAGTTCCACAGAATGGACATTGTTTGCAGTTTTAGTCCCTATGTATTTTCTATGCTCTTTGGTAATGACCCTTCCGGTGTTTCCAAATCCACCCCAACCCCCCAATCATGTTAATAAAAAGTATTTTTCTTAACTAACTTACAGTCAAGTTCGTATCATAGGTTCTCAAGGCAATTTTTGGACGGACTGAGCTGTAAACAAATAATATAATTTCTTTAAATCAGAACAAATAATGCCTACATGCAAGCCAAAAATCGCCTGCCAAAAAAAAACAATACAAATCCTTCAGGATTAAGACTTTCTATTTTATATAAAGTCTACGAATGAGGGATCAGACTATGTGAAGCAGTGCATCAATAGAATATACTATATAATTTTATATTTCCAGTACTGTGCATTGAGAACACATGCTTTAAGAGGGAAAGCTTCATAAACGAGGACAGTTGTCAGTAAATGTGATTATAGGAGGAATATTTGAAGAAAATACATGTTTATACGCCAATATCAAGAGCCTAAACCCACGTGGACATCCTGCAACCCAAAACACAATCCGATGGATCCAGAAGAAGAAAAAAAAAACAGTCGGATACATGTCAATTGTTTAAGCCCCTGCAGGTGATATAAGAACGGTGAATGAAATTGTTCCAAGCGTTTTAAATGTAGCAGCGTTTCTTCGGCAATATTAGGCAGTGCTTACATGTGATAAAACTCCTTTTCCTGCACTGACGGAGCTAAGATGGACAAGACCACACTAAGAAGAAGTTCTAATCCTCCAATTAGGAGGCCTCCATACGTCAATAAATGTCTGAAGATCTTGAGACAAATCGCTTAAGAATCTGGACTGGAAGACGTCTAGATAGAACGTGGAATTCTGGACCATCTTCAACAGAAGAAGCAATGCCTGGAAAGGTTTTTGCACAGGGAGAATGTGCACATACATTTAGATTGCAGGCTCAATGGCAAGTACAGCTTCCACAACTCCTGTAATGTCTACGGAAGCAGGACCATGGGAAGAAGGAACATCAAGTGACTGTAGCACGATCAGAGATAATCCACAAGATTATCATGCTCCACCGAGAACACTGACATCAACATGAGTTCCTTATCACATGGTTGCGTTTATACTCAGCAAACAGAAAGACGTGAAGTTGCAAGGTGGGGTCCAGTGTACTTGACTGAGATGAACCAGCCACCTGATTAAGTCAAAGATAAGTTCCACAAAGATAACTTTATTGTGAATTAGTGACACTATAAGTTCAATCAAGCTGACTAAAACCAGGACCAAGAGTATATAAATGCAACAGCATAAAAAAACAAGGTGGTAGTTTCGAAGCCCACGTCAGTATTCAACAAATGGGATTTGTCTTATAACCTCAGGACCTACATTGCAACCAACGCGATGGCACTGTTTATGGAAGGGCGTGATAACCTAAATATTCACAGTGAAACCACTAAAGCTGGAATGAAAGAGGACAGTGAACCTGAAAGCAACTATGTGTTCGTTCTACAGAGATATTTAACGTGTTAGCGCCACACAAGTCCGCTGATGTTCTCCAGAATATTGTTACTATTCAAATATTTCCTCTGAATGTTAAGGAGCTTGGACAAATACAGCTTAGTACTTTGGGGAAGGAAAGAATAATCATCGCTAATGATGGTCATACAAAAGTTAAGTTCAGAGATACCCTACTCAAGTCAAACTCACTGACCTTTTCATCGCTGTATGTGAAATAAAACTCACAAGTCAAGGGAAAAGAATCCACTATCAAGGCAGACAAAAATATAGTTCAGCGCCACATCACTACCAACAAGGCTGGTTGAAGGTGGAACTACATAAGATATTACAACATGAGCTAATGTCTGTGCCAAGTGCCCTTGCATGCACAAATAGAAGTCTAATGACTGTTAACAAAACCAGTCAAGCTGATGAGATTTCTAACAGTGTAACCTGTCCACCAAAGGTTACCCTTAAGAGAACGTCGCGCCTGGTGATATATGGTCAAGCCTTACTAATGTCACTTGGGAACCTGCAGGAGTAACGAACTTTGGTGAACTAGCAGATGCATTTGTTGAACTTGTCTTTCTTACGGGAATACTTTTGACGGGATCGATGTTACTTTTTATCAGTATTGGGAAACTTCAGTTAAGACGTTTACCAGGAAGAAACGTTCAAAACTTTCTCATCTGATCAAAAGAATAGTGGAAGATAGATCTATACCAGTCCCCAGCAACAGAACGGATTTTCTAGCATTTCTGCTAACAAAGCAGACATAGCATGCTTCCTCTCAAACC
The DNA here is from genome assembly GCA_028554795.2 of Sinohyriopsis cumingii. Taxonomy (NCBI): domain Eukaryota; kingdom Metazoa; phylum Mollusca; class Bivalvia; order Unionida; family Unionidae; genus Sinohyriopsis; species Sinohyriopsis cumingii. The sequence continues at coordinate 88,343,323 of CM068840.1, read as the reverse complement.
ATCTGATCACAAATGCATCTGCTGACAAAACACTAACAGTTCCTGCTGGATTCCAGAGAGATAACTAAATACAGACGACATCCAATCCTGATTCGGACATTCAACATCTACATGCCTACAGTGTATTTATGCCAGGGCAAAGAGTTGTGTTGTATCAGCATAAGTAGTGAATAGGGATAGTATAGCGTCAATGGGACTTAGCATTAAAAACACCCTTGGGAACATATAGCGTCAAGGGAAATTTAACATGGAGAAAAATCGTGGGAACATATAGCGTCAAGGGAAATTAACATGGAGAAAAATCGTGGGACTGTTGAGCGTCAAGGGGAATTTAAACAGGGTGGGACTGTATAGCGTCAAGGGAAATTGAACATGGGATTTTTTTTTTTAAAAAAAAAATTTAAAAAAGGGGTAGGCAATGGAAAGGCTATCTCTTTTCGAGAAATATGGCTGGCCCTGAAAAGGGCCTTTGGGTTTTTTCTTCTTCTTTTAACTTCTTAACTTCTTCCACCATCCTCTTATTTTGTCCATCATTCCTTTCTTCTTTTTCTTTTCTGTTTCCGGCAACCAGTCCGGGTGGCCCATGGCCCGGAACTTCTCTTGGATTTTCATCCAGTTTGTGTTCAGTTTTTCGAATTCATCCCTTTTTTTCTATTTTCTTCTTCTTTTCTTTCCTTTGACCACTTTTCTTTGATCTTCTTGACCTCTTCGGTCAGCACATTCCTCATTAGTTCTTCAGCTTTCTTAAGTTTTTCTAACCCCCACTTCGCGAAACACCAATCTGTCCATTCTACAATGTCTTCTAGAAAGCACCTTGCACTCGTCACATGATCTATCGCTTCTTTTAACTTACCCACTTTGACATACGGTGGGTTAATTAAACCTCTGATTCTCTTCTCCTCATCCTCTATCATTTCTTTTACAATATTTACGGATAAGTGGAGGCTGGTTACTTGTCTTGAGACGAAGTCTTTTGTCACTGCATACCTCCATTCCTGTTCAACCCTTTCTACTACACTCAATCCATATACCATCCAATACCAACTTCCCATAAGATCGTTGTATAAAGCTGAAGCTGCTGGCATCTTCTTGTTTGCTTATTCCGTAGAATGGGTTCCAATGGCCAACACTGTTAGTTTTATACTGAAAGCGCGTACGTGAAGGAAAACATCCCCCTAAAACATAAAATTGATCTTACCTAGATCATGACCCAACAACGCGCGGACGTGAAGGAAAACATCCCCTACTTTCTCATTTCATATAATATAACCCTAACTATACTCTCTACATACGCTAAGAATCAATAAAGAAACCCATAATCTACTATTCTCACAAACATACCTTTACTCTTACAAACACAAACACACAAACACATACTCTCACATTTGTTAAAAAGAGTTAGTGTTTATATACACACTACTCTACCTACACACATTGGCAAATCGATCGTTATTTCTTTTCTAGAGTATTGGGTAGCCCTGAAAAGGGCTGTTTTGTTTGGAACTTCATGGACACCTGGTTAATGGTGGCACCTTCCAGGCCTGGCGCCACATACACATCTTATCCCCCAATTACTTTTTACCTTTTGGGGGGAGAGAGCAGAGGCAGGATATGTCGCTTCAGAATCCCAATTTTCGCTCTCTGGGATTCTGAAATTTTTTCTTCTCTCCTTTTCCTCCTCCTCTTCTTTGTATCTTCTCTCCTCCTCTTTGTATCTTCTTTCCTCTTCTTCTTTATATCTTCTCTCCTCCTCTTCTTTGTTTCTTCTTTCCTCCTCTCTTATCCTTCCCTCCTCGACAATGGCTTCCGCGGCCAGTTCATTTAATATGCGCCTGGCATATTCCAGATGCACATGAAGTTCCAACAGTTTCTCCAGTCTCGTGTTCATTTTTGGTGTTGATCAATCAACAAGGGTAGCTGGACTGCCGAACGAGTTCAATTTATACTGAAAGCGCGGACGTGAAGGAAAACATCCCCCTAAAAACATAAAATTCATCTTACCTAGATCGTGACCAAAATTAACAACAACGCGCGGACCTAAAAGAAACACTCACTCACTTTTTATGCTCCCCATCACTATTTTAAATATTTTTATAAATCACTTCAAGCGACTATCCACATACGCAAAGCAATCCAATCTAACCCCAAATATACACCTCAAACACCAAAAAAGACATCATTTTTAATCTACTATCCATACCAACTTACTTAACCACTTACAAACACAAACACATACCCTCACATTTTTTTAAAAAAAGAGTTAGTGTTTATATTCACACTACTCTACCTACACACATTGGCAAATTGATCGTTATTTCTTTTCTAGAGTATTGGGTAGCCCTGAAAAGGGCTGTTTTTTTTGTTTGCTATGGCATTCTTTTTTTAGTTTCTAAGAATGCGATGTCCTCTGAGGATAGACTTTCTGGCAATAGGTCTGCTTCTTCGAAAAGAGAAGAAGAACTCTTTAGTGTCGATACGACAATCGACAAAACCTCTGTCAGCTTCAGGTTGCTGCTGCTGTTGTTGCTGCTGTTGCTGCTGTCTCTGAAGTCTGTACTTCTCTGTCCATTCTTCTTTTTCCCTGTTCATTTCTTCTCTGAAGAGCTCTTCTATCAGGTCTTCAGTGATTTTTAACATTCTCACATTCTCTATTTCTTCTGGCTTCGGTATCAGACTGTGTCTGACCCTATGCAAATTCACGTAGGCTTCGTTGAGCTTAGCTAGTTTGGAGCACATCTTCGTAGGAGGATGAGTCGACAATGGATGGTTAGACTGGAAACAACCCCGGTTCTTAAAGTCAAAGCGCGGACGTGAAGGAAAACATCCCCACACGGTTTTCGAGCCGCAACGTTTAGTGAGTGTCATGAGAGGGATAGTAAGAAATCAAAGAGCATCAATCCAACATTCTTCTAGCTAAACAAAAGACAAAGACATTTTTTTCAAAACACAACATTTTTTATTCAAAAATCACTTAACACTAAACAACAACTCTAACATTTTTTTAACAATAATCCAACACTATAACATCAAACAATTTTTTTCAAATCACAAACATTTTTTTCTCAAAAGACATTCTACTTTAAACAGGGCTGACAACGTTGTGAATGAAATTGTGATTTCCACTGTTGGAAATCATTAGGCCATTGATGGACACTACGTTTCCTAGCTTGAGACAAAAGATAAGTATAATGGTCACAAAACCATCGATCTACTTTCACATCGTTTCTAGCAGAAGAACGAGGATCAAAATGAGTCACTAAATGTTCTAAGGAATAGCCCAGGCTGCGATGATGCAGAAAATACTCACAGGACTGTCCACACACCAAGGAATCTGTGCCTTGTAATTTCACATTATTGAATCGGGTGGTTTGAGCATTTCTTCTCATAAAGTCGATGATATCGTCTTCCAAAGGGGGCAATCCGTACGAATCGAAATATTCCACACATCCTTCTTGAGGAAAGTAGACGGCTACCCAGTGGGTTCCTGGGAGATGACTGTCGTCCGTGTTGATCACGTAAGCTTGATGGTCTTTAGGTTTGCGATGAGGGAGTTCATCTTTAGCACAGACGACAGGATTCCAAGAAGCCGTATACGAACTGTGGTTCAAAAGGTAATAAAGTTCCCAGGTATCCATTTGTGTGGTTTTTTTCTTCTTCACAGGTAATAATAAGTCGTCAATTCGATCCTGACTTTTTGCTTGAAAATGTCTGACGAATAAACGGTTATTCGTTCTGTTTCCTCACTCTGATTCAGGAGAGCTTCGATACGATGGATCTCTTGAGTGGTTAATGGTGGACAAGAATGTTCACGCAAGTCTTTATACCACTGGTGCAACACGTCTTTGTTCGAGATGAGACTCCAAGCTTCGTCCAGATACTCGTCCAATTTTTCTTCTTGACTCAACATTAGGCATTTATCGTGTTGAATTTGACTGGGATGATCGTTTTGACATCCATAGCAATTTTTCTTGATCAATTCCGTCATTTTGTCGACCAAGTGTTTGGCAAAACAGGAGACTAAATGGGCTTCTTGTTCTGGCCATCTCGATTTCATCATGATCACTTCTTCTTCTTTTTCTACGGTCTCCTTACATTCCATCTCCAAAGTTTCTCCACTAGGTAAAGAGAGATAACAGTCTTCCATGGTTTCTAGTAATCTAGGATGACTTCTCTCAAACTGTTGATTTGTATGGTATTATCGAATTCTGCATACAGGATGACGTTCACTGTATCGTCCAGTGGCTTTGCAAACTGAAGTTCCACACGAATCTGGCTTGATTTTATAGGGTGGAAATGTCCCTCGTCGCTGCCCTGGTCTGGAGTGAAATCGAAAGCCCACAAAGCATAGCCTCCTGCATAATCGTCGTACGTAATGCCGTGACTGGTGTTGGTTCCTAACTGGCCCGTGGCTTCGTACAAGGACAAGTACGATCTCAAGTAATTGTTCTTGGCAAAGTCGGGTTCGAAAGGTCTGGTACACAAGGTCTTGCCATCGCGACTGACTTCGATTTTCTTCACGTTGAAGTGCTGAAAGTTGAAAGGATTTTTAGCGAAGTGTCCGTTGAAGGTTGAATTCTCGACCATGCCAAGGATTAAACGTTTGGGTAACTGTCCTTGAAACAGATGATCTTCGATCATGGAATGATGGTTAGCGGGAATGGTGAACGTTTTCACTTCCACACGTCGTATGGGATACTTGACGGTTGTTCTGCTCAACGTTTGACTGATGTCGTTACCTACTTTGGGTAACACTTCCACGCGTCGTACGTAGAGTTTGGCCTCTTCGATTTTGCTTTTAGGAGCCTTAGTAGCATCAGCCAACAAATGGAAAGCGGTACTGCTGCGATTCAGTCTGAGGCGGACATTGACCCCGTTCAGCAAATACTTCTCTTGCAACCACATGTCCAAATGCAAACGATCCATCAGTTCTAAACTCCTCTTGTCTAAGATTTTGATTTCTCTTTGCTCAAAGCCGCTATTGGTTCCATCTACAAGGTCGAACTTGCCCGCTTCGTCAGGTTCCCACAGCACACAGGCATTGAGATGAGTATCCTTGGCATCTATTCCGTACGTCAAGAGATTCTCCAGGTAGGCACGGTAAGGGTAAGTATCCATGCTGCTGCTGACCAGTTTGTTATTCAAGTACAAGTCCACTGAGCTGAACAAGGAATGCATGAAATTGTTGACGGGAGCTATATTCTCAGTGTCATCTATTCCACCATCATCCTTATCTAGAACTTTGACTTTTAAGTACAAATAACTGCTATTCAGATCGATGTAATCTTCGGGCTGTCCTTTGATTTCAAACTCGATGGGAGCGGAATCGGTCAATGAGGAGACTGGGTGAAATTCCACCCACTGGGATTCTTGCATCGTCATCATGGTGGGGGGCATGGTAAACAGATCCAGTTCCGTTTTGGAACAAGCGCAAGACTCTCGGTGCATCATTTTGTTCTGTTCTTTCTCAATAATCGAAAACGTCTAAGTCTCGAACGGTTCTTCTTTTCTTGGCCTTTCTCGCTTGAAGTCTGGTGAAAGGGTGTTTTCTGCGTCGTCTCTTTCTGCCTTGTCCTTGTTGAATGCCTGACTCGGTAGCGTGCAGGGCATTTATAGGTGTGTCTCGTCGACCTAAAATGTCTTTACCCGTTTGCAGCAAGACATTTTTGCCTGCCCTCATGAAGGCTTCTTTAGGGTTTTGTTTGTCGATGATGACATTTTGGAGAAATTCTTTGCCTTGCGTCAGTGCCGCATCTTTCAAGGCGTGCAATCCGCGTGTCACCATCGGTTTCAACACTGGGGCCACCGAACGAAAGGCCGATTTTAACATGTCTCCTAAACCGTGTCCTCGCTGTCGAGCAACCCCTCGTACACTGGATACATGACTTACTTACGAGTCGTGAGAGAACCGTTTTCGAAAATGGAGTTTCACCGTGACTTTTATTTTGGTGAATGGAATATTTTGTCCCAAATCTCCTTTTATAGTAATGTTGACCGTGTCCAAATACGACTTGCTGACCGGCAAATAGTGAGGATGGACAAATTCGCGGTGAACGTGGTAAGTGTTTCCACCTTCCTCGTCAGCGTTCGCGGCAGAATCCACTTTGAAAGGAATGACACGCAGTAACGGCACGGAGGTGTGTCCCACCACGTTGTACTCCACCACATCGGAGTACACGAACATCAAATTCAGTCCTTGGTTCAGTTCTACCGGGGTACGAAATAACTTGCTAAAAGACTCGTTGTCGTAAACGCTGGGTAATTCGTTGTTCTTGAGTATGGTCATTCTCATGTTCATGTCTCCGCCCAACATGTCATACAATTCAGGACAAAATAAAATGGACAGGATTTTAGTCCGTTCAAATTTTATTAAGAAGCGACGAGCTACTTTGTGGTACTCCATGGTGACACTTTTGTTCTTGACAATGTCAAAAGCTTTCCCAAACACGCCATTAAACTTGGTAGCTATGGTGTTGACCAAATGTTGACCACTGAAATAATAGCCTGGGAGAATGGACAAGTGGTAGGTCGACTTTTGAGATTTCTCATTATAGGTTTTAATGTCAGATATGGTAACTCTCTTATCCAACTCCTGTTGCAATTGCTCGTCATAAACTTCCACATCAAATTTATTTTGATTGGGAAGGTGAATCATTTCTACTAAAGCCACTTCCCAATCGGCTTCGTGATCTAAGGGGATGGCTTGAGGTAATTTGGCCGTGTAACAGCACAACGTGTTGTGGGGAAACACCTCCATGGAACTGTCACTGGGTAAGGTTAAGTAAAATTGGTTTTGGTGACTCATAATTCCAGAGTTCTGTGGCTGTCCGAGGGGTTACTGGACGTCAGAGGCGTGTCTCCGTCCAAAATGGGGTTCTGGTTGTAGTTGTTGGAGTGGTGACTGACACTGGCACTGCACACAAGGTTCCCGGGGTTCCCGTTCGAGGAGAATTTCAGGGAGGGATTGGGAAGCAGGTAACCGATGCAACTGCTCAATAAAATGGTCCACAATTGTTTGTCTCCTTGTTGCAAACTCAAATTGGCAATGGCTGCCCCGATGACACAATACACCACGAAGATTTGGCAGAAAAAGACGATTTGCGTTTTAGGTACACGTTCTCCACACCACACCACACACACAAGGGTTGTTTTTGTAAATCTTGCACAGAAGAACTAGGTGAAGAAGGAGTGGTCGACGTAGCTGCGTCTGATGTGTGAAAGGGCATGATGGTCACTTCTTCTTTTTATAGTCGATGACTTGCGAAGCGTCGATCCAAGAATCGAAACTGGGTGGATATCCTTTCCAACGTACTTTGACTTCTTTGACACGTCGTTTGCCCACTTTACGGGTTCTGCGTTCGAGAATGCTTTCGATGTCGTACACGTCGTCTTCTTTTTTGGTGACACGTTGTAACTCGGGCAAATAAAACGTTCCTTTGAGTACTTCTCCGTTCATGTCTTCCAATTTATAGACGGTAGGATGACGGCCATGCACTCGTCCAGTAACGCGAAACAGTTCGGTCGTCCAGTTAGGTAAGTAACCTTTGTCGAAAGTGCGTTTGGTTTTGCCAATGCGCACCCAATCTCCTACGGCCAACTCTCCACTTTTCTTGGGGACAGCCCTCGTCGGGGACGTACCGAACAGGCGCTCAAACACCAGCACTTCGTTGTCGGGAGTCACGTCTTGCGGGGCACGTCCGATGCTTCGATGGTAAGATTGGTTGTACGCTTGCACCAGGTGCGGTAAGATGTCGATGTACTTCAGAGTGTGGTGATGCGTAAAATATTTCCACATGCGTTCTTTCAAAGTGCGTTGAAAACGTTCCACGATGCTGGCTTTGGTTTCGGGATTCTCGGTGGTAAAAAAATGAATGTCACGTTTCTTTAATTCTTTTTGGAAAGCTTGGTTCAGAAATTCGGTGCCTTTGTCCGTTTGCCATCGAAGAGGGTGACGACCGCTTTGTTTCAACACCCGTTGCAGGGCTCGCACTAACTCGCTGCTCGATTTGGAAGTCAAGGGCACGACCCAGGCAAATTTGGAAAAGACGTCGATGACACAAAACAAATATTTGTAGCCACGATTGTAGCTGGCCAAATGAGAGACATCGGCTAAATCGGCTTGCCATTGATGATCGATGCCTTCCACTCGGGTGCGACTTCTGGCAAACTTGCGTCGAATGGGTTTGTGTAAAGTGTAGGTAGCTTGTTCTTGTAACCATCGTTGCACTTGAGGTAAACGGAGACTTTTCAGTCGAGTTTTGGCAGCACGATACAATTTTTGAACTCCTGCGTAACCTGCAGGATGCGAGGGATCGTAGTAAATGCTGGCTAAGACTTTTTCCATTTTTTTGTGTTGGTTGGTGTGTTAATAAGGCACCCACTCTTGGAAGAGGCTACTCTTTTTCTCTTGGGGTATTTTCTTGGATTGCAAGGCTTTGCGTGTGCGATCAGCAATAGGTGTCGAAGAGGAGAAGGATGTTTGAGCGGGGGATATCGGTTCTTGTTTCACTTCTGTCTTCACTTCTGTCTTCACTTTCTTTTTCTCTTGTGATGAAGAAGGGGTGGTCATCATCTTTTTAATCCATCCAATTCTGGAGGTAGGTGGTGTTGTTAACTTGCGTACTTTTTCTGGTGGAGTTTGAAACCCTTCTTCTTCTTCTTCTTTTCCTTTTTCTGTCTTGACCACTGGTACCGGTACTGGTACTGGTGATGGTGTTGGACTTTTCATCAAGGTCTTAAAATCTTTCAAAGTGGGTAGAGCTGTTTCGTCTAAAGCTTTCTGGTGAAAGAGTTGCAGTCGTTGCAAGAGTTGACCGTACTTTTGCGATTTTTCTGTTTCGGACAAATCTTGGCGATTCATCAAGGACTGCAATTCGTGTTGTAACTGGGACATCTCGCTCAAATTGGGATTGGGAGGTAAATGCGGGGTGCGTTGTTCTTGCCACCGATGGTATTCCATCCATCGTTTGTAAGGCACTAAAGCTAGTTTTCGTCCTTCCATGGGGTTGTCAGGGGTCGATTCTGAGATCTTGGGACTTCCGAAGGCCTTTTTATCTTGCTCCCACCAGTCCTCCCAACATGGTTCCCAAGACTCCTTTCAGTATGGGGCCTAACAAGAGAGGTAAAATGCCTCCACGTTGGACCAACATCTTCTTTTTTTGACGAATGGGAATTTTCTTTTGAACCATTTTCCGAAGAACGTGACGATGTTTGCCTAAGCATTGTTTCTGATGTTTGGACAAAGGGATCGTGCCTTTCAAAACGTTCAAACAACATTCGCACACGGTATCGATGACCTCTTTGGAGGCCGTTTGAATGAGTTTTTTTCGTAGGGGTGGAGAAGCTTTGGACAGGACAGATAACAGGTCCCCATGTTTGGCTAAACGTGGTGGCAGTCCTTTCCTTTTCTTTCCTTGGGGTTTTCTGGAGGGTGACATCTTTGAGTCTTTAGGAGCACCTAAAAACACTGATACCCTTCTCGGTCACAGGCCTTTTTTATACTGGAACACGTCGCCACTGATTGTCTTTACGGCGTATTAGTTTGAGGACAGGCATGACACGTCGTGCAGGGGTACGTAACGGACTAAATCGAGCCAGTTCTTGCTTGGACAAATCCAGTAAACTTTGCAACATGCCCGATCTTTCATGGACTTTGATTTTGGGAGAAGGTACTTTGTGAGCAGCAGCCACTGCCGCTAAATTGGAAGGTCCTGCCACTGGGGAAGTTCTTTTGGGGGTCATCAACGGAGAAGTTCTTGGTGTGATCAACGTCTCCAAGTACTCTTCAGTTCCTGGTGACATCAACGGAGAAGTGGACAAACGTGAGGCTGCCGGAGACGCAGTCACCGCTGTGGCAGGTCGTGGTTTGCGAGTGTAAGGTTGCGTCCTGGCCGAAGTGCCTCTCTTGCGACTAGTTTTCTTCTGTGGACTTTTCTTTTTCTGAGGACTTTTTCTCTGTTTCTTTTTCTGGGGGCTTTTTTTCTTTTTCCGGGGTGGTGTTTGGTAAGAGGAGGGTCCTGCCACTGGAGAAGTTATTCTTCTTGGGGACCTGGTCTTTTTCTTTTTCTTCTTGGGGCTTCGTTGGACTTTTGTCTTGGGGATAACTTTGGGGGGCATTAGGATCCCATCTTAAGAGTGAGCGAATGATGACCCCTCCTAGAGTACCGCTCCCTCCAGGTTTCAAAATGATTTGTTTTTTGGTTTGAGTGTCGATGCGGGGATCGGCCAGTTGGACCAAAGCGACTTTGTTTCGATCGGAAAAACGTTGGGTTTGATGAAGAATCTGAATGATTCCTTGGAGTATTTGACGTGCCGTCACCGTGAACCATCGTAAGACTTCTTTGAGACTAGCTTCTAAGACACGAGCTCGTGTTTGTGGATTTTTTTCTCGACTGATGCCATACAAGGCACGAATCAATTTGACGGGAAGATGCGACTGAAGGGACGTCATGTTCACACTGTGTGAGACAGACGAAAAAGGGTCTGAGGTTTTTATAGATTTTTTTCATGGGGAGTGAAATGAAGTCGAGGACGGAGACGTGTACAGGACAGGTCCTCCGTCTTGGCACCAGTGGTGAAACAAGTGTGTACGAAATCGCAAATCCTCGGGAGTCGTAGGTTTTAAATCGACGAGTAAATAGGCGTGTGGCGTTTGAGTGGCATCGTCGTACGCCTGAGTCAGCCAAGGCGTTCCTAACTGTTTGGCTAAGACTTGCACTTGCGATTTATCTCGAGGGCTTTTAAACAAGACTACGTAATGCGCATTGAGACTGATGGTACGATGGGCTTTACTTTGTTGAAACAAATTTTGGGTGATGTAAATGACACTGGCATTACGGTGATGCCCTTTGCGCGTGAACCACAATTTAATTTCTTCTTCGTCTTCTCCTAACATGTCGTCGAAAATGACCAAATGGGTTAGACGGGAGTCAGAGACGATGCCATCGTCTTCTTTAGGAATGCCTTCCACAAACACGATGGAATCGCCTTGACTTTCTCGCAAGAGGCTGTACGCCGATTGCCACTCTTTGTAACACCACACGATCCGTTGAGGGGGCCGATCGATCAAATGATGTTTATGTTCGATCAAACGTTTGACGAATTCGGTTTTGCCAGAACCGCTAGGTCCAGCAATGAGCATGTTAAAGGGATGGCGAAGATACAAAGCCTCCCAACTGGCACGATCTAAGTGTTCGTCGATGACTTTGACAGTAGAGGAAGAGGGAGCAGAGACAGTAGAGGTAGCCATGGTGTCAGAAATGTCACTTGTGACACGAAAACAAACAAGACAAGAGTTTATATACTTTTTCAGAACACGTTTATTGAATGTTTTTTATCAAACATGAATACGAAAGACAAAAATACATAAAAGCCAAAGGCTTAAGTACAACAATAAAAGTCACATGATAACGATGAACGTGGAATAAACACAAGTGTCTGTACAACAATCACATGTTTTGGGTAATGTTCTAACCAGTTCTATAGTAGGGGGTAAGGTCACACAAGTGTCCTCCCGAAAGGGTCTTTCAGGCCTGTCCACGACAGTCCTGTCCTGGGTGACGGGTTCTTCTGGCACCGTCACTAACACGGGTTGAAAAGTAACTTTTTTCCTTGAACAACTCTCGTGCATACTGGACCACTTCTTGGGTCCAAGCCTCAAAACCCCATTCTTTCCAGGCACGGACATCTGTCCAATGGGGATGTAAGTCACAAGCTACACACACATCGTCATACACGTCTTGGGTAGCTAAAAGTTGACGAATCTTTTTTTCCTGTTGAGGTCGAGAAGTATCCAGATGAAAACGCAAGGCTTTGAGCAAAAGGAGTTTTTCGTGACCATTTAAGGCCATGGAGGTGGTAAGTACTGATCGTAAAGAGTCCACAAAGAATCGGCTGGTAAACGAAATCCCAGAAAACAAGTCACTAAGACACACACCACTTGTCGTCCCAAATTGAATGGATACACTTCTTGTAATAATCGATGGTAATGATCCACAGTTTGAATATGGTCATTGAGTTCCTTCCACGGAATCTGTTGGATTACATACGACATAAGTCGTGGCATAGCAGCCTGTTTTTATAGTCTCTTTGTTTCGAAAAGAATACACGTACTTTCTAGCCAGAGATCTTCGTTCTCCAGTTGGGAATGTAAATCTTGCATACTGTAACCGAAACGTCAGAGTTCGATTAGAAGTTTCCTCTTCCGCTAAGTAGATTCCACGTAACAAATGTTGGTAATCCTTTACCTTGTCTTCCTCAATGGGTTGCTCTAGGTGAATCTCGAAGTAACCAAAATGATCAACACGTGAATCATCGGGGGCCTGGAAGTATTGAACAAGGTCTGACCACTGAAACAATTTCTGACGAATCAGTTCTCTTATACCATTCAGGTACCAGTGGTTAAAGATCTGGTGACGTAACGGATGCAGTTGTTCTTTACGTTTCACTTGTATTTTCACCAGCTCTCGGTAAATGCGTTCTCTCAACTCCACAGGCAAAGCACGAATGTTCTCTAGCAAAGTATCCATGAATAGGTCATACTAAATCCTCTTTGGTCTGACACAAGAAATGTACTCTTTGCACAAACATGGTTTCACTTCAGTGTCGAATTTAAATCGTTGAGTCACTAATCTACACATTACAATTCGTTCAGAAGTTTCCTCTTTCACCAAGTTGACATTGTGTTCAAGATGTTGGTAATTCGTTAACTCTTCCTCTGGAATTCGATGCAGTACGTTTACAATGATGTAACTACAACCGTCCATACCAAACCAATCCTTTTTAAAACTAGAGGATCGTTGATCAATGTCTGTCCGATGGAACACTTTCAATTGAATCAATCCTTGTATAGCCTTCAGGTACCAGTGGTTCAAACACCGGTGACGTAACGGATGCAATTGTTCTTTACGTTTCACTTGTATTTTGACCAGCTCTCGGTAAATGCGTTCTCTCAACTCCACAGGCAAAGCACGAATGTTCTCTTGTAAAGTATCCATGAACAGATTATTATGGTAAGAAGTTACTTCAATGTCTCGGTCCCACTAAGGGTAAGTAATGACAATTCGGTGACCATCGAGCATGTTCAACGTAGGCCGAATCTTGCGGTTCCCAGTGGTGAAGTGACACACCGCAACTGAAGCACTTGACTTTATCTCCTTCGCCCAAGTAGAAAAATCCGGCTCTGGCTAATTCTTCGGGGGTCGGTCCTCCCAGATACTTAGGCCATTTTCCTTTGAACGATTGAAGACGATTTTCAAAGTCGCAGTATTCCGACAAACGCACAGGGAACGAATATTCGTCTTTCACAGGTTCGTTTCGATGAGGGTTGAGTGACATGGGTAGGAGTTTGCTCAGGGCTGGATGACATCCGTAGGGGGGTAGACGTGAAGGTGAACATTCCCCTTTAAAACGAAACCCAGTAAAATGTCCAAGAGGACGAGCGGCATCACTTTCGCATCCCTCAGGTTTGACACGCACAGCATCACTTTCCATGACAGGGGTAGTGAGAACAAAGTTCCCATGATGCTTTACGGCATCTCTCAGGTCACAACGTACAGCATCGTACCCATCGCAAAGCTCACAATCGCACTCGTCTGCAAACTCCGTTACGCAATTACAATGGTAACCACATGGACAATCGCAGTTTCCTTCCGGACATTTTCCGTCGCAATGCATGGGTCTTATCCATCCAATATTAGTCACACTAGAGGAAGATACAACTTTTTTACAATCCCCAAACTGGAACGATGTCTTTTTCAAAGTATTCATCTTGTTCGCTCGGTCTTGGTAGTCACAATGAACTATCGATCTTGACCATAGCCCCCTTTTTATACTAGTCGCAATGCAGTCTCCAGCTTGTACATCTTTCCTTTTTTACGTTTTTTATGTCTTGTTTCGGAAGGTACCGTCTCTAAGGTACCGTCAACATTGTACCGTAGTGTAATGGGTGGAAAGGCCATAGAAAGGTAAGGGCAGTGCGGAGACCATCGAGTATGTTCCAGAATAGCTGAATCTTTATAGATACATAGATCCATTCGTAACTTCAGTCCACAAGCGAAACACTGTACCTCGTATCCCAATCCTGACTCAGGTCCCAAGTAGACAAATCCTGTTCTAGCTAAAACATGCGAAGAAGGTAATCCTTCCCTATCCGTAGGCCATTTCTGAAACGTGTCCAATCGACGGGCACAATCACAATAGTCAGGTAAGAAGACTGAAAAATGGTAGGGTTTGAACTTGGAGTTCTCATCGGGTTTCTCACTCGATTCTTGCTGTGGCGAAGTCATCTTTCTGGTGAGTGGCTATCCTCTTACAACCAATGTTTTATACCAACGTGTCCATACGGTAAGGTGAAATGATTGGGAAGTCGAACTCGCTTCTGGTACACGATTTGATAAACTTTTTCCAAAGGTCGACTGACGATGTGGTGAGTGGGTAAACGTACAATCTTGTTCGGTTGGTAAGTGGTCACTTTAAAGTTTCCATCCTCTCCCGATTGCAAGGCTTCTTTCAATACCCCAAAGTTGACCACTCGACTGGTACGATAATTCAGAGTCAGTCCTTTCACTTTGCACGTCGTGTGCACTTCTCCTTGTTTGTCCCGGTATTCGTAGCCGTAATTTTTGGGACCGCCACTGACGAAACTTAGAATCTTGTCGTCGGGATGCTCGTCTGTCCAGGCTCCTAAACGGTCTCCTTCGATGTTAGGGTGATGTTGAATCGGGTGATGGATGTAAATGCAACTGTCCGTGTCAAAGTACAGGACGCGTTCTTCTAACAGTTCTAAAGCTTCGTACAATTTTAAGCGAGCATGGGCTGTCACGTAAGCCGCAATGATGACATTTCCAAAAGGGTCGTCTTGTACAAAGTCCAGATCTTCTTCGTAATTGACCAAGATCAAATTCTCTCGAACGACGTCCACGTGTTTCATGTATTTGGTTTTGTCGTGAATCGTCTGGAAGTAGCGGGAAGGTTCTGTCAAATATTCCGTCTTAGGTAAACACGGTCGTTGTGCCATTTTACCCCACAAGCAATTTAACATCACTTTGGCAAACGATCGCCTGCCTTCGTTTTTCTCGATGTGGTCTAAAGTGATGCCTTCTTGTTCGTAGTATTTCTCTTTGAATTGTATTTGGTCTTCGGGAGTGTGACACCAGGAAGGATAGCCGCTGGCTTCTTGCTTCAGTTTCAAAAAGGCATCCACGTAGTCTGCGAAAATGCCTTTCTGCGTGGGGTCACCCTTGCGGTATTGTTGTGTCTTGGGAAAGTGGCAAATTTCGTACACTTCTAACAGTTGGTATCCCATGTCCAGAGCTTTGAACAATTCCACGCTGACCCACGTTCCCGTCAAGGCCCGTTCTTCCTGGCTGTGATGACAAGGCTGATCTTGGTTGCACGTTTCGGCACAAGTACGGCACAAGGGAAACATCAGTTTGCCTTGACAATGGTGAGGTAAGACGGGATGGTATAGGTTCGTGGCAGGCAAAACTTTGCACTTGATCAAGCCTTCGTATTGTCGAATGTTTTTCAGGTCGATGTGTTCCGTCAGCAATTGCGGGTGCCCTACAGGAAAGCGACAATATTTGCACACGTAGGGATACAGCGAACACACGTCCAAGTATTTGATTTCTTCTCCTTTCTCTTCGTCGGCTTGGTACAGCAAACAGGTGGCATTAGTCCTTCCTCCGTACAAACTATCCCTCGGGTTCAGCGGGTCCATGAACTGGTAACTTTCCACGAGGCGTTTAAACTCGGGATCGATTTTCATACGGTGATCGTACTCGTGTTCCCACATTTCCACCACTTGGTATCCTTGCTGTTCTAACTTTAGGCGTCGCTGACAAGTGTCCTGGTACAAGTCTTCCATGGTTCGTTGTAAAAACTGATTTTTAGTGCCACGGTCAGGGTAACAGACGGGACATCCGTGAAATAAGCAACCGTTAAACTCGTACACGATCTTGGGGTTTTCTAAGTCCCAGCCATCTACCGAATACGTTCCGATGGTCTTTTCGCCACCTCCGTTGCGGGCATGCTGAATCCACTTGTCTTCCTTGTCGCACAAGTAATGTAACCAGCGTAGGGCTTTGACCGAGTATTGACGTTTGACATAGTGGGTCGTTTGAGGGCTGATGACAGCCACGGTGTTTTCAGGCATGAATCGTTGTCGATACACTAAGGAACACGCTTTGGCAATGGTGCAAGCTTCTTTCAAAGGATCGACCCCTCCGTGTTCCATGAACAGTTCTCGAAATTTTCCACAGCAACGTCGTAAAATGTCCACGTCGGAACGACAATACTTTAGCATTTCTTCCTGAAAGTCGAAAGGGTCCGAGGCGTGAGCCTGGTACCAAGCGTAGAAAGCTTCTCGTTGTTCGGTACGCATGTTGTCGGGGTCGTAATAGTGAGCCTCGGGCAAATGGGGTAGAACGGTGTGTTGATTGGCTTCCGTATTGAAAAAGTGTGGAAAGTACCCTTTAGCCATTTCTGTCATTCCAAACGTTTTAGGCATTCGACTCAAAGGCATGGCCAAATAGCTCATCGAATCTTTAAACTGCACTTGTCCCACTTGCATGAAAATGATTTTGGCTCCGTTCAAAGTCACTTTAGGACGCTCGGTGCCTTGTTCCGTATAGTGCCTCAAAAGAAACTGTCCATCGTATCCGGAGAAATTGTGAGCCATCACCGTGGCATGACGATGACAATCTCCGTAACGTTCGATGTCCTCTTGGCTCCACGTCTTGTCGATGGGGTCTAAGACCCATCGAGCGAAATCGGCTAACGTGTTCGGTCCCCGAAAGATTTTTTCACGCCCTCCAGGAATCTTGCTGCACGGTGGGCAATGACTGAAGATAGGTTCTTGAATGCACTTCTCGCACGCTCGATGAGCCACGCAAAAATTAGGAATGTGAATGCCGGTTTCTTGCATGCATTCGAAATCGAAAAAGATGAAATTGCCTTTCTTCTTGTGACCATCCTCTTTCTCTGGTTGGGGTTGGTATTTTTGCACGTAACATTGGTGTTCCAAGTCCACGATGTGGTGACAAATGTGACATTTTTTCTTTCCTCGACATACGTGTGCCTTGGCAGCATTGGTACATATGACTTGTTCACACGTAGGGCACAATCTCAGGAGTTGACAAGCACATTTCTTCTGTGAACCTTGCGTTTTCAGATGTTGTTGGTAACAGGTAGGGCTGACAAACGTGCGCAGACAAGTTGAACAAGGCACTGGTTCTTCGCTCAGACAGGGTGAAGAGGCCAAACATCCTGAGCATTTCAATCCACAATGCTTGTGTTGCTCTCGATTATTATAACCATGGTCACATTTCTCACAGTAATAACCGTATCCCAGGAATCCGGTGATACTGGTAATCGTATCGAAATGGTCATCGTGATGATAAACATGAATGTATTTTCCGTCCTTAAAATCTTGCCCTCGAAACAACAGAGGCCCGCGCACTTCTTGAGGGTGCACTTTCAAGGTGTATCGTGGAGCTAGGGCATCTTGCAATTTTTGCATTTCAGGAATGCCACACGGTGTGTCTTTGGACAGCCAGCTTGTTTCAACAGGAGTTCTGCTTCGTTTCGTTGTTTGGCTCGGTCCGATTGTTGAATAGTTTTCCAGGTTCTTTTCCATTCTACCGTGTCGTTCTTGTTGGCATAGGTTCGTCCCACCACGATGGCACGGGCTAAACACATCTGGTCATGAGGATTGTGAATTTGGACAAGGCTACGCTTAATGCTGCGAAGGTCGTTCACCAATAACATCTTTTTGCGTCCGGTCCCTTGAGGAGGAGAGACGTGGGTCATGTCCAATGTGGCTTTTCCATCGGTGATGTCAAACTGGTCATTAGATTGTTGCACATGTTGAATCTTGTCCATGACTTTGGAAGCGGTCAATTCTGCAGGGGTGCTAAACTCGATCCAAACAGGGGATTTCAAACCGTCGTGTTGTATGGAAAGTCTCAAGCGATCGTCTTCTTTGGGTTGACATTGTTGCTTGAGTGCAGTGAGCAAAGAATCCCACACCTCAGTGATGAACACTTCTGCTTTCTCTAACGGCACTTCAGCCTTGAAATCTTTAAACTTCACTGTGTATTTGTAAGCCGTGGTTCTAAATTTTCTAGAGGAGCGCTTTTCCGTCTCTCGAATGGAATAGTACTTTTCAGGGTTGACTAAGGGTGGTGAACTTGGTTTAAAGGTTTCAAATTCTGGTTCACTCATGTCCTCTTCAAAATCACTGGCATGAATTTGTGCCAAGATTTCACCCCTGGTACGAGGCGATAGATCACGTTTCTGCCTCTTACTTTCTTCTTCTTCTTTCTTCTCAAATGAATGGGATCGTTTCATCTTGAAAGCAAAAAGTCAAATGACTCAATTTCAAACACCATGAGCTACTTTATAGTCATAGCAGACCAGCGTATATAAAAGGGTGTGTGTCTTATCCTTTCACTATTCATTTCACTCTCAAGCCGAGCACAACGATGGAAGAGACTAACCAGATGGAACGTTTCGTCAGAGCTTTGCGAGGGGTCATTAGAAAATTCTCTTCAGACCAGCCTACGGACTACTCTCCTTCCTTTCGAGATAAAAGTCAAGATACTTGCTATATCTGTCAGAAGAAAGGGCATTGGTCTTCAGAGTGTCCAGACCGTCAAAAAAGAACAAAAACAGGGACTAAAAAAGACAAAAGTCAAGATACCTGTTATTATTGTAAAGAAAAAGGACATTGGTCTCCAGATTGCCCAAAAAAGAAACAAGAGGAGTCAGAAGAAAAGAAGGATTCTTCAGAAGAAGAGAGGGATTCTTCGGAAGAAGAGAGGGATTCTTCAGAGGAAGAAGAGGAAGAAAAAAGACAATTCTATTTACAAGAGGCAAAGAAACAGGAGAAGAAGAAAAGAAGAAGGGAAGAAAATGAGGAAAAGACAGTGAAGAAATTTAAAAAACAGAGAGTAAACAAGGAGAAAGAAGAAGCCAATGAACTTTCTATTAAAGTGTTGTGTTGTGAATTGTGAATTGGATTGTAAAAATGGAGAAAAGAATAAATGAATGATATAAGGTAAGTGTCTTTGAGTTGTGATTTTAAAATAAGAAGCTACACTCACGCACTCATACACAGACACGTACTATAAGGGTAAAATGGGTGGGGTTTATTTTTGAGTTATTGGCAAATTGAAATTGTATTTCTTTTCGAGAAATGTGGGTGGCCCTGAAAAGGGCCTTTTTCTCTTTATGATGTAGGGGTGAGTTTAAGCAATCAACTTTAACTGCCTTATGCCTTTGCCACGGCCAAGGCCTACTTCTGGACTGCGTAATGTTGATGATGATGATAATGATTGGGTTGAAATCACTAAGGGTGGTACGGTAGGCTTAGTCACAGGGTTGACGTGTTTAGCTCGGGAAGGTCGTATTCTCTTCGGTCGTGATAAAGAAGTCTGATACATTTGTTTCAGACTTCTTAACTCCGCTAAAATGTCCAACAGTACCGTGACCGTTTGATTTTCACCCTCTTGTTTCTTTGCTGCTACTTCTTCTTGCTGTTGTTTTTTTCTTACCTCTTCTTCTTGTTGCTGTTGCTGTAGGAGAAAAGCCTGTTCCGCTTCCTTTTGTCGTTGTATAAATTTCTCCAATTCTTCTTTCTGTCTCTGTCTAAAATTCTCCACTTGCGGTAATGAAGAAGGTAACGAAGGTTCCGGAACAAATTCTTGCGAGGAGAGAAAATCCACAAAATCCCAATTCACCTCTTCTGAAAGTAAGTCCGAGTTCCCTTGGGCAGTCTCCCCTGTTGGTGCAGCCCAATGGATCGTTTTCTGAGTTTCCGTCATGTTGAATCACTGTCGCATAGATTGACTGCACACAAGCGCTAGCGAATCTATATAGACCAACAGACGTCACAGACTGCTCTCTTCGGATTGGATGCGGGCTGACTGAATTTTGTAACGCGTGTTCGGATTGGTGAATGAACTCAATCCGTTTCAATCCTACCTGTACCTATAAATAAGCGCAGTTCAGTGCATTGATTCACCTGTTCTCGTCGCTTCAAGATGTGGACCACAGTTGAGTCATCCACCCTTGTGTCTTCCATGATGTTTCGGACAGACTTGCTCATGTATGTCCGATCCAAGTGGACCGTTGTCCACAGGACAAACACCAGCCTGTGGATACGTAGGATCTACGTTGAAAGACAAGGATGCCTGAAAAGAGTGCTGGTTTACGGACCAACAGTGAGACGCAGCCTAAGGACAAGAAGAAGACCAATACGGTGCCCTTTATGTTAATGAATACATTAACATAAACCCAAAGGCCCTTTTCAGGGCCAGCCATATTTCTCGAAAAGAGATAGCCTTTCCATTGCCTACCCCTTTTTTAAATTTTTTTTTAAAAAAAAAAAAATCCCATGTTCAATTTCCCTTGACGCTATACAGTCCCACCCTGTTTAAATTCCCCTTGACGCTCAACAGTCCCACGATTTTTCTCCATGTTAATTTCCCTTGACGCTATATGTTCCCACGATTTTTCTCCATGTTAAATTTCCCTTGACGCTATATGTTCCCAAGGGTGTTTTTAATGCTAAGTCCCATTGACGCTATACTATCCCTATTCACTACTAGCATATGTCACAGATGTGTTGGTGTTACTGGTAAGCACATCTCCACAAAATAATGTGTAAAAGGGCGTGGATGACGGAAGGCATACCCAAATGTCATAAATATATTCCTGCGCTTGAAATCAGCTTCACATTGCCCAGCCGGTCTTTGAAGCCCTCGTATCTTTCCTTGCAGTTACAGGATGTGGTTATGCAGCTTTCTTTCCTGGACATAGCAAGAAAACTGCATGAAAAGTGTTGAACAAAGACAATAACCTCCTCATAAACGTTGGGGAAAGGAGTACTGATACATAAAACAATATCTGAGTCACCAGTAACGTGAACCTTTTCACCAATATCACTTGTACCCATCTTAAATTGGTAAACCAGTATCATAGGCCGGCATCTAGAAAAATCTGTTTCCTGACTGATAATTCAGTGATTCATTCACATAACAGATTCCGTCCTTTGACTGAGATAAAAGATTATGTATATAATTGTTTAAACTTCAATAAACAATAATATTTATCGAGACATTTGTCACCAACACGTACAAAGGATCACCTATATTTTAACCTCTTTCGTGGTTAAATATAATATTCATGATGATGTTGATGATGATGATGATGATGATATATATATATATATATATATATATATATATATATATATATATATATATATATATATATATATATATATATATATATATATCATCCTAAAACATGATAATAATATACCCATACAGTTCTCTCCTATGAGTATGTATGTATGTATGTATGTATGCACTAAAAGTAAACATTCGCTTGATTGTTTGTAATAGTTCAATGGCCATTTTATTCTCTTTTGTTTTGAAGTTTCTTTTCGTTGTAAAGCACTTTGAGATTATTTTTTTAATTCCATCAATAATTCTATCAATAAAAAGTATTTTTTTAAAAATATTGTATTTCTTTATATACGTAAATTGAGGGTTTGGGGTGATTCGATGGTTTAGGGTGGTTTGGAGTGGTTTGCGTTGTTTCGAAGTTCTGGAGTCATTTTAGACCGCAAGTTGTTCTCCACCCCTTTCTTTTGTTTTTGTTTGACTGGCGGCCAGTCAAACAAAAAATAAAAAGGTAGAGAACAACTTGCTGGTCTAGAATCGTTTGGGATTGCTTGTGTATTTCGTTGAACCGGTATGAAGGTTGAGTGATACATTTTACTTTGGATGTTGATTTTCCTATGTATATGAGATTTAAAAAAAATAATGGAACGATCTGAATTCTCGTGTAGTGAATGCGAACACAGTTAAGCTCTTTTTCAAAGTTATATTAATTATATTGCAACAACTATCCTTTAAGGCACTCGCCGTACCAAATGTAGATACCGATGCAACGACACAGAACGTTTGAGTGCTATATTCTGTCTACATTTTATTTACTTCTAATAATCTTGTCGCTTTTTCTTTCTTCGTTCGTCTCTGTTAAACCTCTTTGCTAATATTTTTGTTTCTTTCCGCGTAATATAATGCGTATAATGTTTGTAAGTTTTTATTTTTATTTTTACTATGATCGCCACTTTTCGGCTCTTTGTCAAACTCTGTTGTCGATTGTAGCTTCTGTTTATGGCTTTAGGCAAGGCCTGTAATGGCGGAGCGGTGAATTTTCCTTTGAATAGACTTTACCTATCTTGCACTTACCAAAGATTATGTTTGGGTTAGTTTAAATTGTCTCAGTTGGAAGAGGATCATCATACCAATATATAAGGTGCAAAATATATGCAAGGAAGTTAGAAGGTACAATGTGTCTGGATCACTGGCTGTTGTTTATGTGTTTTTCGGGGTGGGTGGGTGGTGGTACTATTTCATATAAATTCTCATTTCGCCTGGTTTCACTTGGCACAGTTAATTTTACCTACAGTTTTCCAACTCCATTGTTCCATTAGGCTGCAGTGTTTTGATGCTCAGAAAACATTTAACACTCCACTTCTTAAATGCAATATGCCCTAAAGCCTGGGATTGAGTCTAACGCATTTGAGCAGTTACCTCCTTCGCCTTTACAGAAATATACTTTATTTTGATTGATGCACATCAGTTTATTTAAAAAATAGGTTCTTTTATTAAACTGTGCAGAAAACATTTGAATGACACTTTCTTTCCTACTCATCTAGGCATGCTTACAATCAAGTGATTCGTTTGTCGGAAAGTTCTGTGTTACATGTTTTTTTTTTTAATGTACTTCCAATAAATTAACCACAAATTGCACTGTGTGCATGTGATTCATTGGAAAATTATATGGTAGATCAATATCAGTGTCACATAAACATCATGGTTTATCTGGAAAATCACAGAAAGAAACTTGCGCACTCCAAAAGCTTTTTACAAGTTTTATCATAAATTTGATTTTGGGAGAATCATGATAATATATGAAAATACATTATTTGTGAGCCAGAAATATTTGATTTGGGTGGGAAATTTGTCTTTAAAAATTAATTTACATTGGCATGCATAACATCTGTCTCTTGAATGATTTTGGGAGAATCATGATAATATGTGAAAATACAGTAGTCCCCCTCTTATAAAGCCACCCCTAATGCAGCAGGGAAGTGGCCTTATAATGCGGGTGGCCTTTCTAGAGGGGGATGACAAATGTGAATAGTAAATACATATGAAAAAAGTCACAAATACATTTAATTTTAAATATTTAATATTTTAATTAAAAAATCACATGCATGATGTGAAATAAATGTAAAACAAACTTTGTCATCATTTGCAAAAGAATGCTATGAATAACCATTGATAGTTTTAAAACTGTCTTTATAATTATGTTACAGTTCACATCACGTCACTTTGTTGGTAACAGTCCAAAAAACAAACCAGTCTCATCACATTAAAAATATCCTTGCTGTCATATCCCCTGCATATATCGTTTAGTCTTTTGTTCCAATCTTCGACAACTTCATTATTAACATCAGCTGATTCACCGCTAATGACAGAACACTTGCTATTGTGTCGCACTTGAAATCTGTGCAACCATCCGTTGCTTGCGGTAAAGTCGTCATATCCCACTTCAACTGGCAAAATTTTTGCTTTTTCTTGTCTTTCAAATCAGGATACAAACGTCTCCTGGCTCAAACAATCTTCCTTTCTCCGTCCATTTCACCTTTCCACTTCTGCAGAATTGTTTCATTATCTTTCACGATATTGTTTATCTGAGTCTTCCCGACGTTAGTTTTCTGCAAGGATCCTCGAGGACCCCCCCCCCCCCCCGTCAGTTGAATTACTTTCACGTTCTCCTCTAAACTGAGAATTTTTATTTTCCTCGATGACATGTTGATCTTTTTGCAGTAAGTTATTCATGTTGGCAACTACAATACTGATAAAACAATTTTGTATGCTTCTAAACAAATTGCCGTGTGTTTTTAAAGGAAGTGATCTTGTCACGTGATTCGTTAGTCTCGGTCTGGTACCCTATTGTTTTTATACATTTCTTGAAATTAAACGGCTTCGATATGTACCATTAACATCACGCAGATTTGACCTCGCGGCCGCTAGGATTCGTAATTTTGACAATTATTGTCAGTAGTAATAGCCACTGATTACCAAAGTCAACAAGCTTAACATCTTACTAAGGGAAGCCATAAAGGCTATTAAACCATTTTCCTGCTGACTTTGGTATTGTACATCGATACTGCCACTTCTCAGCTGTTACTACTGTTCGATAATTGTATTCTTAACAATTATCAGAGTGACTAAACCGGACATCTTATGATAACACAGCAATAAGGCTAATTGGATTACATGTACGTACCCTTTTGTATGGATTAAAATTTGAGTCTTTCTCGGTTTTTATTTGGCTTCTCGTGAGGCGTAAATGATATAATATTAACCTTAGTGGTAAATGTACTTTACTCAACACTTCTTTCAGTAACGAAAACCTGACATCGGGAAACAGAAATCGGATTACTTAACACACGTTATGAATACAATACTGGTTCTGGATACATATTCAAATAAAATTCGGCCGCTTGTGAGGGGTAAATTTTATGATTTTGTACTAATATGCTGGCTGCTGGTCGCGTTAGGCGGGTGGCCTTTCGCGAGGGGTACTTTTGAACACAAACTCGTCGGTGCCAACGGATTCTGGCCGTAAGGAGCGGGTGGCCGCTGGTCAGGGGGGCCGTTCAAGAGGGGGACTACTGTACATTATTTGTGAGCCAGAAATATTTGATTTCAGTGGTAAATTTGTCTTTAATAATTAATTTACATGGGCATGCATAACATCTGCCTTGTGAATGTTGTTTCCAGGGAGCCTCACTGGTATGTACCCCTATATACATACGAATAAACAAAAGTGCAATATTGGTACAATTGTGTAAATATTGGTTAATTTCTTTATAATATTTTGAGTTTTTAATTTTTTTCATTGAAAATAATCAAAAGAGGTTTTAATCATCAGATGCATACATATCTGTTTGAATTGCACAGCAGAATTAGAATTAATTTTCAAAAATTGATAATTTTATGAAACGTGCTCTTTTGAGAAAAGTATGCAATCGTTGTATGCAAATGGAAACTATCACATTAAATAAGGTTCATTGCCAAAATTTTTGATAGTTTAAAGCTTTAATGCAATGGAAACAAAGTACACAGTGGAAATTATTTAATTTATTAGAAAATGTTTTGTTTAATTAAGCAATGTTAACAATGATTTCATCTTCAGGTGCATATTTTAAGCATTTTGCAGAATATAGAACATAATCATGAATGAAGGTTCATAATTGACTTACTTAAATAGAATGCTACTTTCAACATTCAGTTTAATTGTAATTTGTTTTTTGTTTTTATATGTTTGTATTGTTATTGTTGTTGATTTGCCAAGGAATTGTGTGTTCACTATTTATTTCTTCTACATTTTTAAAAAAGAAATTAATATGTGAGTATCTGCACAGGTTATATACATGCCATTTGATATATGATTATATCCATTGTGCAGGGATGGACATGGGTTTTAAAAATTGTCGCCAAAAGAATTTCCAACCTCAATATTTTGTCGCCAATTTTCAAAAACTGTTGCCATTTTAATAATACAGTACTATTCGTTTATCTCATCATCCTCAGGACCAAGGTAACATCGTCGACATAATAAGCAGATGTTTAGATAAGTGGTGGGAGGGGGCTGAAAATAAATTGAAAATTTTGCATACAAGTGAAATTTTAAGAGATGACCTGTCATCAGTGACTAGGATTTATGCAGAGAAAAAAATGGAAAGTTTGATTAAATGAAGACAGTTAGTCTCAAATACACTTGTATATTGACAGCTTACATTTGTGTAGTATGCTCCACAATGTGTTAAATAATATAAATGCATATGAAAAATCCATGAATTCGAATGTTAGAAAATTCATGTATATGTCAAATCCTGTTAGAAAATAACTACAACATATATTAAAAAAACGGTAGTCGTTATTTTATCTTCATCCCATTGTCAACAAACACATTTCACGAAACAATTCATTCTATTTATTATCCAAGTAGCACATGGCTGTATAGTTGTTTATATGCTACATGTACATGACCTTAAATTGGCCTAGATTTTGGTTAGCCAGAGACAACTACCATGACGCTATTCACAGGGAAATGAATGATGCTATTCACAGAGAAATGAAAACTTGTGAACAAATTAAAAAGTTTTAACATTCTTGCGAGATGTCCCACCTTCATTTAACTAGACAGCCAGATATCTATTGTTCAAAATATTGGAACTTTAATATGGGTTTAAATCAACATTGTTAGCGATCGTAATCATGAACTTTTTTGTTGCAAGCAGGAAACTTTCACAGCACAATAAATATGTTCAATCACTATGAAAAATGAAACAATGATTATATTTAAGCTTGTTGCTGACTTTCTTTGATCAAGGGTCTTTGGCTTGCTTTGATTAAGGTTCATATGCTATTGAAGGTGCCACTAAAGGCAGTATTTAAAGGACTAAACAAAGGCCTGTTTGTTATTGCTGCAGCAACATCAAATAATTGTAAATCATTGACAGACAGAATTTTTTATCATTTGCTTATTATATATACAGAACGATTGATGATTCAGTTGTAATCAGTTATCTTTGAAATTTCAGCAAAACTATTGCTTGTGGTACATTTTTCAAAAAAGGAAAAAAATCTGCCATCATCTGATAGATTGTAGTCATTCCTGCTCCCACTTTCAGAGATGGTCTCAGGTAGCATGACTATTTGGGTTATATTACAGCACTAAGGCCAGACATCAGCATAAGTGGAGTATGAAATAACAATGCCTTGTTAGGGTGGTTTGGCAATATGAACAAATAATTTGTTTGTGTTAACAATAGATTGTGGAGCAATTGATATCCAAGTTTGTGGCTTCCTGTCATGGTGCCTTTAAATTTCTCAACTACAAACCCAAGACTATATACAGTTTTTAAATTACAAAAAATGTTGCTGCCAAAAAGATTGCCAGATGGTGTACTTCGTCACCAATAAAGGACAAAATCTTAATTTGCAACATTGGCAAAGCCCAGAGTGATCTCTGCATTGTGCCTAAGAATTATCCATTAATTACTTGATTGCACATTATATAGTGTGTCTGATTGGAAAGTTTGCAAGAAATATAATTTCATTCACTTCATTGTTTTGCAATCAGTGAATGCCAACCAGTGGCAGTCCCTACCAGAAATAATTCTAGCACAACCTTCATACACTAAAGAGCTCAGAAAGAATGGGCAGAAAATGAAGTTACTGAAAGGGTCTATAGCTTCATCCAGATGTATTCTGGAATGTTCAATGAGTATTTTTGAGTAGGTGTAATACCATGTAGTTGAACTGTCACTTAGGTCATATCTGAAGTTGACTGAACAGATTGAAAATGCACACTCCTTGAAATACAAAGGAATTAATGCAATATGAGAACATGAGGAATAACTGTAATCTATAAATATCCAAGTGAACAGGACAGTGATGTCGAGGGATTATCATTAGCCACACTTTTAACTTATCCCAAGAATTTGTAGGGCTGCAGAAATCCTTTGTCAGAGCCGGAAATTTGTTTTTACAGATGAGTACCTTTTTTAGGGTTATTGTACATGGCAAGTTAATTGATCCTGTTTCTTGAAAGGGAAGTAGATCCTGTTTTGTGTGGACTGTGATTATACTTACCAATGAGTATCATATGAGTGCATTCTATGTTATTTATGTAGCCTATGTTGAAATTAATCAATTATGATTGATACCAACCACAGTTTCTATGGTTACAACCAGTGGAAGCAGACAGTACTTGTTTAGGCTATATCTTTTGATGGTTACATCACAGTATATTTCATTGGCTGGAAGATAGGGAGGAATACATCATTTCAACCAATTTCTGGACTCTTTGTAACCTTTATGAGCAAGTATTATGCATTTTCACAATACATTTTCCCGGGAATGTGTTCTGGATGGATTGTTTTCTTAGCTATGGTTGAATGGCAAAAAGTTGAATGAAAAGTCAACAAAATGTGCTAATACTAAAATTGACTATGACAATAATTACAATGAAAAAAGGAAGCACAAGTTCAAAGGTTCTTGCTTGCATGAGTTTTCTTGGCTTGAGGCCAATTGAAAAATTACATCTTGCAAGATATATAAGAGATAGCCCTCAGTTGCAGACAAAAGCAGTGGATTGTTTGCAGGACAAGTTATCACAGGGAAAGACTGGTAACACATAAAAAAAGTGCAAATCACAACATGTATCAGTTAAAGTTTGATGGTGAAAAGGCCAGATCTGATAATAAAAAAAGTTGTGGGTGATTTAGACAGAGTGATCAGTAAATACAATGTGAACCAAATCTAGCAATACAATAAGCTTTTTAAAACAGCAGCATGTTATTGCAAAGCAGAAAAAAACATTTTCAGACTGAATTTCTTTGTGAGTTGCAAATAAAAAAATGTGGAATTGAACTTGGAACTCATCACATTAATAGAACTGCATGTACAAATTTCATCTGATGTCCTACTGAAAAATGTAAAGTATCTAGAAGGAAATCCATATCCATTTTTGTGGATGCCAGTACTGATTCAGCAGTAGACCATGACCTTAAAAGTCCATTTACAGTGCTTGCTATTGTTGAACATCTTGAATGATCAGATTCTGACAAATTTGGCTGCATTTAAGAATGGACTTTTTTTATCTTGACCTACATCTTGATAGCACATAACTGTAATGGTCCTCACCTTGTTTGTGTCAACATGGATGGTGGTAATGGAAACATGGGAGCAAAGAACAATGTTTCTAAAGGGCTTTGAGATGCTGTTGATAATCCTGTCATCTTAATATACTGAGTGGTAGTTAAATTGATTAGAACTTGGTGTTCTGAATGCAGCCAAAAAAATTCCCTTATCTTGAAGCAGTTTGAACACTAAAGATTATACAGATATTCTTCCTTTAGACCTAAATGGCATGCAAATAAGCAGAAGAAAAAGTCACAGGAAAAAAGATACAATCATGTTTTTGTTAGATAACATTGTTCAAAACTTAGTGGTAAAGGATTGATAAGCAAATGAAACTAGTGGGTATTTATGTAAATTAGCATGAGGCACATATAAATGCTAAATAAGTGTGCTGACACACTGTGGCAATTTTGCAGGTACAAGACTTGCAGAAAATAAAGTGTTATGAACTGAACATGACCTCTCTCGATTTTTCAGGGACTTACAAGTTTTATAAAGTTAGCTTGCCCTGTGTAAGCATGCTGGAAAATTGAGCTTACCCTCAGAAAATTTGAGCTTGCCCCAAACGTAATATTTCAGCATGAATAAAACAATGAGATTTAATAAAATGTATATTTAAATAAATTGTATTCGTTTTATTTAAACTTTTGTTTTCATTTGATCTTTGTTTGCTCATTTAAAACATGTACAGATAACTGAAGTTATCAAAAAATATAGATGTAAATAATACATATAGATCTATATATAGGTGGATTAGAAAGATGTAGAATGCAGATTTAAATAGAATAGCATAGAAGTAGAAATGGACATGTATCTTGACAGATAAATGGATAGGTAGAAAATAGTTTGGAAATAGGGAGATTTTTAAGAGAGAAAGATAGAGCTCGCCTGTTTGCAATGATTTGTTTATACATGTACTCAACAACTAAAGGATTTTTGAACAGTCTATTTACTTATCATCAAGTCTCCTTGAAACTGGCAGCATACCTTGAAGTATCTAAAATCCAATCATAGGGAGTGATTTCAAAACACTTACATTCATACCTAGAAGTATCTAAAATCCAATCATAGGGAGTGATTTCAGAACACTTACATTCATACCTAGAAGTATCTAAAATCCAATCTAAAATCCAATCATAGGGAGTGATTTCAGAACACTTACTTTCATACCTAGAAGTATCTAAAATCCAATCATAGGGAGTGATTTCAGAACACTTACATTCATACCTAGAAGTATCTAAAATCCAATCATAGGGAGTGATTTCAGAACACTTACTTTTTGTTCATTTAATTCTTTGCTAAGTAGTAAATATGTGTTAATCTTCTGCAATTATCATGTAAACAAAAGATCATAAACACCATTTGTGGGCGTTACATTTTTGTAACATCATTAATGTTTTGAATGAAATACTCCTGGTGGATAATCAGTAGAGATGAGTGCATTTTACATGTACGTGTATTTTCAAACACACATGTCAAAGAAATCTCAAGTTGAATTATTAACTATTAACATCTTGCAATAAAATGGGTGACATATATCAAAATAGTCATTGAAAGTAGATTGTTTTGAGTCAACAGTCTGACAAACCAGCTGAGGCTAACTTGGGAACTTTCATTTTTGGATCAATTAGGACTCATTTTCAGGACTGATACTTTAACTTTTTAGGAAGGAATCCTGGAAAGCAGAATCCTATGGATAACCCTGTTCTAAATATTATGGTTGATTAAAATTTATAATCTACACGTACATCAAGGAAATTTCAAATTGGAAGCTATAAACAATACCTCCGGCACTAAAAATTTGTATTGTAAGCTGTGAGGTGTTATCTGACCATTAGTTATGCATCCTAATGACCCATCATCAGGTAGTGGGATGTTTCATGTAAAGTTGACTCCACCCACCTACCAGTTGTTAGTATCAGTCATTGTTTAAAATTCAAAAAGATTGCTGACCAATTTTAAGCATTGTTCTGTGTGTAGCATCTATTATTTAAACATGGCAAATAATTTAAAAAAACTCTCAAATATCGAAAACTCCTTAACATTACCATCATAACTTTCTTTTGTCCTCTTGATCATCCATAAGAAATGCATTTCTTATTTTGTTTTAGTTGTACGCACCATGTCAGATGGAAGTAGTCCCAATGAATTAGAGAGCAGTCGTGGTCCAAGTATATCAGTGGTCCAAGTTTCAATACCCAACCAGCCAGTTCAAATGCAGTCCGTTATACAATCACATGCTCAGCCTTCTGTAATTCATGCAACAAGGCAAACTGTTCCCACTATACAAGTCGTGAGGGTACGTGTCTTAATGTAACCATGGAGACTGAGAGATAGTGGGAGAGAGCATAGTTAATTTCAGTTCTATACTTCTGCACAGTGTTTATTTTTTTCTTTCCTTTTCAGAAGTCTTAATTTTCAAGAATACATCTGGAAAAGGAACTAAAAAGTTGTAACTTCTTAAATTCTATATTTCTGCCTAATAGTGTTTTTTAAAAAAAATTATTTCTAGTCGCCAGTACAACTGTAGTTTCATCTGTTTTTACATATGTGTAAATGGGTAGGATATAATATATTTTGGGGCATGACATTGTCATCATCAGTAAGGATTAAAAGTTTCTATTTTAAGTTTTTGAAAGTCATGTATCTTAATACCTCTCATAGGAAAATATATAATGTTTTATGTAAGTTGGTATTGTCTTAGGTCGCACCTGTTGAAGATGACCTGTCAGATGACTCAGATGGAAAGAAAAGAAGAGAAATTTTGTCCAGAAGGCCTTCATACAGGTATTTACATGCAGGCATCATATGATTGAAACATATATACATACTCGAAAGTTGAGTCCAACTGCACACAACATATACATTTATTTGATGCCACATATTGAACAGGCAGATTACAGTCTTATGTTAATTCTACACCTAACAGACTGCAGATCAGAGTCTGTTTATTCTACACCTAACAGACTGCAGATCAGAGTCTATGTTTATCCTACACCTAACAGACTGCAGATCAGAGTCTATGTTGATTCTATACCTAACAGACTGCAGATCAGAGTCGAAGACTACAGATCAGAGTATGTTTACTCTACACCTAACAGACTGCAGATCAGAGTCTATGTTTATTATACACCTAACAGACTGCAGATCCGAGTCTATGTTTATTATACACCTAACAGACTGCAGATCAGAGTCTACGTTTACACCTAACAGACTGCAGATCAGAGTCTATGTTTACTCTACACCTAACAGACTGCAGATCAGAGCCTATGATTACTCTACACCTAACAGACTGCAGATCAGAGTCTATGTTTATTATACACCTAACAGACTGCAGATCAGAGTCTATGTTTACTCTACACCTAACAGACTGCAGATCAGAGTCCATGTTTATTCTACATCTAACAGACTGCAGATCAGAGTCCATGTTTATTCTACACCTAACAGACTGCAGTCTGTTTACTCTACACCTAACAGACTGCTGATCAGAGTCAATGTTTATTCTACACCTAACAGACTGCAGTCTGTTTACTCTACACCTAACAGACTGCTGATCAGAGTCTATGTTTATTCTACACCTAACAGACTGCAGTCTGTTTACTCTACACCTAACAGACTGCTGATCAGAGTCTATGTTTATTCTACACCTAACAGACTGCAGTCTGTTTACTCTACACCTAACAGACTGCTGATCAGAGTCTATGTTTACTCTACACCTAGCAGACTGCAGATCAGAGTCCATGTTTATTCTACATCTAACAGACTGCAGATCAGAGTCCATGTTTATTCTACACCTAACAGACTGCAGTCTGTTTACTCTACACCTAACAGACTGCTGATCAGAGTCTATGTTTATTCTACACCTAACAGACTGCAGTCTGTTTACTCTACACCTAACAGACTGCTGATCAGAGTCTATGTTTATTCTACACCTAACAGACTGCAGTCTGTTTACTCTACACCTAACAGACTGCTGATCAGAGTCTATGTTTATTCTACACCTAGCAGACTGCAGATCAAAGTCTATGTTTACTCTACACCTATCAGACTGCATATTAGAGTCTATGTTTATTCTACACCTAACAGACTACAGAGAGCCACATCTGCCACTGCATTAAGCTGGTTGGAAGATGATAGGTAACATATATATATATATACTGGTTTTCATTTTCTGGAAACTGAAGTCTGTTCATTTTCTGAAATGATCATTATAATAATTTCACAATGATACTTAAATATAGTCACCAGTACATGTCAGTTACAATACATGTCAACTAACTGTGCGAAGGAAGAAAAATCTCTACTTTTTACTTAGTGTTTTGCAGTCATTAGTTAACTGTTCAAATTAATGCACTGTTTCAGTGACAAAATGTTGAAATTTGGAAACTATTTTAACCAAAGACAGCAAGCCACCATAGATAAAAATTGTGGTTACCTTTATACATGAATCCTCAAATTTCATTAAAACTTTGTTCAATAGAAATAAAATAATTTCACATTTTGTTTCATTTTTACAAACAGAATATCTTTTGGCTAATGCATTAAATAAAGACTCTGCCTTATTTGACCAAGAGAATTAACTCTTGAAAAGGTAACTGACTAAAAACAATTAATTGCATTAATTTTCTTAACATTAATTTCTAAGTAAAATTTTCAGTTTATTCTAATATGTTAAATATTTATGTAAGCATATTCATTATTATAGAAAATAAGTTTAAAAAGTATATGCTCAGTAACATGAGTATTTATGACATTATTTTGTGTGCCCTATCATATATCTCAGATTGACTTCTTAAGCAGCAGAGGGGGCAAATCGGACAATTGGCTGAATCGTCATTTGGTTTAATTGATACTTTCTGCACTCAGCGGATCCAGCGTCGTCAGCGCCTGGTAAAAAAAAAACGACGTCGTCGTCGGGGGGGGGCAAATCGAACGTCATTTAGTTTAATATACTTTTTGCATTTTCGATCCAGCGTCGTCAGCGTCCGGTAAACAAACGCGACGACCGCGTTGATGTCATCGCCCCCTCTGCTGCTAAGGGGCCATTTACAACTAACCGAATATTTGGTCAAGTCCGATACGATATCGTGTCCGGGGATCATGTAAATTTATCGTTACAAATCCATGTGGGGTCGACTGAGCATGACTAAAAAAGTTTCG
The DNA here is from genome assembly GCA_028554795.2 of Sinohyriopsis cumingii. Lineage (NCBI taxonomy): Eukaryota > Metazoa > Mollusca > Bivalvia > Unionida > Unionidae > Sinohyriopsis > Sinohyriopsis cumingii. The sequence goes on along the minus strand of CM068840.1, from coordinate 88,309,367 downwards.
AAAAACATTAAAGTCCATGTCACCGCCGCACCATGTCTGCCAAATATTTCGTAGCGTGTGTGTATCAACGCCGTTGAACACAGCAAGAATATTACAGTTATCTCTGATTACTTTTGGAATCTGAGTGTATCGTTGAGTGACATATATCACGTCAGTGTTTTTATGCCTGCCTCTGGAAAATATCCTAGCTGGGTTTTTTTGATTGTCTAACATAACATCATCGTACACGACTAGATTGTTAACGTCACCATCGATATCATCAATACCTGGTGCATCATTGATATCTGTAATAAACTCAATAACATTTGTTTCAGTGATCGCTGATGCATTCTCGTTAAAATCTTTCAACACCTCGTAGCATCGTTGATCATCTACGCTAGGGGCGATTAAATACAACTTATCCCACTTCATCCATCTCATTATTAAATTAAGTAACAATTGCGTCTTGCCGGATCCAGATGGTCCGATGATAATCATCCGGATCGAGTTTGGTAACGCTGCAACATGCTTAACTGGTTCTCTTGTTTTAGTCGCCGAAAAATCAATTATATTCATATCTCTATACATAAATTATGGATCTATATTGTGTGAAGTGTAGAGTGCGTACTGGCACAAATGATATGACAACCGTTACAACAAGAAATAACAGATCGGCACTTACTGGTAAGTGTGTACAATGCGGTATAAAGAAATTTAGATTTATTTCTATTAGACCCGGGGATGTTTTAAAAAAAAGCGAGGAGGTGATATTGCAGCCAAGTTATCAAAACTCCCCGGAACACCGTGGGCAAAGTATCCAGGAGAAAAGCACCTCCCAGGATATAGCTACTGTGGCCCCGGAACACGATTAGATATCAGACTCGATGATCAAAATCAGCCCAAACCCGGTGAGTATCCAATAAACGCTATCGATAAGGCGTGTCATGCTCATGATGTTGCTTATAAAAGTAGCGATCTGCAACAGCGTCATATCGCGGATGTAAAATTAATTCACGCGTTAAATGCTATTCCTGATAAATCATTCAAAGAAAAATTGGCTTCATGGTTGGTAAAATCGGCTATGAAAGGTAAATTAATGATGGGCGCTGGTAATTAATAACAACATGGAATCCATCTATTATTCTCCGAGAGGATACTGGAAGGGGAAGGCCGCAATTGGTAAGCTTGCAAGCGCTGCAAAAGTAACGAGGGCCACTGCGGCTAATTGGTTATCCAAACAGGCTATATGGCAAATTTATCTACCACCGCCTAAACAAATCAACTTTTCGCGCTTTGATGTCAGCGTACCTAATGAAGTTCATCAGGCTGATATACTATTTCTGCCGCATGACAACGGTTACAAATACGCGCTAACCGTAGTTGATGTTGCGAGTCGATACAAACAAGCGGAACCGTTAAAAACAAAGTCAGCAACTGAAGTAGCCGATGCGTTTGAGCGGATTTATCGAAGAGGTCCTCTGCGCTGGCCAAATCTATTACAAGTTGATCCTGGTAGTGAATTTCGCGGCGCTGTTTTATCAACGCTGAAACATCATAGCGTCGCGATACGACGAGGTCATACTGCGCTACATTGTGATCAGGCAATTGTTGAACGATTCAATCGGACTGTTGCTGAACGGTTATTTGGATATCAGTACACAAAAGCATTCATCCAAGAAAAACGATCTCGTGAATGGGTCAAAAGGTTGCCAGGCGTAATTGCAGCGTTAAATAACGAGATTACCCGAGCAATCAACATGAAGCCCAGCGACGCGATTAAAAAAAGTATATATCCGGAAGATCAAAAATAAATAGCGTTTCCAAGCCGATTCTCGGCGATGTCACTGTTAGATATCTATATGAACCAGGAGAGCTTGAAGGCGGTAAAAAAAGAGCTACTGATCCCATCTGGAGTGTTACCACACATAACATATCAACGATAACACGATCAACTGATAGACCACCGATCTATAGACTGGATTCAACTGCCCCACAGCGGGGGTTTACACGCGAGCAACTACAAGTGATACCTGACGATACTCAATTACCCCCGCGTGGTCTTAACTAGCGCCATTGCGTCTATTGCACTCAAGACAGGTCAACCTCACATTGTTTTTGACATGACCGAGACTGTTATCGATCCTGTCCACGGTAAATTGGCGAGCGTCTTTATCCGAATAACGCCAACGCATTATGCAATTACAACTCGCGCAGTGATTATTCTGTTGCTGTCGTAACGCAATTATTAATTCGGCATCAATATCAAAACGCTGCTGTTTTTTTTAATCCTGTTGGCGGTAACCCGAGAGTTTTCTATCAATGACGCTTGCATCGATGATGTCGTTGTCGGTGACTTTGTCACCGGCTTCGTCAATAACAATTCTTCGAAGCTGATTTATCCTCCGTACTCTGGACACTGCAAGATAGACTAGATTTGACCATTCGATGCGATTATCAACTATCCAAACAATTGTATCCGTGATAGTCAATCCCTGCGAGGAATGTATTGTTGTTGCATATTCTAGCGTCCACGGGGATTTATTAGCACGTAGCGTGTCCTCGACGACGCTGATATCAACGAGCACGATATCATTCAGCACAAGAATTTGTTTTTTTGTCCCTGACGCTGTCGGGCCTGGAATTTCAACTTCAGTGTTCTGCCGCCGTGTATCCGCGGGTCTATAACATAACGGCACTGGGCGCGTTGGAAACTTTTCCTTATGCAACGTAAACAACTTTTGCTGAAGTGTGTCTCTGACTATCTTTCTACTCGCTACAATCAAATAGTTTGGTCTCCATGTTTCCCAGAATTCATTTAACGGCGTTTCCGGAATCACCTCGCGGACTATTTCACATTGAACTCTATCCAGCTGTAATCTGATTAATTTCTTAACCTCGCGCAGTTGTTCATCAAGTGCTCGGTAATCAGTATCGGTTTCTTCATAATAGTCCACAAAACCCTTTAACCAATCATGTGGACCCTCGCCGACAAATGGTGGTGGTTGGCCATGATCTCCGCACATTATCACCGCTGTATTCGCGCGCAGTAACCACTCAAGAAACATTTGTAAAACATCTAACGAAACAGTACATATCTCATCCCAGATGATAACCTCAGGAATAAATTTTTCACCCATTCGATCAGGAGTCCACTCACCGCCGCTGTATCGAAAAAAGCTGTGATAAGTAACGGCGTCAACATTTCGTTGTTTTATCTCTCGCGCTAGTCTATGGGTTGGTGTAAGCACGATTATACTTGCCCGCGTTCGAAATAATTCAATTGCCCGAGTCGTCTTTCCTGACCCGCCACAGCCGCTTAAATAAACTGTTTTGTATCTACAAATTGGATCAGAACACGGTGGTGCATTAGACCATTCTGATAGATTATCACCGCGTAAGTAGTTGTTCTCAACGGTGACATCTGCTGACGGGGAATAATCGCGTCGTATTTCATTTTTAATTCTCCATGTACCCCAACTCTCGTCCGGACTAGTAAACTCGGCTATGTTTCCCTTATACTTTACGTCAATATAAAATGAATCAATCGCAACTGCGGTGTCGGGAAATCTATTTAACATTGAAAATAAATTTATGCAAGCATAACCCAGCATAGATGCCCTCAAATGCGGGTATGCTGGGCTGTCTCCATCGCTGTAAGTAATAACTGTACCCAACCTTGTTCCATTGGACAAGAAAACTGTTTTGCAGTTCACGTATCTATTTTTCGCCACTGCGTCCTTGATTACGAAATCATATTCTGCGTCATCTATAATCAGCCGTGAGCAATATCGTTTGTAGTCACAGTTTTTTCCACCTTGTGTGAACTTAACAATTATTCTTCTACCGAGATCTTTTGCCTCGCGGTTTCGTTGGTTGAATATCTTTTTGGACCATTCGACGATATATTCCTCGTCGGCATCAATGTGTTTTCTGGACTCGTCAATTATGCTATCTAGATGCTCCGGTTCTGGTAACCAGACTTCAGTCTGCGCCCGGTATGATATAATCGCGTCACTGACAATCAACGAAACTAGCATTTTACAATCAATCATATAACGTAGCAGCGCTATTGGCAGCCACTTCTTTTCAGTCATGTGTCTACCGATCCAAATATAGCAACAGCGATGAAGTCCTGCCGCGAATTCAAATGATACTATGCGAGCGAATCTGGTTAAATCAAAATCAGGCAGTGGTCCATTAATAGCAACACGAGTCATTTCATGTCTGGGGTGTCCAAATCGTTTAAAGTACTCAGCGGCGGATCCATACCCGAGAAAACTCGCTGGATAACAGGCAACCATATCAACGGAAATCATAGCGTCGCGGTTGTATCTAGTGTTCCATAGTCCACCATGATAGTATTCCAAACAACTGGATTGTACATCCAGTAGAAATTCCTTGCGTGTTGGTCTCCACGCATTTTTCCTTGCTGCAACATGAGCCGCAACCGATGGAATTGTAAAACAATTTGTTAGCAGTTGTTCATTATGCTCTCCAAATTCCATGGCGGTTTTTTCATCTTGTTGTGAAACGCTTCAGTGCGATATAATTCACCGTTTGGTCTTACAAACTGATCAAAGGTATCCGCATCGTTTTCAGCGCTGCGAAGTAACCACACTGATACAGGGTCGTTTTTACACAAGTAGGCAATAGCATCAAATAGTTTCCTCTCCGCGAGAAAACCATCCTTGGAGAATTGTTCTCCCAGGAATTCTTCAGGTATATACTTTACTGTTCTATCCCATGGAAATATTGTGACCGCAGGCGTCCATGCGTGTTCGTTATGATCAATAATTTTGATTGGGGCTCCCTTTGATCTATACTTTGATTCGTATAATACTTCACCGGTTATCGTTGTAACGGTTATTGGAAATCTCAACGACGTTTCTAATCTCGCTATGTCGCTGATGGTTGCTCCTCGCTCGCGCACTGTCTCCCCCCATTGGTTGATTTTGCTACGTCGTAAATCAGTCAGTTTATTTCCTCGACATGCATTTGTAAAATGCTCTATTACTCGTTCTGCTACACAATTTATCCCCGTTGACTGTTTCATCGGCGCTAGTTTTCCGATATCAGGTTTCTTATTTAATGGGTATATTCCATAAACAACTGCTGTTTCAGGATATGCTCGTTCATAGTATGGTTTGTCAATTCCGGTTAATAGCCCTGGCTTGGAGTCGCGGCTAACAATGACTGTTTTCTTGTCGCTGAGAACTGGTTCAAATTTATCACGTATGATCCAATTTCCTGATTCCACCCGGACAATGAATTTTACTCTGAAAAAATACTTTTTACCGTCAAGGTGTGATATTATCGTTGCTGCGCGTTTGTCGTTCATGGTAGCATCAACAACGCCATCAATTCAAAATGTTGACCAACTATGAGATGCACCATCACGCTTGAATTCATTGATACAATCACGGATTTTATTTAACAGGGTTTTATCGTTTATTAACGCTTTTGGTGCGTCCTTGAGGGCTCTATCGAGATTGAACTTAATATTTTTCCAGGGCTTAATTGCTGCTAATTTCTTGAACTCCTCCTCCATATAATTAAAACAAGTATATAAATGAAAGAATATAGTATAATGAATCACTGCAAATGGTTGATGATTGGGTCGACAACCCCATGCAATAAATCATGCAGAGGTGAATTCTGCGGGTATCATTTACAAAGCGTTCGTAATGGTTCTCTTGGCCCCCTTCCGTGCTTGGTTTGCCATGTTGGTGTAAGAGGAAAATCGCAGTTGTGTATCAATTGTGGAGGAAAGCGATGCAGAGAGTTAAAACGTTATTATGATAAACGAATAAAAAACTCCACCGTTAACTCCAACAACGATAAAATCATCAAAACTCCTCAGGACTACATTGAAAGGTTTATAATTAAACCAAATAATGAATTAGACAAGTAGTATTATTATACAAATGAACCAAGAGTTCAGACCTCACCCTGTGCTTGTTAATTATGAAGCATCTCGCGACGGCGTTGTTAGACATCGTAGACTAAAAAAACCAGTTGGATGGAAAAATAATCACGGATATTTGATATTTGGTGCTGGGAAAAAATCTATCTTGTTCACAGGGTGGTATATGAAACGTTTAAGGGGCCAATCGAGGATGGTTTCGTTATTGATCACATTGATTCTGATTGTCTAAATAATTCTCTTATAAACCTGCAATCCATTACTCAAAGTCAGAATAACAAAAAGGGTAAAACAGGGAAACACGCAAAAAAAGCAAAGAGTGTCAAATCGTTTGATACAATAACGCACGAAGAAAAAATATTTCACTCTATGAATGCGGCTGGTAGGTACTTCGATATTTGTAGTAAATCAGTTCGAGATGTTGCAGAGAATATAACTAAAACAGCGATCTCAAAAAAGACCGGACACAGAATTCGATTTTCATATATAACATCAAAGGGGAATAACTCGTGATGGTATATCACCGAGTGACGAAGTTACCGACAGTGTGAACGCTACAGTCTATTACAATTAATAAATTGTCTGTTTTAAAGAAAACTGATGGAATAAATTGTCTTTACAAACAACTGTAATATTCTGTTTTATGTTTCATCGAAGTATTTAGTGTTGTTTAAACGCTATTGATAGCGTTTTTTAAGTAATTTAACAAAATACAATAACACACCTTGTGACTGACGCGGTTGTATTAGTCACCTTATATATAAGCCGACTCGTTATAAGCCTGGGGCTTTCGAAAGCCAATTCAACCAATCAAAACTAACCCACGCTCTTGACCCGGGTGTGTGGTTGTCTTTTGTTCACAATCATGCAACCGGGTTAATTTAATTGGGTTGCTTTTGATTGGTTGAATTGACCGTAGAGTTCCGCCCCGCCGTTTTATGTCTGTGCCGTCTTGTGCCGTCCCATCATTAATTAAGTACATGTAGTGATGTCCCCCCAAGCATATCTTCTGGGCGGTCTACGATGACGTTTGTCACCCTAGGCCTCCCTCCCGGAGATGTATGTTTCGGGTCCCCTTGGGCTCAGATGGATGCGAAGGCACCCAAGGGGTTCCAAGATGTGTTGTTGATGGCTTGTCCTTAATTAAGTTAATTAAGTAACCTCTGGGTCTCTCTGACGTCATAGGGCGCCAGCGAGATTGCCAAATGGGTTATAATTCTCTAGGCAGTAAAGATGTTAACAGCACCTTTATGTGCCTAGAGTTCATTTTGTAAAACATTTTTTTATATTAGAAATAAGATGTTTATAAGAATATGAATATCGAAGACATCAATAATATATTAACCGAGATTTCAAAATTAAAAAATAAAGGAATTGAATTATCTGATAGTCTCAACAGCGAAAGAATATTATCCGATTATGAAATTATTAACGAACAATCGAAACGGGGGCGTTTTACCCTGGCCCGCGAGTATTCTTTTATAAAACGATTACAACATATGATTAATGAAAACCTGTACCTCAATGACGTAAATGCATTCATTGGGCTATTCACTGCCGTTGAAACAATACGAAAAAAACTTGGACGTGCCTATGAACGACGGCGGGAGATTTTTAGTAAGATTAAAAACATTAGAAAGATTATAGACGAAAACTCCGTGGAGCCCCCAATTTAATGGCATACCTGTTCACGTAGCGTACGGAAGTGAATTTTTACGTTGTATACATTTTTTTTTTCCCCGATAGGTCGCGTGGTACAATAGTCCTGTAATACTGAAATAGTAAGACGATTGCGTCTGACGCGACAGGTGTTCGGGTATATTCCTGCCACAGGATGACTCGGCGGGAAATTAGAAATTGCAGAGCAATTTGCAATAATGGTAGGTGAATCACTTACTACTCGGCTAGCCAGAGAGCGGCTAGCAGCGCTTAAAAAGTTCATACCGTTACGAGACAGGGTCCGAAAACAACTTCAAACGCGGCAACAACTACAAACTGATTTTGCTGTTGGAAGCGAACAACTCTTTGCCCCGGTAAAAAGCGCAACTGTGCCCGTCCTCGGTGCGCTTGAAAAGATAGCAGCTCAGACCGAACAAACAAAAAAGTCTCTGGAAACACTTCCTGCGGAAATAGCAGTCGCTACAACACACCAGCGGCGAAGACCACCACCACTCGCTATAATGGACCCACAAGAACCTTATGTTACAATGGCTGATGAAGAAGAACTAGGTGCTACTGCAAGAGCATCAGAAGAAGAAATACTGGAAGAAATACAAGAAATACCGGAAGAAATACAAGAACAAGAAGAGAGAGGTGGGAATATACCCCGTAATGTACTTACAAAGTCCGCAATAGATCAAATTAGAGCCTTCGACAGCGATGAAGAATTGATTAATTTTACTGCTACAAATTTTGCTAAGGATACACGAAAGAAATATATCAAAAGCGATCGCTGGGAAAATATAAAGTCGTTAAGGGATTGGACAAGAATAGTGTATTTAGCAAGTAAATATAAAAATGCACTACCACCGCGTGATGATAATTATGTAATATTCCACGAGAATGTTGAAAGTAAAAAACCAAAAAAAGGAAAAGGATACTCTGTTGGAAACTCTTCTGGTAAAAAATCCTACGGTTTTTTCAAACGCTAGTGTTACTTGTCCTGGTAATGTTCTCAGTGATATATCACGGCTGGAAGTACTAATCGGAGGAAAACGAGCCGGAAATAACTCTACGGAAATAATCAATGAGGCCGCTGATATTTGCAGGCGGTTATTTGCAGGCGGTATCATGGACATTAATGTATATCGAACGCTCATAGACGAACTCGTGGACGGTTATCACAGCGATTGACCAATCAATCACTGGTGATCAATCACTAATTGGAAAACTGGTGTTTTTATAATAAAGATGATCATACACTACAACCATGATAAACCAGTCAGCGTCTACGTGGTAAACTCACGATTGCCTGTATACCGCGCGTGGTACGGAGATGGTCTCGGTAGCACCATTGCGGGGTTATTTACAAGAATGGCTCCAAAAGTGGCGCCGTTAGCTAAACAATTATCTATGAAAGCCATTGATGTTATTCGTGATAAGGGAATCAGCGCTATTGGAGATGTTGCCGGAAAGGCGTTTTCTGCAGCAAAGGACAAACTAATGTCGTTGGTGAGAAGAAAAAAACAAACGCCGCTGCGTTCTACAACAGTGATGCCTGCAAATGTCAGCAGGGTAATAAATAACGTGGTGAGAAAAAAAACTAGCGTCGATGGCTTCGCCATTGGCGACTCCGATGGCTTTGCCATTGATGGCGACTCCGATGGCTTTGCCATTGATGGCGACCCCGTCGTCGTTGATGGCGGAGCCATCCACCGATGCAACAACCAACGCGATCATGAACGTGATAGCGGGAAGTGGTCTTAAACCGAAACGAAGACGACGCTGAAAATCGTAGATTAGTTTGCAATTGAAAACATCAACATGATAAATAATAAAATGTTTGCGCGAACCGCTGATCCCGCGTTTGATATGGATGCCCCAGTGCGCAAGGATGATTCTGTCCGTGATTATCAATTTTATTCCTATCAACCACCACAAGCCAACCTACGATCGCGAATTGAACTTCAAGTCCAAGATACCAGTAAATACTTTTTGCCGTGTGAAGCGTTTATCAAAATCGAAGGGGAACTTGTAACAAATGCTGCCGATAATGCACCATACGCAAATGACAGTCGTGTTCGAGTTGGTTTTGTCAACAACGGTATCATGGCGTTATTTGAAAGCGCCAGATATCTTATTGACGGGCGAGAAATTGAATCAATAGAATGCGAGGTTGATGTTGCAACGACGATAATTGGACTATCAAGATACTCCGATGATTATACAAGATCGGCGGGCCCATCTATGATGTTCGCAAAGGATACCACTAATAACGCTGACCATCTTCAGTACATTAACGTGCTGACGGGAAGCGATAACGCAGTTGACCCACAGGCTGAAGCAGCCAATCCAGACCGCAGGGCAAGACCAGGTGACAATTTTACTATTATAAAAAGTACTAACGATAATTTTAATCTAGGATTTGCAACATGAGTAGCAACATTGCAAGGACAACGCCGACAGTTTTCATGCGCGATTCCACTCCATCACATACTTGGATTTTGCAGAAATGTCAGAAAAGTTATCTATGGGGCCAAGCACACAATCGCATTAACGCGAAGGGGCGATGATAACAATGCAATATGGCGTGCTGCTGGCGTCACTAACGGTAAAGTCGTTTTAACTTAAATAGCATTGTGGATGCCGGTGTTGACTCCATCAGTTACCACGGAAGCACGATTGTTATCATTTATGGAACAGGGGGGAAATCGTTGTTGAGTTGGCTAGCGGTAACAACTGATGCTAAAGAGGATAATGTCGCTGATACATTTACATGGCACTTGGCATCAAAACAAGGCGTTTCAGCCCCGCGTCATATATTTATAGCGCTACAGAATAGGGATCGATTGGGCAATCAAGAACGCAGCCATATGATATTTGATCAATTAGGAGTCAGGGATGTTTCGCTGAGAATAAACGGACAACAGGAACCATCCGAGGATATACAGCTTGATTACGACAACAACCATATCGCACGTGTGTACCATCATATATTGTCATATATGGGTCGTGATCAAAACATCGACACTGGTTTGCAAATATCACAACTTGATTTTAAAAACCTGTATCCGATTTATTATTTTTTGTTGGAACATCTTGATTTAACGAGACAATCCGTCGTTGATATACACTTCCGAGCTCGTATAGCCCCGGGTGGTGTTAATTATAGAGCGGTTGCTGTCATTCTCAGCGATAAATCAATGCTGTTGGAAGGTGTTGGTGGACGAATGAGAATCGTTGATGCACCAGTGGAAAATATGTAATTAAAAACATAAATGTTTTACAATAAAAATGTCGTATAGTGTTGTCAGTGTAGAGTTAACCGATGGTCAAGTCAAGAAATTACAATCAAAGTCCGCTAAACAATGTGGAACCACAATAACGTTAAAGCCGTCACAGATGACTGGTGGCAAGCATAAGATATCATTGACGACACGTCAAATAAAACATTTCAATGATGCAATGAGGAATAAAAAGGGTATTCAAATAGATTTCTCAGCCGCAGCAATCAAAAACATGGAAAAGACCGGTGGGATATTTCCGCTGTTAGCTGCGATTCCGGCGTTGATTGCCGTGGCGGCCCCAGCAGTGGCGAAGGCGGCGGCGTTGGGGGCCGTTGGTACCGCGGCGGGAATGGCATTGAAGAAGGCAACCGGGAGACGCTATAAAAAAAAGAAATGAGGACGACCCGTAGCCGGAAAGGGTCTAAGACTACCGGGAACCCCGTATTCATGGTACTCGGGGAAGGGTCTAAGACTACCGGGAACCGTTTATTAATGCAAGAGTCTATGGTTCCGTTATCCAGTTTTGATTTAATATATGCTGCCGACGCGTTAGCGATAAAAAACTTCAGAGGTGTTTTTATGAGGGATCAATTACCAACAAAACCAAGGAATATTGAAACCGGTATAATTAACCTCGATAAATCCTCCGGAGCAGGAACTCATTGGGTTGCATACGCGATTGATCCGCGTGCGATCGTCTATTTTGATTCATATGGGTTAGCCCCGCCGAACAAATTCATGCGGTATATCCGGGCGTGTTCAGCCCCGGTTTTTTATTCCACGCTGCCAACACAGCAATTAAGTGACCCACCGATATGTGGCCGTGAGGTATTGAACGTACTCACGGCGATTTCATCATCGCGGAAACCACCTCATGTGGTTGTAAACGAATACACTAGTGGGAAATTTAGAGACAATTACATTAGATAACAATGATTGATATCTGGGGACGACCGGTTTCGGCGCTGAAAAAATCCACGGAAACGCCCGCCACCGATGACATAAAAAAACTAATTGAGGATGAAATCGCTGATACGTTAAATCTAACCAGTGTTGACCCGGGGGAAATAGTTGTACTTCAAGACCGCCAGGGTAAATTGAAATCCAGTAATGTGTCACTCGACGACGTTTTAACACGACAGCGTGATGCCGCCGAGAACACTATCGCATTGTATACCAGCGACGGACGACTCAAACCGGGTGAACATATATCGACGATAACGGATAGGGTAACATTAATCCAAGACGGTTTTATGATGTTAGATAGATCGGTGACCAAACTTGACGCGCAGGTGAATAAATTCGCCGAGGTGGAGTTTTTTTGGAGCCCCCCCGGTGACCGAACCGAATCTTGCAGGGATAAAAAATACTATTTTGGAGTTTACAACGCTGTCGGGCCAATTTTACACGTTACGAAAAAATGTTAACAGGATCGATGACAACTTTGATAAATTCTTTGGTAAAAAAAATACCAAGCTGGATGAAATTACAACAACTATAAATGATATCACTGCGTATGGACAGGAAATAAAAACAATCAAAACTGATGTTGCAGCGAACAAGAATAATGTAGACGCGCATACACAGGAAATAGAAACAGTCAAAACTGATGTTGCAGCGAACAAGAATAATGTAGACGCGCATACACAGGAAATAAATATACTCATTACTAAGGTTACAGCGAACAAGAATAATATAGACGCGCATACACAGGAAATAGGAACGATCAAAACTGATATTGCAGCGAACAAAAGGAATGTAGACGCGCATACACAGGAAATAGAAACAATCAAAACTGATATTGCAGCGAACAAAAGGAATGTAGACGCGCATACACAGGAAATAGGAACGATCAAAACTAATGTTGCAGCGAACAAAAAAAATATAGACGCGTATTGGGGGGAAATAGGAACGATCAAAACTGATGTTGCAACGAACAGAAGGAGTGTAAACGCGTCTACACAGGAAATAAATATACTCATTACTAAGGTTACAGCGAACAAGAATAATATAGACGCGCATACACAGGAAATAGGAACGATCAAAACTGATGTTGAAGCGAACAAAAAATGTAGACGCGTATTGGCGGGGAATAGGAATAATCAAAACTGATGTTGCAGCGAACAAAAAAAGTATAGACGGGCATACATATGAAATAGGGACAATCAAACTTGATGTTGCAGCAAACAAAAAAAGTATGACCGAGAATACACGGGAAATAGAAACAATCAAAACTAATGTTGAAGCGAACAAAAAAAATGTAGACGCGCATACAGGGGAAATAGGAACGATCAAAACTAATGTTGCAGCGAACAGAAGAAGTGTAGACGCGCATACAGGGGAAATAGGAACGATCAAAACTGATATTACAGCGAAAATGACAGAGCAATTGGAAAAAATAAAAATCCCTCATGAGAACGCCATCAACACAGTATACACAATTCGGCATGGATCATTCACTTGGACTCCTACACAGAATATAGTAAATATTACCGCAACTGTTAAGGGCATTTATCGATTGACACTGGTTTCAATGATGCAGTTTAATATATCATCGTCGAGTTCATCCGGGTTTAACGGTACAATATCAACAATCATTGACAAGGATGCAACTGAACGGTTTATAATTAGAGCCGTTGATAGAAATTTAAACACTACAAACATCACATGGTATGTGGAATTTGTAGTGGATCTAAGTAAGTAATTGAAAACACAAGTTCTTTTAAAATAAAAATGACCACCAAGGTAATTGAATCAGAGGTATCACCGACGTCACATCAATATCGATTCGATACCGTAAAAGAATTCTCCGCGAACTTGAAAACGCTTTCCGAACAATACTGTGTAAAAATAAAAAAATACCGCCGAAAAATAACCACCATCGACGTGGCCGTGTACTCGGTGTCAGGTATAGTAGCTGGTACCGGTGTCATTTTATCCACGGTGACCATGATGGCCCCGATCGCTGTTCCAATCGCTATCTCTGCGGCGACAACAATTGCTGGAGTTGCCAACACAATCACTAGAAAGATATCATCGTGTTCTCAGAAAAAACTCAACGAGTATACAGTAAAACATCAAATAGTATCCGACGCGTACTCGAAATTATCCGGGTTGATCTCGTTGTCGATTGATAATTCATTCATATCAGATGTTGAATTCTCCACGATGGTCCAGTTGTATGACTCCGCGATGTCAAAAATCGAGGATTTTCAACTGGAAGCCGGAAACCACGTCGCTGAAACCACTTCAATGGGCTTAAAACATTCTCCTGAAAACAAGCAAGTTGTTAATATTCGGTGTTGAAATTGAACACTAAAAACAGCGAATAATAATAATGTTGCTGAACCCCGAAGGGTTTCAATTACTTCAACAGATCGCGGATAACACCACTCCGGTACAAACAAGTATGATATCAATAATGTCAACGAAGCCCGAATTCAGTGTGAACTTCCCATCATCAGTTCCAGTGAAGGAAATAGCGCTGGCAAAATTGCGAGTATATCACAGTTGGCCTAATATCCGAGCGGATGCATTTAACGGACAACAACCTAATAACTCGCTGGTTTTTGCATGGACAAATAAACCCGATGGGACCCCAGACTGGAAGGAGGTTACAATACCAACTGGGTCATACCAAATAGAACAAATCAATAAAGAATTTCAACGCAGGATAAAATCGATTACCACAAAGGAATCAAAAATAGCTATTACGGTTCATGAACTGACGTTATCGTCGACAATTGAAATAAGCACACCGGGGTATATGGTTGATATTTATAACAGTTCAATAAGAACCATACTAGGATGGCCTGAGAATCCACCTCATGAAATCGCCGCGGACTTGCACACGAATGCGCAATCGTATCATGAAATTAATCCCAGTTATCGAGATGATTTGTCTATTATAAAAAACACGTTATTACCCAGCAGGTTTATATTTCAAGACAGGAATACCATGCAATGGTATTTTCCGTATAAGGAAACTCCTGAATCGTCTGCCGTGGTCACAGTTAATTTAAATGATATCGCTGGTGCGTTTACCGAGATTAATTGTAATTACCAATCACAACTAGAACAGCTACGGAAAACAAAAACACGAAAACACGTTGAGGTGTTAAATCAACTTATATCAGACATGGAATATATCAATGAACGAATCGTTAAAACAATATCTGCTAACAGCGATGATAATAAACAAAAATTCCTAACCGAGTATAATATCACAGAAGCCGATTTACCCGATTTAAAGCTTCCAGGATACAATGCGCCAGAACTAAAAAAATCTCTTAATGATTTTCTCGGTCCATCAACTATCCTTAGACACGATAACGGAGAGGGTGGTAGGCATATTGCTCCATACAACGTAAATATTGCATCGGTGATAGCAATCAATTTAGTGTGTGATGTTATCAAAGGGAGTTACCAGGTGGATACCAAGCAATCAAATCAGGCTCAACAGGGGTATATCCTTTATTCATTTTCACCAACAGCCGCTCCGGGATTTTTAATCGTTGAGAGTCCAATTAATCCGGTCTATATGCGATGCCATAATCGGTTTTTAACAAGAATTAATTTCAGACTTACCGATCAGTCAAATAACCTAATTGATCTACAAGAGGAGGAGTTAGTGATCACTCTGTTTGTAAGATCATAAAGATTTTCATTGTAAATGGCCCCTTAGCAGCAGAGGGGGCGATGACATCAACGTGGTTGTCGCGTTTGTTTACCGGACGCTGACGACGCTGGATCGAAAATGCAAAAAGTATATTAAACTAAATGATGTTCGATTTGCCCCCCCCCCCCCGATGACGACGTCGTTTTTTTTTACCAGGCGCTGACGACGCAGGATCCGCTGAGTGCAGAAAGTATCAATTAAACCAAATGACGATTCAGCCAATTGTCCGATTCGCCCCCTCTGCTGCTTCTTATTAACTCTGCTGACCAGAGGAGCTTTCAGAATTGGCCTTTTGTCCATTGTCCATCTGATAGAACAAGTTTGTTATCCTCCTAAACTACAGATATTCGATAGGTGGCAGGCAAGATTTCAGCTTTCACTTTGACTCTCCTGGAAACACATGGACATTTAAAAAAAACTCTCAGATTCCATGCACATTTTCAACTTCAGTCAGTTAGGTGGTGCTCTACAGTTTCGTATTTTGCATAGGGTTTAGAATTTTAAAGAAAAGAATTTCCCTGGCTTTCCTTGAAGGTTATGCTGGCTATTTAATAAAGACCTTGTATATCTTAGGTATAGTTCAAAGAGAGTTTAATTCCCTTTATTTTGGTGTATGATTGATGGGTGTAATATGGGTTATAGAGTATACAGCTTGGCCTTACTCCAGATGTGCACCTTTCAAAAACTTGCTAGCTCCACTTGGTCATTTTCAATTCCTGAACTTCAGAGGGAAATTGTATTTAAAAAAAGAGCCAATTACATTTTATATATTTGGTAATTCATTCATTGCACTTTCAGAAGCTGTTATTGTCTAGTCTGGCAAAATTCATTTTCCCTGTCTTAATAGCTGCTGTGGATAGTGTACTTTAGACTAATTCAGGCTGATTTTTTAGCACAAGGGAGCAGTCATTTTAGTTAGCAGTGTGCTTAGATCATGTACAATTTCCAAAAGTACAATATCCAAAGAAATATCCACATTACATTAATGTAGCTTAGAGGTAGGCCAACATTCTCTCCATTGTGCATGTTTTAAATGCAAACAACTTCACCTTGCATACATCACTCTCTCAAAAGTACATAATAACTGGTGAGTGCCCCCTTAGCAAATTCACCCATAAACATGGTCACAGTTTAGACTGGATTCTTCGTTGACCTGATTATAATAATCTTCAGCTTTCATTGTGTCCTACAAACTTATATCAGGTCACCTCTGCATCCTATGCCACATTGACAGATCAGTCCCTAATTCTCCATCTTTAGTTGCTACTAAGTGAAACCTCCATATGATAAACAGAACCTAACTAACACATGACATTCAAGCAAACCTGACAACTTTGTTGCAACCCACAGTTGCACAACTTGATAAAGTGCTTGGATTCATTGCTTGACAAACATGTTCCACCAACCAAGTGCAGAGTATCCATTCAAATGTGTTCTTCACGGTATAGTAGAGTTAGGGATCAGCTTTGCACTACTAAAGAGAACACTGTTAGGCTGATACTTTAGTTTTCAATCCAGTCTTACTGTTTATAAAAAAGTCTTATGAAGTCGATAAGGAGAATGCCCCAAAGTTCATGCAGTGAAATCAGCCTACTTTAGTACTAAGATCATTGAAAGTTACAACTGCAAAGAGCTCTTTGGTATTACTTACAAGTTCCTGTCAAGGAACAAATATACACAACTCCCAACGACTTTCACCCCAGTCAACCTTCTGGACCTGTATGCAGACTTTCTGTGGCAAAGTGCAAACCATTAGCAATCAGCTTTACAAGACAATTTCATTCCACTCATGGTCACCATAACTGCAATACAGGAATTTCGAAAGCAAAACCTGAACAGCATTAGAAGTTGCTTCTACAGGTTTCTTATGTACAGTTCTGACGAATAGTACCCCCAGAGTCATGTGAACTTATCCAAAATTGACATCACTGCTGCTTGAGTACAGCTGCTTTTGAAGAAGCCAACACTTGACACTAAAGATTTTAAAAAAACTACCGCCCTGTTTCCAGTATATCTTTCATAAAAAATATTGTAGAAAATGCATTTCTGTCCCAGCTTGTTCTAATGTAAATTTAAATTGGCCTTTTTTATTTATAGCAATTTAGTCAGCTTATCACCCTTGCTATGATACCAAAACTGTCCTTCTGAAAGTAGTTGACAACCATCTCTCTGCTTTGGATAGTTGAAAGACTATGGTCCTCCATGACTTATTTGACACAATAGACCATGATAGACTTCACTGTCTCCAGCATGACTTGTCATTTGACACAACAGACCTTGATAGACTTCACTGTCTCCAGTATATCTTTAGTATTTTTTAGTCTAAAGGACTCAAATTGTCTCAGTAAATGGCAAACATTCAAGCCCAGTTCATGTATGTTTTGGTTATCCACAGGGTTCTTTTATTGGATCGATTCTCTTCGTTCTATACATTTAGCCTCTCAAGTGTTGTAGATTGTCATCTGGTATCTCAGCATTTTTATGCTGATGACACCCACATATACAAATCTAGTCACCCAACTAAGTTGATGCTACCATCCGAAGTGTATAGAGGTACATTTCTAATGTAATGTCAAGAAGGACATGTAACAAGCTGCTGATGAATGATGATGAGACTTAAACCATTCTGATTACCACACAAAGACTTACTCATTCCTATCCTTTACCACATAAAGACTTACTCATTCCTATCCTTTACCAAACAGACTTACTCATTCCTGTCCTTTACTGCACAAAGACTTACTCATTCCTATCCTTTACCTCACAAAGACTTACACATTCCTATCCTTTACCACACAAAAACTTACTCATTGCTCTCCTTTACCACACAAAGACTTACTCATTCCTATCCTTTACCACGCAAAGGCTTACTCATTCTTACTCTTTACCACACAAAGACTTGCTCATTCCTATCCTTTACCTCAGACAGTAAACATCAGCAACACCAACATTAATTTCACACAATCATTACAAAACCTAGTGTCACTCAAGACAATACTCATTCATTACACCAACATGTCATAGAACATGTGCAAGGCTGCATATCTGGAGTTGAGATGCATGGGCTTCATTCACAATTTCATTTCTGTTAATACCACTTAAACAATTGTGTGTTCATTGGTACAGTGTAGTTGGGAGCCTTAAAACCCGACTGCGTTATATACCGAGCCGTGTTATATGCAACCAAGTCAGTTAGCTCAAGACAATGTACCCCACACACACAAAAATGTGGGGGTGGTTGGGTGGGTAAAAAATGCGGGCGGTAAAATACGTGCTTCGTCGGCACAGTTAACATCATGAATTGATGCAGATTAAATGAGAAATACACCTGTAGTGAAAACAGAGAAGACATAATAGTTTACTTTATTTAGAGAACCATGAATTGGTACATATACATGAATCCTGTTTATATACAAATGTCTAATGTATAGCATCAACACCGTGTACTCACCTGCGAACCTCATCATATACATTGAATCCACAATACAAGTGATTCCATCGAAAATATGCACACACAGCTTTAAAATATTCGATAATTTTGTAACAGGTCATATTGGTCTGAGTTCAGTGGAAAAACATAGCACAATCACGTAACAAATGACGAAGCACATTTACTTTAAAGTACGTTCCAAGTCGGTAAAAGTTAGTTTGCGTTTTAAGCTGCCGTTGGCATAAACTTTTTCCCTACAAAAAGGAAACTTTCACAGCACTGTTAACGTGTTCCAGTCACGTTGGAAATTGCAAAAATCCATCAGCTTCCATCACTTTTAAGTTTGGTACTAACTTCCTTTGAAGAAAAGTTCTTTGGTGTTATTGAAAGATTGTAGTCGGCTTTCTTTGATAAAGGGTGCATGCGCTATTGAAGTCAACGCTAAAGCACAGCTCTGGAGAACCAAAACGAATGCCCATTTCTTATTGTGGCAGCAACATCAAATAATTGTATTGCATGATTGAGACTGGTATTTTTTCCATTTGCTGAGTATGTTTTCGTAGCAGTTGGTGCTTCAGAGGTAATCTGTTTCCTTTGAAATTTCAGCAAACTATTTTATCTGGGTACATTTTTAAAAAGGAGTTGGTCATCGTTTAGACTATTCTAGTTACTCCATGCCTATTGATTAAACCAATAAGTAAGATGTATTTTTTATTTATTTTATTTTTTTACATTTGTGGTAACAGCGTGATGCTGCCTTCCATGCATGCGTCTGAAAATTAACAAAGGGTCAATGGACAATAGAGACGCAGGTGTTCTGATGACAGGGATTATTACAGAAAACATGAGCGTTCTGAAGGATTTAAATCCGAGTGAAACGAAGAGGAATTTTACTTACCATCCACATACAAATGTCAATGTTTGTAAATATATTAATTACTAGCGAGCGGCCAAAAATCCTATGAAAGATAGATTATAAGACAATGCCTCGTCCGGTTGATCTCCGTTACCAGAAATGTCAACAACAAAAAAGCGGATATTTCACAACATACAGAACTCATGCTAGATGCCAGGATAAGCAGATTATGATATAACACTGTACTGTTTAGATGGTTTATCAGTATGGACAAAGAATTTGTTTATGTAACAATAGATAAATTTCAGTGCATTTTATATCCAGTTTGCAGCTTCCTTTCATGGGGCCTCTGAATTTCTGTACTCCAAACCAATGGTTGTATATAAAAGTTTAAACAGCCAACAGTGTCGCCAACAAATAAAAAAAGACCACATGGTATGTTTTGCAGCCAATAAGGAAAAACAATCCGAATTTGCGACATTGGCGAAGACCTACGCGATCCCAGAATAAACTTTTTATGCGTTTTTTTTTTCTTTTTCTTACTTTTACTTTCGTGTACGAGAAAAATACCTATAAAATTTCAGGAGCCAAGCCATGATCGTCTTGTATTATTCATACGCGATCTCTTCCCCAAAATGATGAGCAACTTTTTACGGTTTTTTTTGTACCTTTTAAGAATTTTTTTTGCGCACAAGAAATATACATGTATATGAAATTTCTGGAGCCACGCCATGACCGCGTTGTATCCAAATTCGTGTTATAACAGAGCATGCTATAGCAGGGTCACACTGTACTGTGTAGATGAGACTATAGTAATTCTCTTCTATCTGGTTTATATCAATTTCTATTTCAGAAAATTTAAAAGTTTTGATCATCCTTAAAGTACCAAGAATTCAGCACTACTCACCCTTGCTTTGTACCCTTCTGTGGCTACCCATTTGTTCAAATCAAACACAAAGTCTGTTCTCTATGTTACATTTCTTTTCTCCCAGTTCAAAATACCTAGATATGACCTCACCCATGTGTACACCCCATCTAGAAACTTATGCTCGTCTCTCATTATTCCAACTATCAAAATCCAAGTCTTGTGGACATTGTTGCTATGGTATGTTCAGTAATTATTGAACATTTAGTGTGCATTTTCAAGAAGGAAAAAGGAATAGAGGTCAGACTTCAGTTATTTGTATTTTTTTGCCAAGAAGTTCTTGTGCTAAAAACATGCTTGTGTAAAATAATGTTAACAATAATGACCACTTCAAATCTTTACAGAAAAATCCTGAATGAGCTTTCCTCACCTGTTTCTGTTTCAAGAATTGATGAAGAGTCCAACAGCAGCCAAAGTCAAGATGGTGAATCAGAAGATGCTGCTTCAAATTTGACAGCCAGCTCACTCCATTATCAGCAAACTCCAGGTAGAAGTGTAGTAGCTTTTTGCTAAGAAAATGTCATATTCCTTGCTCATATAATGGGTCACTGTCAGTCATAAAATTTGCATCTTGGTTGGGTTGTGGAAAATGTTTGTCCAGAGAGAGAGAGAGTGCGTTTATACACATTGTTTGTTCACATTGAGCATGTGTTGATCAGATTCATAAACCACAGAGAGAATGTGTACATGCACACTGTTTGACCACAGAGGGAATCTGTGGATGTGCAATGTTTGATCACAGATAGAAGGTGTAGATGTACACTATTCAGCAAAAGAGGGATTGTGTATGTGCACATAGTGAATATGTGTGTATGCATTGTACACAGAAAGAATGTGTGCATGGACATTGTTTGTCCACACAGAGAACAGGTTTGCATATTATACACAGAGAGAATGTGTAGATGCATATTGTCCAGAGAGATTGATTTATCACAGAGAGGAAGTATAGATGCACATTGTTTGACCACAAAGAGAATGTGTAGATGCACATTGACTACAGAGTGAATATTTTGATTCATATTGTTTTGGCCACATAGAGAATGTATGTATCCACATTGTCCAGAGAGAATTTTAGATGCACACTGTTTGACTAAGGAGAGAATATGTAGATGCATTTTGACACAGAGAGAATGTTTAGAAGTACATTGATCACAGATCTCGTAGATGCATATTGTCTACAGAGAGAATGTGAGATGCACATTGTTTGATCACAGTTCGAATGCATAAGATGCATATTGTCCAGAGAGAGAATGCATAGATGCATATTGTCATCAGAGAGAATATCTAGATGTATATTCTCATCAGAGAGAATATGTAGATGCATATTGTCATCAGAGAGAATGTGTAGATGTGTATTGTAGATGCACATTGTTTGATCGCAGTACGAATGCATAAGATACATATTGTCATCATAGATAATATCTAGATGTATATTGTCATCAGAGAGAATATGATGATGCATATTGTCATCAGAGAGAATGTGTAGATGTGTATTGACCACAGAGAAAATGTTTAGATGTACATTCACCACAGAATTGCATAGATGCATATTGTCCACAGAGAGAATATGTAGATGTATATTGTCATCAGAGAGAATGTTTAGATGTATATTGTCATCAGAGAGAATATGTAGATGTATATTGTCATCAGAGAAAATATGTAGATGCATATCGTCATCAGAGAGAATATGTAGATGTATATTGTCATCAGAGAGAATATGTAGATGTATATTGTCATCAGAGAGAACATGTAGATGTATATTGACAGAGAGAATGTTTAGATGTACATTCACCACAAAATGCATAGATGCATATTCAGGGTTCGTACGGTCTTTGAAGGTCTTTGAGAGTTTGGGAAAAATGAGGTAGCATTTTCAAGGCCTTGAAAGTTTGGGAAAATCGAGCATATTACCCTGAGGTCTTTAAAAGTCTTTGAAAATTGAAATAAACCCCAAAATTTGTAATTTCTTTCCAGAATCACAAATAAAATTATCCGAGGTTGTTAGATTCGGTTGTAATCTAGTTATCTTGGTTTCGTTCTTTTGATGACTCGTTCAGTTTCATTGCCGCCGCAATAACAAAAGAGGCTTTGTTTGGCCATCCAAAGTTGGCCTCGGCGGTGACTTCAATAACACGTGCACTCTTCATCAAAGCAAGACGGCTACACACTTCATCAAAGGAAGTCACAAATAAAATTGCCTAAGGTCGTTAGCTTCGGATGTAACTGGTTTTCCTGGCTTCTTTCTTTTGACGAATCGTTCAATTTGATTGGATGAGTCCATCATCTTTGGCCAATCAAAATGTTCATTACACTAATTCACTCTACGTAGAAAGTGTGCGAAAGTATTAACGCTCGAGGATTCAAAATTTGTTCAGTCGATTTACATCTTCAGTGTTTAAAAATGCCAGGTCTTTGCTCTTTCAACGATATCTGGCTTGAACAAGAGAAATACAAGGAATGGCTGCAAAAGGATAAATTATGTAAACGAAAGGCATTTTGTACATTGTGTAAAAAGACGATCAACTTGGCTTCAATGGGAGAAGGAACCCTTACGAGTCATGCCAAAGGTAAGTTGTAAATTAGTAACTACATACTGTTCATTTAGTGGAACAAAGATGCAGAAGTATAAGCTATTGGTAGTTTTGGGCAAAATAATGGTAACTCATTACTTTTCGGGTATAAAATAAGATATTATTTAGTTTGATGATTTGGGAGATATGGCAAAAGAGGGCCCGTTTAAATTTACTTATACCGTCGGTTTATTTAACACGTTTGAGGGACAAAAATCATTTTCGAAAATTTTGTTCTGCATAATAATGTTCCTTGGTTTAATATAGAAACAAATTCAATTCACGGATAAACAGTTTCAAAGTGTGCATGCGTACACTATAGTAGAGTTAAGCAAGAGTTGTTGTTCTTGAATTGCGAGTAAAAAAAAAATGGCGTTCACGTGTGCTGTGAAGCTTTAACTGTAGGAAGTCAAATCATTTGATTAGGCAAATAAAAAAAAAGAATGAAAAAATGTGTTTCCAGTTGACGGAATGTCCCCGTTTCTCATTGCCGACCCGCGACCTTTTTCCCCAGTGGTATAAAAAAAATTTTTAAAAAAAAATCACATTGCTGAAATTGATTTGTGTATCTATAGTCTGACTATACATCCCCGTTTGTTTGTACCCCTATATTTTATTTCACTTTTTCAGAAGCCATTTTTTAAATGGTAATTTGTGTCTAAATAGCGTTTCTTACTAGTATGTAAAACCGAATTAAAAATTACTTTCATACATCATGAAGTTATTTGTTTTCATTATGATTCATTAAAATTCGGAAAATTAGTGGATGAAGTTATCCAATCGGACAATCATCCCTTGAAATGCTTAATAGAACAGATGACAGCCTTGATGAAGTGTTTTATTCTGTCCTTTCTAAAAGAAAGGAATATGTTGAACTTTGGAATGTTCTCCAGAAAATGTTGTTGTTGTCACATGGGCAGGCAACAGTGGAGAGAGGATTTTCTGTTAACAAACAGGTATTTGTTGAGAACCTTAGCAGAGAATGCCTCAGAGCTCAAAGGCTAATCATTGACACAATGAGAAAAGCAGATGGACCTTTGGAAATCGTCGTTAGCAATGAAATGATGACATATGCCTCCTCTGCAAGACATAAGTACCATGCCTATCTGGATAAGAAGAAAGCAGAGGAGAAGGATGAGAAGAAAAACTAAAAAGGAAAGAAACGGGAGTTAGCCTTGGATGAAGTGGAAGAACTTTAAAGCCAAAAGGCTGCGTCTTGAAGCTGACATTGCCAGCCTACATGCTTCCTCTGTACAGAAAGCAGAAGAGGCAGAGTTAAAAGGACTCATTGTGCTTGTAACAGAGTCAAATGCACTTAGGAGAAGAGCAGAGGAAAAGATGACAGTGGTGGCATCTCTTTCCAAAATGATTGAAGAGAAAAAAAAGCAAATATAATAATGCATTTAAAGCAGTGCTGATGTCTGTTAAGAGAACAGTTTATTTTGTATTAAATCTGACACGTATGTTACATATTTCTGAAAAAATAACAAACGTTAACCTATCTTCCAGATCACTATAATGCTAATTTAGGAAATTAATTATAGTTTGACTTTAATCACTAAACAGTATTGTAGTATTTGGCATTCGTTGTTTTCTCATATAACCTGTATACACAATGTTAGCAAAATAGGTCTTGGAAATCTCTGTTTGTGGTCTTGTAAAGTTTGGGAAAAGTCTTTGAATTTACCATTCATAGTACAGTATGAACCCTGATATTGTCCACAGAGATTGTGTAGATGCACATTGACCACAATGCATAGATTCATATTGTCCACAGAGAGAATATGTAGATGCATATTGTCATCAGAGAGAATATGTAGATGTATATTGTCATCAGAGAGAATATGTAGATGCACATTGACCACAGAGAGAATGTTTAGATGTACGTTCACCACAGAATGCATAGATTCATATTGTCCACAGAGAGAATATGTAGATGCACATTGACCACAGAGAGAATGTTTAGATGTACGTTCACCACAGAATGCATAGATGCATATTGTCCACAGAGATTGTGTAGATGCAAATTGACCACAGAATGCATAGATGCATATTGTCCACAGAGAGAATATGTAGATGTATATTGTCATCAGAGAGAATATGTAGATGCACATTGACCACAGAGAGAATGTTTAGATGTACGTTCACCACAGAATGCACAGATGCATATTGTCCACAGAGATTGTGTACATGCACATTGACCACAGAATGCATAGATGCATATTGTCCACAGAGATTGTGTAGATGCACATTGACCACAGAATGCATAGATGCATATTGTCCACAGAGAGAATATGTAGATGCATATTGTCATCAGAGAGAATGTGTAGATGTATATTGACCATAGAGAGAATGTTTAGATGTACGTTCACCACAGAATTGCATAGATGCATATTGTCCACAGAGATTGTGTAGATGCACATTGACCACAGAATGCATAGATGCATATTGTCCACAGAGATTGTGTAGATGCACATTGACCACAGGATGCATAGATGCATATTGTTATCAGAAAGAATGTGTAGATGCATATTGTCATCAGAGAGAATATGTAGATGTATACTGTCATCAGAGAGAATATGTAGATGTGTGTTGTCATCAGAGAGAATGTGTAGATGTATACTGTCATCAGAGAGAATATGTAGATGTATGTTGTCATCAGAGAGAATATGTAGATGTATACTGTCATCAGAGAGAATATGTAGATATATACTGTCATCAGAGAGAATATGTAGATGTATACTGTCATCAGAGAGAATGTGTAGATGTATACTGTCATCAGAGAGAATATGTAGATGTATACTGTCATCAGAGAGAATGTGTAGATGTATAGTGTCATCAGAGAGAATATGTAGATGTATGTTTTCATCAGAGAGAATATGTAGATGTATACTGTCATCAGAGAGAATATGTAGATGTATGTTTTCATCAGAGAGAATATGTAGATGTATACTGTCATCAGAGAGAATGTGTAGATGTATACTGTCATCAGAGAGAATATGTAGATGTATGTTGTCATCAGAGAGAATATGTAGATGTATATTGTCATCAGAGAGAATATGTAGATGTATACTGTCATCAGAGAGAATATGTAGATGTATATTGTCATCAGAGAGAATATGTAGATGTATATTGTCATCAGAGAGAATATGTAGATGTATACTGTCATCAGAGAGAATATGTAGATGTATATTGTCATCAGAGAGAATATGTAGATGTATATTGTCATCAGAGAGAATATGTAGATGTATGTTGTCATCAGAGAGAATATGTAGATGTATATTGACCAGAGAGAGAATGTTTAGATGTACGTTCACCACAGAATGCATAGATGCATATTGTCCACAGAGATTGTGTAGATGTACATTGACCACAGAATGTATAGATGCTTATTGTCCACAGTGAAAATGTTTAGATGCACATTGTCCATATAGAGAATGTGTAGATATATGTTGTCCATATAGAGAATGTGTAGATATACGTTGTCCACAGAGAGAATGTGTAAATACATTATTGTCCACAGAGAGAATGTGTAAATACATTATTGTCCACAGAGAGAATGTGTAGATATATGTTGTCCACAGAGAGAATGTGTAAATACATTTTTGTCCACAGAGAGAACGTGTAGGTGCACATTGTATGATCACAGAGAGAATGAATAGATGCATATTGTCCACAGAGAGAATGTGTCGATGCATGTTGTCCACAGAGAGAATGAATAGATGCATATTGTCCACAGAGAGAATGAATAGATGCATATTGTCCACAGAGAGAATGAATAGATGCATGTTGTCCACAGAGAGAATGAATAGATGCATATTGTCCACAGAGAGAATGAATAGATGCATATTGTCCACAGAGAGAATGTGTTGATGCATGTTGTCCACAGAGAGAATGAATAGATGCATGTTGTCCACAGAGAGAATGAATAGATGCATATTGTCCACAGAGAGAATGAATAGATGCATATTGTCCACAGAGAGAATGAATAGATGCATGTTGTCCACAGAGAGAATGAATAGATGCATGTTGTCCACAGAGAGAATGAATAGATGCATGTTGTCCACAGAGAGAATGAATAGATGCATATTGTCCACAGAGAACATGTAGATGCACATTGATCACAGAGTGAATGTGTAGATACATGTTGTCCACAGAGTGCATGTTTACTGCATATTGTCCACAGAGTGAATGTATAGATACACCTTATTTGATCACAGAGAGAATGTGTGATGTATATTGTTCACAGAGAAAATGTGTTCATGGTTTTGATTTAAAGTTTTCAGCTGATGGATGTTCAAAAGTCGTTTTTAAAAATTGTTTATAACTTGGTCATATGATCCAAAGCACTACTATGTTATATGCAAAATTGCATTATAGCAAAGCATCTTATTACTGAGGAGAACTGTAATATTGTTTCCTTCTTCATAGGTCACATGCTTTACTTTGCACACAAAGATACACACAGTATTCCTATGGATGAGGGACCTATGAATAGGTGCTAAATATTAATCAGGTTACCAGTGTCTTTTAAGAAGTTTAAGATAAGCATGTTTTGTCACTCCTAGCTTTGTCATGCAAATTATATGAATATGGTAGATCTGGCATGTCCCTTTAAGGCATTTGTTTTAGAAGACCAATGGCAATATACTTAGAATATGGGAGGGGCCAGATCTAGAAATATAGGGCACAGAAGTCAGGCTATCAAGTTTTTTTGAGTACTGTATGTCTAATGTTTTTACCCTGATATGCTTTCAGTGTCCGTCTTGTGTCCATAAGCAAAATCATAATTTGCCTCAAAGGAAAGATGCTTCATTCATTGAGTTGAACACTTGTTAGTAGGTAGAGGTTATTTGATTCTCCTTAGCCAATAGGAATGTGAATCATACTCATGTCAAACATCCTCACTTTTGCCTTCTAGCGTATATTATAATGGGTCATGTCTGTTCATCTATCAGTCTTTAAGTTGCTTCTCCAAGGATGTAGCCAGAACCTTAAAGTCAGTTCTACAAGGATGTAAACTGATCCTTTAAGTCAGTTATCCAAGTGTGTAACCTGAACTTGTATACACCAGTTGAGAGAAGATGATCACATTTGGCATATGGTTGGAAACTCTGGATGGAAATTTATTATTTTTCAAAATTTAGCGTTTGACTACTTGAAAATTACATGAAAATGAGTACCAAAATGTCTATTTTTCATGAATCAGTATTATGTAGAGAGTTCATTGAATTGATTTTGCATCATGGCAAGCATACATTTTTAAATTACTGTGCATTGGATATTCTAGCCCTATGTTTAATGAGGATGAGGAGATGACAGTAAAGGTGCAAGATCCTGGATTTAGCTTCATTTTTGTATATTCCCAAGTAATTGGTAATATGTGTTTTTGGCAAAATATCCAGTGTAATCTTGCTTAAGAAATTGTGTTTTAATTTAGTATGAGTGAATAATAAGATCATCAGAGTAATATATTAAAATTTGTAAAAAATATGGGTGAAATTGGGAATATCTTACAGTATATTTTTTGTTAAACATACGCCATCGCCAGCTATAAGGATGTATAATATTATTTATATTACAGAAATTTAAATACACTTTATTGTTCTGATTTCATAAATAGAACCAATTGTAAGCAATAACTAATTGATTACATTGTATGAAGGAATGTAATTTAATAATTTTCTCTTCCCAAAAATGAACACTTGAAATTTTAATCAAGATTTCCCCTCCGAATAGTAGTTAAATTTATTACACTAAAAGTAATTGACCTCAGGTCTGATTTGCATAAGTTGATAATATGGAATCAAGCTTGTAATCTGCACTCCCATCTATACCAATTGAGGGAGGGTACATTGAGTGGTTTTCCAATTGACTTTGATAACTCTTTTATTTATTGCAGGCACATTTCAGATAAATGCAGATGGGACAATGACTCAAGGGCTTCAGACGCTAACCATGACAAATGCCAGTCCAACCTCCACTACAGCTGTTACAGCTGGAGCCACAATAGTGCAGTATGCCACAGGACCTGATGGTCAACATTATTATATTCCAGGTAAAGCTTTGTGGAGAGATTAAATAGTTTCTTTTTTATTATACCATTATTCTCACAATAATCCCATGCTTTATAATCCATCAATCTCTAAGTCTTTTTCATTGTTTTGCAGCATCCACCTTAATAAGTTTAAATTACATGGCACACATCTCTCATGTATAACATTCTGCTTATGTTCAGATAAACACAGGTAGTTTTCAATAGATGATGTATAATCAGTAGTGATTGCTATAAAGCAACACTTCAGAAACTTGATCTG
The DNA here is from genome assembly GCA_028554795.2 of Sinohyriopsis cumingii. Lineage (NCBI taxonomy): Eukaryota > Metazoa > Mollusca > Bivalvia > Unionida > Unionidae > Sinohyriopsis > Sinohyriopsis cumingii. The sequence continues at coordinate 88,279,743 of CM068840.1, read as the reverse complement.
TATATGCCATTGCCTAGGCCCTTGCATTGCAGTATAGTAGCTCAGTAATGTTTGTTGCATTAGTTTATAAAATGACGCTTGGCTGGCTACTCCTCAATTTCTTTTGCAGATACTAGAATATGGCTAGAACTGAATGCAATTTATGTAAATGTCTCAAAGACTTGGCTTATAATCATAAAACACATTTAGATTGTGAGCATTGCCACTCAGGCAGTACATGTCAAATATGCACATTGTAAACAGAGAGTCAGTGGACTTAAGTACCCGGCAGACATTCTGAACAGAAAGGGAAGGTGGAGAAATGCATTTTGAGAGATCATTAGCATTGATGCTAACACCACCTTGGTAAAAATTCCTGATGGAAGAATATTGCAAGCAGGTCAGGGAATCCCTTTTGGCTACAGGTACAGACCCAGTTCCAGCTTCATTGCCTCGACTTCACTAGCCATTTTTGGCTTACCTGTAGACCTGATACCTCAAGCGTATGAAAGCCAGTCTTCTTTCCCTGTTAGATATGAGCCAGACTGAGAGTATAACAGTGTAACTCAGATCCTGTCTCACGTGATATAAGTAGGGACCAGTTTTGTGGATCACATATCCCCAATCACGATGTCACAGCATAAACAACTTGAAAACATTATGGAGGATCAGATGGCACTGTTCCATCATGAATAGACTCTGCCATCCAAATTAGATAGCAAGAGGTCAGCACCAATCTTAGCATCGCTGTCAGAATACTGACACTTGCATGAAATAGCCTTGTGCCTCAGTATCACCTCATTCACTAGCCTGTCAGAATACTGACACTTGCATGAAATAGCCTTGTGCCTCAGTATCACCTCATTCACTAGCCTGTCAGAATACTGACACTTGCATGAAATAGCCTTGTGCCTCAGTATCACCTCATTCACTAGCCTGTGGTATTCAGGGTGAGTATCTAGTGGCTGTAGGATATGCTAGGGTAAAACTAACAAAGTTAAGGTATCTCAATCAGGACAAACATTTTGTTTGGTTAGTCAGCACTTTAGGCAGTGTTCATCAGTACCATCAAAGATTGTGCATGAGACATTGGCTTTGACACACTCTTGTAGAGATGACAACTTAAGCTCACTAACACCATTGGCCTTGCTTGACCTAATAATGACAAGATTGTACAAAGATTGTGCATGCGACATTGGCTTTGACACACTCTTGTAGAGATGACAAATTAAGCTCACTAACATCATGGGCCTTGCTTGACCTAATAATGATGAGAATGCTGTACTTTCCAAGCACCAGTCAAAGAAGTCTTTTGCTTGTTACCATCAGCACTTTGTCCATCTCCTGCTGTGTAAACAACTTGGTCTAGAGTTCCAGCATATTCTAATGAAAAAAGAACAACTGGCATTCAGACTGATACCTGTCTGGTTGAGTGGCTGACTTGTTGGGTATTTTTATAGAGGTAATTACTGGACCCTAATGTCAGTAGTTCTTTCTTTTCACAGTGATGAAAATGATCCAGTTTCTTCAGTGCATTCAGTGAGACACATGCCATATTTTATACAGAAGTTCCAGTCACTGCATGCCTGGAAATGTCAAATGCCTCTTCATTATGGATGGACTGGTGACATACAACAAATGGTCCAAAATATCATTGCTATGGACTCCATGTTCACCTTGATTTCAATGACAGTTTTCCAGCACAATCTCTCCCACTGCGACACCCACTGGGAATGCATTGAGTCTGTGACATAAATGGTGCAGATACTGAACAGCACATCACATGCTGGCCAGTCCCATGGCAACAGTTGTTAATTTACACTTGTGGAAAGAGATGCGGTGCTCTTCACTTTCACTTAAATGTTGAGATTTTCTTCCAACCTCTTTTAATTTTGAAAATCCTTTTTGTGCTACTTCTGTTGAATAGATGATCATATTAGCATAGGGTCTTCACTGAAAGACTTGTTGTGATGTCTAGTTGGTCATAAATGAAAATTATGCCAATCTAATATTCAGTATGTCTGCCACAACGGCCATCTGGTGACTCTAATTATTGCCCTTGCTGGTCATATAAACATTATGCGTTCATTAGAAGACTTTTGTGATATCTTGTTGGTTCTAATGTGAAATGGTGTGCATTTAATATCCAATATGAACACCATGGCAGCTATATTGAAAATCATGTTGTTACTCTTCCAAAACAGAAAGTTATATTAGGATGGTATTTTCACCAAAATACTTCTTACAATGTCTTGTTGGACCAAAAATAAATAGGGTGCTGATCTAGCATCCAGTATGGCCACGATGGTCGCCATCCTGAGGATCTTGTTATTGCTACACCTCTTAAATGGAAAGTAATTTTGACATGGGCTGTCATCAGAAGGGTTTGTATGGTCTATTTGGTCCTTAATAAAAAAGATGCAAATTTACCTCATCTTCAAAATATTGTTATCTCTTTATTCCTTCTAAATGGATAGTTATATGAACATGAGATTTTCACCAGTTGAATTTTTATGATACCTTTTCATCCTAGATGAAAATGGTGTGCCAATTTTACAGCCATTATGTGTCATGGAAATCTTGCTTTTACTACACTTCCTGAATGGAGGGTTGTATTGACAAGATTTTTACCAGAAGACTTGTAATGATGTCTGTTTAGTCTGAATGGAAATGGTGCCAATCTGACATCTATTATGTCTACCACAGCAGGTAATTTGAAAATCTTGTTATTTGCTGAAGAATATCAGAGATGGTTTCAACAATTGGCCATTAAAAGGAAGAAACAGACTTTTTGCTTGAATTCCTGGAAATTCTTTTCACCCATTAGAGCATAATTCTCTTCAGGGGACTGTTGTCTAAGGTGGTGTCATCAGCAACAAAACCATGTGCAAGTTCGTCTTGTTCTAGGCAGACTAAATGTAAAAGCAGACCATTGTCCTGAATGAATCGGCTAATATGCACGAAATGGTCACTTCATCCCTTGGTTGTCAGTCATATCTGTAACTGCTGGTATTGACCACTGGTTCAGAGATGCTGCCAGGGTGCACAAGTATGCAAAATTAGTATGAATTCACATATTTGGACAGCATTGATTTGCAAGAACTAATACAAATTAGTTTGAAGTCTTGCATATAAAAATGTTTTCTGCACACTTACTTACTCTGATGTCTTTTCTCTAATGAATTCAATTTCTCACGCAAGCAAATTGATGTATTTTATAAGTTTATTTGGCTGGAATGTGATGGAGGCAGGGAATACTGAAATTAGATACAATTGAAGTTTGTTTCTTTATCAGAATGAATAAAAAATATATTACTGTTGAAGAAAATGTTTGTATAGTTTTGTTCAAGATACTTATGATCCTTTTAACTGATTTAGGCATTCTCAGCTTCAATCACATTCCAGCCAACAGAAATATGAGCCAGTGGAACTTGAAAACATGTATAGTTGTTTGTGTGAGAATTCAAATTTATTAGAAAAAGACATAAGAGTATGTAAAGTCTGACTAAAACAAGACTTTAATTTCTAGAAAAGCATCAATATGGGCTGCCAAGTGTGTGAGATATCCCTGAAAATTTGACTTTCCAATGTTATTTGACATCAGAACACGCTACACATCATTGTTATTGTGGCAGTAAGGCTTCAACCCGCAAAACATAATTATCAGGGTTGATGTCTTACATTGTAGGTCTAGCTGTCATACCTGTATTAATGGGAGACCACTCAGACTGGATCCTCTCTGGGCAGGCAACTTTAGCTTTTATCATTAAATATTTTAGCCCGTGAGGGCTGGATTTGCAAGGTAAATGTATTACTAAGGCATTATGATCAGATATGTACTGTTAAAGACATTTATTTTACTCAAAACTTAATTTAATATAATAATTTACAGTCTGGCGAACCAGTGTTGGACCTTGATTGTGCTCTTAAAGGGACATTGTGTACCTTTGTTCCCCAATAATGATCAGGATATGGGAATTTGTTACATTTAAGGGGACACTTGCAGCTTGCGGAGAGAAGATTTTCCCCTGAGCTTGCTCAAGGTTTAACACTGGAGAACAGAAGACAAATTTGAACTTCATGTTCATCAAAGCTTATAATATATGGCAGATCATCATGTGCCAGTTTACATACTTTTTTAAATGAATAAGAGACATGCAGTTAAAGATTTGTGAGTTGTCTTACTAGAAATTAGTGTGAATTCTTGTGGGGGGCAGGTACCAACATATGGGGATTTTGCTTTTGCTACAAGCCAGAAAATGAAATACACATTGTAAGTTATCATTGCAGTAAATGATGTTTCTAAAGTGGTTTCAGAAAATTCACTTGCCCCACCTATGTTTTCATTTGTCCCAAATTTTGAATTTGTTGTTGTCAAGTTATCTTATTTACAATATTTCTTGCTCCAGTATGGTAGCATCAGTACTTCCATCAGCTAGAATGGAAAGGAAGCTTTCTGGAATTCATACCTTCCTCAGCTTCTTCTCTCAAGACCTAATCTATTGACAGAACAAAATCTCTTGCCTCGAGTCTGTTCTCTTAACACCAAGCTTAAGACTGTTCTCCATAGTGTGCACACAGCATTTCCATATCAGAAAATATGCTTTTCAGTATTGGGCTAGTGTGTAGGCTGTGTTAAAAAGAACTTTCATTGTATGTTTTCCATTTTGCTCTCAGTTAGTTTTAAAATGACCTTTCCAAGTGGAGTGTTTCTGCACATGTTGGCTGGTGTAATGCATATACTTGTGCTGCATTCGGTTTATGAGGTCCTAAGCTGTCATTAAATTTGCTTGACTAAATCCTGAATTTGTCAGTTACTGTGACAAATATGCTGGCTCAATTTTTTATCCTGTGCCAGTTTGGGATATTGTTTGCAAGAACTATAAAACATTTTTCCTTCAGTGTTGATGATCTGATGTCATGGATAATGATCAATCCAATTTTGTTGGAACATTTATTTGTCTCTTGTGTCATGTTTGATATATTTTTAGCAGCATGATCAATTTTACCTGTCCAACTCCAAAAAATGTATAATCCAGGATATTGGCCTATGGGATTTGATCAGTCCTGATCTATGATGGCTCACGGTCAGGTGTACTTACTACTAGACTAAATGGTCTGGATTGCCTAAGCTTCTTAGCAAGCAGCCTCATATATTAAGACCACTACACCAAAACAAAAATTGCTAATCAAGATTTGACAGTATCATAAAGAATTACTTTGATATATTATTATATACTCTGTTTTCATGAACTGTCAGTATTTTTCATTCTGCATTGCAGTGTACTGCAGAGCATGCTGCTAAGTTCTCAGATCTATGTGTTTTTGAATACTCAGGTCTGTGTGCATTTGAATACTCAGGTCTATGCATTTGAATACTCAGGTCTATGTGCATTTGAAGACTCAGGTCTGTGTGCATTTTAATACCCAGGTCTGTGTGCATTTGGATACTCAATGCTATTTGCATTTGAATACTGAAAGCTGTGCTTGTGAAAACTCAGTGCTATGTACTTGTGAAAACTATGCTATATGCTGTGTGCATTTGAATACTCACTTGTATTTTTTCGTGGCTTATTTGCATTCGGATGTGTATGTCTCAGAAACTAATTTTGTTCAAGTAGTGTTTCCTTTTCATTATGTGATAAATTGAAAAGAGTTATCTGTTTCAGTTGGTCTTCAGAAGAAGTATCTATTTAAAACATGAATACCACTTTTTCTAATTTTTCATATAGTGAGACACAAATTAGCTTCTTTTGGAATCCAGCCATGATTTTGCAGAATGTGTATATAATAAACATGTTATGACATTTAAATGGAAAATATGAACTTTGTTTCTGACTGATACTATATGTAATTGTTAAATAATGACAATAAACTTTGCTAGGAATGGCTCTTTCTCGTGTGTGTTTTTGGCATTACCAGAAAGTTTTTGTTGTAAAAGGACTGTCATTAGAGAGCAGCATCCCACATATAGAATGAATAACAGGGATGATATAGTATTATGCCATTTATGTGTAGGTCACACATAGCTGACCACTTACACCACAATCAGAGTGTATATCTTATCAGCATTCACTGATAGTGGAACACATTCTTGTCAAGTATAGTTACTTCCACCTTATGGAACATACTTTTTTATTTTAAAAAATCAAACTCATTTAAGAAGCTTTATGATGATGTACCACCAGGAAAATATCTTGGAGGTTTTTGTCGTTTTCGGCTGAAATTCGAGTAGGAAACACATTTTGAAAGCTATTTCTGAATTAGATCCGAAAACACAAAATCCCAGGTGATCTTTCAATAGCATACTGCCTAGTTGTGTTAGAAACATCATTTTTCATTGGCTATTTGGCTCGCGCATGAGCGGAAGGATAAAAGTTGTATTTTTTTGTGTTGCTAAACGGAACCATTATTTTTGTATTGAGACCACTCTTTATTCCAAATGCCCATCTTATCCTACTTTTTGCAAAGGTTCATTTGTCTGTTTGCAGTTCATACTGGTTTGCCTTAGATCTGAGACCAAAAAGTCTAAAACTGGATTCCAACCACTGGCCAATTTTGAGTAGAAACAAATCAGGTCCAAAAAGTGAGGGTTTTCCCCAGTGTATTTTGTAGTGCAAGTAAAAATTCGAGATTAATTGGTATCATTGTGAAGCTACATCTGTCTGCCTTTCTATAATACCACCCACTTTAGTGTATCATACATGACCATGACGCTACAGAGCTTGGCAGTAGGCTACTACCTCATGCCACGTTAACTCATCACTAGGGGTTAATGTGTTGAACAAAAGTAACTGATATAATGAATTTTGATCAACATTTTAAGAATTTTATATTTTATTAACCTTTACTTTTTATCCTGCATACATTAAAGCTTTAACATTTTCCTTTTGTCATTTACTTAGTAGCACGTTTACTTTTATTTGGATGAGTTTACCATTTCCTATTATATTTTTCTTGTAAGAGAAAATATTTACTTTTGTTTGAAAGCGTTGATCTTTCTGAAGATTTTAGCAGTTTATAACCTTGATATTTTTACAACCTTACTTTTACTTGACACTGTATAGCCAGAATATGCATATGTGCTGTTCACGCCCCACCCCCCCATGCTGGTTGAATAGATGGACATGGAATCACTTCTCTGATGGGTGGAATTGCATTTTTTTTTTCATTTGGGCATAGTCATGGCGTGCAGGTCATGAACTAAATATTAAACTGGCTTAAGATCTAACAGGCAGTTATATTCTGTCTGATAAAGGTTATACAAGATGTTTGTGTGTCTTGAGTTTTGATGACAGAGTTATGGCCCTTGATTTAATTGTCAGATTTTTTGTTGTCCCATTTTAACACCATTGGTGTGCACATAAAGACTAAATTGCATGACAGACATTTCAAATATATTCTGACTCAGAATTTAGGTTTTCTTCTTTAGCTGTATTGTGTTGGACAAGATTTGAAGAGTGTGTCAATAATCTTGCTCTTTTAGAAGATAGGTTGTCTGATTCTACCCAGCCATCCATTTTTTAAATTATGCTTATGTGTGTTTTTGCAACTCGTGCAACATTCAAGATCGAGCTTTTAAACCTTATTTTGTACATATGTACATTGGCTTTGGGTCAGAACTATATAGAAGGAGATGGATTATAGTCTTCTTAGAGAATTGTTACCTTTGATAACTGACCCAAGTCACAGTGAATATCAGGTGGGGTTTGATTCCTGGATTATGCCACAAGGACATACCAGCTGTGGCCCAAGGATAATAACTTTGAAACTGTTCAAATTCTTTGGCAGAATTACTCAACAGTACCTTTGTTTCAGTTAGGTAATGGTTATTTTTCATTGCATTGATACATGTTTAGAAAATGGTGGAAAGTTTGAATTAATTATTGTTGATTTCTGTAGTCCCAAACCGATACATGTTTAGAAAATGGTGAATGTTTGAATCATTGTTGATTTCCCTAGTCCCAAACCGATACATGTTTAGAAAATGGTGAACGTTTGAATCATTGTTGATTTCCCTAGTCCCAAACCAATACATGTTTAGAAAATGGTGAAAGTTTGAATCATTGTTGATTTCCCTAGTCCCAAACAGATACATGTTTAGAAAATGGTGAAAGTTTGAATCATTGTTGATTTCCCTAGTCCCAAACCGATACATGTTTAGAAAATGGTGAAAGTTTGAATCATTGTTGATTTCCCTAGTCCCATTCCAGTACATGTTTAGAAAATGGCGAGAGTTTGAATCATTGTTGATTTCCCTAGTCTCATAACATCACATTAACATTGAGAGTAGTTAGGATATTGAAAGTTGTTTGCTTTTTGGCAGATGTGTGACTTGACAATCCTTGCTCAGGAGTTCAAGAATGCTGGTATGCACTATAATATATTAATGTCACACTTCACAAAGGATAATAATTATTTAATGATACATAAATATGGAGGTAAAGGTGTAACCTTGAATCTATCGGTTTCATATTTAAATGCATTGTGTACCTTCTTTGAGGAAATTTTTCAAAATGTCTTCTCAAATGAGATTTTATATCTTGTTATTGGTACTTTAGAAAATATCATTATATTTATTAGATGTAGAGATATTGGACTGAACACAAAATCCATTTAATTTTAAAATTTATGACCTGGAACCATTTTGTTTTTGATTTAAAGGTTTGAGCAATTTTGTCAAATTTGAGAAAATCCCCAAAAGTTCTAAGAGATAATAGAAGACTCCCTTGAGGAAAAATTTTGAAGATTTTATCACTGTATTTAATGCATTTTTCTGGCTGAATATTCTGTACAAAATATTGTTTGTAAACAACCAAGATATAAGTCTCAGCTTGAGGAAGACATTTTGAGATGTTAAACAAAATTGGGGCCAGTTTATTTTCCAATTAGCCCACTGGGCTTCTATTGAGTTTTGAAAAGTTGTTTTTATGTGGTAGGTATAAGAAAGTGAAAATATAATTTCACTTAAGAGATAGAAAGTGCCACTATGTTTATATATTTCTTTGCCTTCTAGTGGGAAACACAGGAACAATGCAGGCCTACCAAATAGCCACATCAGGTACCCTCCCCCAGGGTGTTGTAATGACCACAACAGGTGGTTCTATTGGAAGCCCACCACAGCTGGGTGAAGAAGCTGCCAGAAAAAGAGAGCTGAGGCTCCTCAAAAACAGGTCAGGTTATTAATTATACTGGGAATAATAATACTGAGCATCTTTTTGCAGAATGTATCTGCTGATAACATTTTATGGACACTTAGCAGCAGTGAAAACTCAGAACATCTGATTCTGCATTCTCTCACCTCTTTTGAACACACAAGAACTGTAGTATTTCATTTGGTTGGAGGTCCGATTCATAAGTCAGAGGTAGTCAATTCAATACCCACTCAACCCAACCCATGTTGGCTGCCTCTTTGTGTCCTTGGGAGAAGCACTTGGCTCCCATTTCATTGATGTTGTATACCCAATAATGTGTTGAAAGTACTTGTGAATCTCAGATGAAATGGATTACAGTATTTATTCTGACATCTGTATATAAATGATTCTTAAGGAGCCCCAGAATGTTTGTAGTGGACTTGTGATAATTATTCATGTATCTGCCGACTTGCACAAATTTTGCGTTAATTTGATTTGATATGAATTATTTTTTGTATTTTGGGTGAAGACTAAATAATAATTAAATTATTTGTCTTAAACAGAAAATTTAGGGTTTGTAAACTGCTAAAATGGATTAAAGTCGATTGAATTTCATATTTTTAATGAAAATTAAAGGCAGTACAAGAATAAAATTTTTGTTCCATGATTTAAAGTTATGCATAACTGTGAAATAAGTTGGGGGTTAGCTATATTTAGATTAGACGTAATTAAAATTTGTGACAGGGTTTCATAAATGTTGACCTTCATGATTAGTATCTGTCACATTGAGTTGTCTGTTAAGGCATGTTTCATTATATAATTCATCATTATTATTAATCACATCAATAATGAAGTTAAAAATTTCTTTTCTTTTTATAGAGAAGCAGCAAGGGAGTGTAGGCATAAGAAGAAGGAGTATGTCAAGTGTTTGGAAAACAGAGTGGCTGTGTTGGAAAATCAGAATAAAACACTCATTGAAGAACTGAAAGCTTTAAAAGAGCTATACTGTCAAAAGGAAGGATAGAAGCCTTTAAGATTCTCTTGTTGGATTGTCAGTTTATTGTGTATTCTTCCTTCTGCTGTGGAAAACAGGAAAATTTACAGAAAATGAAAAAAGTTACATTTTTGTGTAAAACTGAGTTGTTGATTGTTAAGAATTAAAATTTTGGCAGTCATTTAAGACCTCAGAGATACATAAACAAAAAGTAAAGAATATGGATGCTCAAATTTTACCAACCATTTAACATGAAAAAATATGTATGTGGAGGCATATATTAGGAGCATCTAGTTAGGGTTCACATTGGATTAAAAACATCTGTTCTTAGAAGGAATATTGTGAGAAAACAGTGTATGTGTGTGCTGGAAAAATCTGAACATATATATATATATGTGTGTGTGTATATGGATGGCATGGCTCTATCTCTGTCATCTGTCCCTTTGTCCGTCCACAGTTGCTGGGTTTTTCTTCCATCTCATAAACTACTGGACAAATTTGGATCAGAACTTTGCAGGAAAGTTACAGAGGGCATGCTCTTGCATTATTATATTCAGGGTAGCTCACCTGGCAACAAATCTGGCTTCCATAGTAACCACAGAAATATCCTTTTAATCTCTTCTCCAGAATGACAAAGCTGGTTTTCATCATATTAAAAGCAGGAGTGTTTTATAGGACATTCTCTGTTAAAACAATATTAAAGACATTTTGTCAGCTTCTGATTAGATTTGTCTGGAATGTTTTTTAGGACCTGTTTTAACAAAATTGTGTCTGGGTAGCTGATTAGTGGAAAACCTAATTTTGACTTCTCTTTAACAGATAAGCCTGTGTAATTAAAGTAGTTAGGAATATTTCTTGTGACAAGTTTTGTACAAATTGTTAGGGTTCCTTCACTAGTAATGGACCTTATTTAAATCCTATTTTAAACTTTGTCAGAAACCTTGAGCCAGTTTTATTCAAAATAAGTCAGAAGTTTCTTAGGATATATTCTCTCATAATTGTCTCCAGGGTGGCTGCCCTAGCAGTAATGTGGCTTCCTTAGAAGTTTCTTGAAGAATCTTGTTCAGTTTCTTCTCCAGAACATCGGAGCCATTTTAAAAAAAACTTTTATAGGAACGTTTCTTATGATATGGTCTATCAAAATTGTGTGAAGGTGGCTCCTCCAGCGATAGTGTTGATTTATTATCAACCACATGGAGCTTCACTCTTTAACAGCTAGGCAAACTTTTACCAGACTGTAGAGGAATGTTTCATAGAATATGTTCTGTTAGAATTGGCTCTACTGGTAAAGGTGTGGCTTCTGTAGCATCAATATGGGAAACCTTTAGCTTCTCTTGAACAACTGGATTATTTTTGATCAGACATGGTAGAAATGTTTATTGGGTTATGTTCTATATAATTTTGTTGTAGAGTGGTTTTCCTTGCAGTGGCATGGTTTTCATACTGACCACATGGGAAACTTATTTCCACTTTCATAGAACAGCTGAACCACTTTTGCTTAAACTTGGTAGGAACAATTCATTACATATCCTACCAGAGCATGAGAAAATCGTCAGTTCAAGTGGCAATTTTAGTCTGTTTAAGATTTTGAAGTGGTTGTTTTTCTTCTATTTTGGATAAAATGCAATCCTCCACTTTAGAACCTAAAAGACAAAAAAATAAATGCAGCCTTCCATTGATGATTTTCAACTTTACACATCAGTCAAGACGAACCAGATATGATATAACCTTTTAGAAATAGCTCATCTCTTAATTGATTGTTTATCCAGAGTTTTAATCATTTTTAGTTTGGATCTGATGTACATTGTTGCAAGATATTGTACATGCATAGGCGAAAGGAGGACAATTCTGTTGTAGTTGTATGTATAAATGGAGATAATGTTCACCTATATGCAAACATGTGCATTGTGCAGCCAATTAAAGAAATATGATGTTGGTGATTAAAGACAGAATTTGAAATAAAGAAAATGAAAAATAAAATATAATGCTATATTAAAAGAATCTTTAAGTTATATATATAAATATAACCCCAACTTTTGTGACAGTATTATAACATCAGAAGAGCTCATATTTGAAACATTTCTTCTTTTTATTATTTGTGTGTGACACGGCACATAGATCTTTCCTCTACTAATATAATTGTAATAGTTTAATACATCTTAAGCATTTTATGCCGTCTTAAAGCTGATGGATGACTCATGTGTCTCAGGTTCCCAGAACAAGCTGGAATTACCACTATGTTTTGTCAGCAAAACACATCAGTTACTGAATAATATGAGAACATACTTTAGATCAAAAACCTGAACAATTATGCTTCTATATAGTATTTTTCATGCACCCGAGTAGCTTTCTTTGCAGAGAGCCTTAAGCTTGACTTAAGCCTGGCTTGGCCAGTTTGACTAAAGTTAACATGTTGCATTAATGCAACCTTCTTCATCTTGGACATGAAATAATCTAGATAGGAAAAGATCCTGCCTTGCATCCATGCAATTTTTAAATAAAAAGGGAGTTGGATGCAGTCAGATGCCAGTTTTTTTTCATTATAATTCTTTGTAATTCTCCAAAAAGTAAAAATGATATTTAAAATCTTAATTCATTCGGTGTTCAAAAAATATTCTGTCAGGAAACATCTGTGCACAGATCAACAATATGATTGAAGAATGCTGATAGACTGTCTTACTTATGCATACCTTGTATCAAAGAGAATGGAGAAATAGCTCAAACTGCTTACACATTTGGATTTTTTGGTTCACCTGGCCTTCAGACGAATTGAGCTTATATTATGGCCCTATGTTCATTATGCCTCTGTCATGCATTGTCTATCTGTCAACAATTGTTACAACTTGGAAGTCCATATTTCCAAATCAATTTTGATCAAACTTGGAACAAAATCTCAAATGTTGTTGTTGTTATGGGGTTTAATGCCATTTTTCAGCACAAGATAGGTTATACATGGTGGCCAGAATAACTGGTGGAAGAAGTACCTGGCAAAATGACTGACCCTTCGGAAGTAATTTCAAGCTTTCTCAAATATTGACATTTGCTGAAATTTTAGATAAGTGTGATATTGATTAGATGATTTTGCTTGAATCTGATTGGCTGAGCTTGTTAACCACTCTGGAGGATATATTTCTGCTCCAATTTTGATCAAACATGGAATATATGCTTATATTATTATGATCTCAGGAAAAATAGATTAATAAAGTGATCTTGCATTTGATTGGATGAGCTTATTACCACTGTGAGTGCCTTATTTCTGATCCAGGTTTGATAAAATTTGGAATATATACTCATTTCATCAAGGTTGGTTGAACTTGTTACCACTCTGGATGTCATATTTTTAATCAGATTTTGATCAGATTTGAAATATGGACTTTGATCTTGGTTGAATTTGTTTATTAGATAAGCCGATGCATATTAATAAGTTGATCTTAGATCTGATCTGGATGATAGAAACAATGAATATTAACTTATATTTTATCTATTTAAAGAATTTTGATCATGATCATAGTAAATTAGTTGAAATCAACATGATATGATATTCAAGGATAGTTTACATAAGTTGTGTTCGTATAATACAACAAAAAGTGGTCACCTGTTAAGCTATGTAAGCCAGTTGAGTCACATCAGACCCGTTCGAAAAAGGAAAAAAAATCTGAGATAAATTTTTAAAAAGCGTGAATATGAAGGTATTTACACTCACAGTGACAATGGTAATTCCAGTGACAGCAGTGAGTGTGATAAAAATGGCATAGCCAGTACCAGTGAAGGAGAATATTCAAAATAGATGAGAAACATTATTTGGTGTTTAAATAACTTGAACAAACAATTCTTTCACTCATGGAAGTACAAATTTTTTCAAACATCTATTTTAAATCAACATGTTGAATTATCCTTCCACAAACAGATTGTTAATCTTGATCAGTGCCAGTTTGTTTCATAAGATGGTTTGCTACAGTATTGTTGCTTCATCTTGACATTTGGATTGGCCAGTGGAGGAGGCATGGGGTACTAGATCTGAAGGTGTTAGCCTTATTTTAATGTCTACTGGTCATAGACCAGAAGAGTTTATGGGATGGTCTATTGTCTGTCATCCAGCATCTGGCTATCTGTTAGCAAAAGATTGTTACCACTATGCCTCCTATATTATTTTTAAGATTGCCATGAAAATGAACACAAATATGCATTCCGTGATCTAGTTAGTCCTCAATGAAAAATGTGCTGCTCAGGTTGTACAATTTTTAAAATCTTGTTATTGGTACTCCTCCTAAATGGTTGGTCATACAGGACTTTCATTTTAAGCCAGGAGATGGGTAATTTGCCTGAGTACTTTTAGTTTACACCTGGCACTTTACAAAAACCCTGTCTCCTCATTGAGGGATATTCCCCAAACCCCTATCTACTTTGGCAGCTCACCCTCCAACTTTAATGAAAGGCCCTGTTCATATCAACATGGGGATTAGACTTAGCAGTTCCTTACTAGCTGGTCCAAAATGACCAACACAGCAGGATCTTGAAATTCTTTCCAACTACTTCTCCTGAATGGATGATCATATCAGCATAGGATTTTCACTAAGTATTCATTGGGATGTATGGAAGGTCGAAAATAAAAATGGTACTGATCTGAATCCAGTATGGTCATCACAGAAGCTATCTTGAAAATCATGTTTTCACTACATCTCAACAGAAAGACATATTGATATGGGCATTTCTTGTAGAAGAGCCACTATATTTTCTTGGTTCTGAATTAAAATGGTGCTGATCTGATCTACATGACATTTGACAATCTTTTATTGCAACTCATTGGTCATATCAACATGGGGTTTTCAACCATAAGACTTTCTTTCATGTTTAGCTTTTACTAAAAACAAATGGTGCTGGTATGACATTTGTTGATGGCCACCATAGGAGCCATCTTGAAAATCATGTATCCTTTCTTCTGAATAGATGGTTATGTTCACATTCAGTTTCATTTCATATGATATACATTTGGTCCTAAATGACATTGGTGCCAGTGTTACATCCAATGTGGCTACCACAGCAGCTAATTTAAAAATCTTGTTGCTGAAAAATGTCATGTAGTTTTAACACTCAGAAGTGAAAATCAGGAAATGGTCTTTTCTCTAATTCTCGGAAATTCTTATTGGCCAGTATAGCTTCAGTCACTTTGAGGGACTCGTTTATTTCATGATAAATCTTCATTTTCAGTAAACTTTTATTGATACAGTTTGCATTTCCATTTGATTTTTCATAATGAACACCTACCTCACCTGGTTGGTTTTCTTTTTCCCAAGATACAACAAAATCTATGTTCCTGTGTGTGTGTGTGTGTGTATATGATTGGGTGCATGCATGTGCACACACGCACACACGGTCACTAGAAGAGTTGCTATCAATACTCACTTCTATGTCTAATCAAACTGCAAACAGCAATGATCCTGATCTGCCATAACATAATGCATCTGCAGATCAGGGTCTGTGTTGCTTGTACTGATTGCTCCTAACAAACTGCACAGACCCAGATCTGCCAGCACATATGATGACAGATCTGGATCTGTACATTTTGCAATTGTACTTGTCATATAAGCAAGTATATATGGTAGTTCACTCCTGTTGTGAACTGTTCACCTTAAAAGTGTATCTCTTTTCTACATGGTAGAATTTAATAAAATAGATGTAAGATCAGTATTTGAGATTGATTGAATCCTGAAAGTCGAAGTGTAAGTAAGCAGCAGGAAGGCATGGTAGTAAATCGAAGGAAAATTACAGTATTCTAAATAAAGTTTTATCAGATGCACCTCTCCAGCATGGCATGCTAGGATTGAGATGTGTGCAGATAGTTCTTAAGAGTTTTGACCAAAATGTGCACTTATTAAAGCATATATTGGTATTACCTTGAATACCTTAATCAATTACTGTAAATCAGATCCCAGTGTAAACTGCACAGACCCATGTTTCATGCACTAGTAGATCTTTGCAGTTTGTTAGGACTAAGCAGCAGACAAAACAGCATAGACCCTGATCTGCAGGTGCATTAGACAGTGGCAGATCTGAGTCTATATTACTTGCAGTTCGACCCAACTTTGTAATGAGTATATACATTAGCTGATTTGGAACTGTGTAATGATTGTATCAGACATTATTTGAAATAATTGCAAAGAATGAATGTTTAATAAAAGTTGTTCTGGTTGCATTGTTTGTTCATCTAAGAAGTTTCCACATGTATATTTGTACTGTATAGGGTTGTAATGTTTGTTTAGGGATAATATTATGTTTTATGACACTTTTCATTATCTCATCTTTGTGAGGCAAATAGAATTTTTACCTAATGCAAACATGTTTATTTGGTCCACTGTTTCTTTTTCTGCTTTGCAATGGCAGAGCTTGTCTTGTCATGATACAGACCAGCCATCTGTCGGTGCTTTGTTTTGCAGTTTCTTTCTATGTGTAGTTTGCTTGTGTTTAGTATACAGAACAAACATTTGATACTGAGGTCAAAATGGTGAAGGTCAAGGTCACATTGACTCAAAGAAGAAAGGTCGTTTCTTCATGTAACATGTACCAGATCAAAATATATGTGGATAACATTCACAAAAAGTAATGGAGAAAACTACATTTTAGGGTAGAAGGTCAAGGTGTAGTAATAACAGAAACAAGGAAAAGGTTTATGTGAAGAAGAAAACTTAAATTGCAATCTTCATGCCTTTACAAAACATTTTGAAGGCTTTGCGTTATGGCAAGGTACAGATGTATGATGAAAAAGTTCAAAGATCAGGACAAAGTTGTGCAAAGAATAAACAATGGTTATTAGCTCTACTGTCATTGACTAGAAGGACTTATGTGATGGCCTGTTGTCCATTGTCCATTTGTCTAGCTCTACTGTCATTGGCTAGAACAGCTTATGGGATGTCCTGTTGTCCATTGTCCATCTGTCTAGCTCTACTCTCATTGACTAGAAGGGTTAATGGGATGGCCTGTTGTCCATTGTCCATCTGTCCATTAGCACAAGTTAGTTATTATTTCTCCTCTGAAGCTACTAAAGGATTGCCATGAAATTTTAGATGCACATTGATCGCATGGTCTGGTTGATCCTAAATGAAAATAGTGCAGCTCCAACAGTCAATATGGCCACCATGGCAGCCATCTTGAAAATTTTGTTATTGCTACTTCTGATTAGATGGTCATATGATCATGAGGCTTTCACTAAAAGGCTTCATTACATGTCTAGTTTTCGTCCTTAATAAAAATGGTGCTGATCTGACAGACAATATAACCACAATGGCAGTCATTTTTAAAATCTTGTTCTCGCTACTCCTGAATGGATGGACATATCAACATGGGCTTCACTAACAGACTTTTTATAGTCGGTCCTTCATGAAAATGTTGCAGATCGGACCTCCAGTATTGCTGCCACAGTAGCCATCTTGAAAATGTTGTGTGTGTGAGTGTGTTTTTGATTTGGATTTTAATATAGCTTTAACAATTTTTCAGTCATATCGCTATGATGTCTGCAGTGTGGAAGTTTATAGTGATGTCTAGCACTGGGGCATCATGTCGCAGACATGTAGCATGATATCCCACCCAGTCACATTATCCTGACACAAGGCCAACCAGTCCTAACACTAACCTTTTAATGCTGAGTGCCAAGGAAGGCAGCTGTGAGTACCATTTTTGTAAGTCTTTGGTATGACTCTGCCGGGGATGAAACCCACAGCCTGTCGCATCCAAGGAGGACGCTCTAACCACTAGGCCACCGGAGCGGTGAAAATGTTGCTATTCCTCTTGAATATGGAGTTTTCACTAAAAGACTACTTATGATATTTTTCACTTAAAGACTTCTTATATTTTGTCACTAAAATACTTATTGTGGCATTTTCACAAAAATATTTATTGTGGCATTGTCACTAAAATACTTATTTTGGCATTTTCACTAAAATACTTACTGTGGCACTGTCACTAAAATACTTATTGTGGCGTCTTCACGAAAATACTTTTTGTGGCATTTTCACTAAAATACTTATTGTGGCATTGTCACTAAAATACTTATTGTGGCATTGTCGCTAAAATACTTATTGTAGTATTTTCACTGTGGACTTCTTATGATGTCTTGCTGGTCGTAAATAAAAATGGTGTCAATCTGACATCCAATATAACCACCACCATGGCAGCCATCTTGAAAATATTATCTCTTCTTTCCAAATGGATGGCTATATCAACATGGTGTTTATGACAATATACTCCTTATGATACGAAGATGGTCCTAAATGAAAATGGTGCTAGTGGTACATCCACTAGGGTTGCCATGATTACTCTCTTAAAAATCTTGTCACTATTCCCTCTAACTGGATGGTCAGTATGACATAAGATTTTCACGAAGTCCTAAATGAAAATGGTGACAGGCATACATGCAATAGGGCTGCCATGATAAATATCTAAATATCTCGTCACATCTCCCCCATGAATGGATGATCATTATGACGTGGGTTTCTCCAAAAGACCTCTAATGTCTACTTTGTTCTAAATAAAAACTATACCAATCTGACATGGATTCTGTCCACCACAGCACCTAATTTGAAAATGTTATTGGTGTAGAATGTCAGAGATGGTTTCAGCACATAACAGTTAAAAGGTAGGAATGGTCTTCTCTTGAGTTTCCAGCTTTCTTTTCTCCCAGTACAGTATCATTCCCTTTAAGGACACACATTACTAAGTTATAATTTATAAAAAAGAATCTTTTGAGAGCTTAACCTAGTTGTGACTGGAAAAAAACAGAGACATTGTTTTATTGATGGAATTTCAGTCCTTTAAGAGTCTTGACTTTGGAACACTAATTACTGAAATTAGCACCTGACTTAATGGTGTGGAATTTAAAGCACATGTTTCAAACACATGTAGGTCCAGAACATGCCACGGCTCATATCATTTTCTCTACACAGAAGCTAACATCCAGGTTTCATCTAAACTGATAAATATAGATTTGATCATGAACACTGAGAAATTTAAAGTTCTTGAATTTTTAATATCATGGTGTTAGCATAGGTTTACTATGGAATTGAATTAGTACTGTGAGTCCTTAAGGGACTCTTGTTCATGATAACTTGTTTTCTTCACTGTCATCCTTCAACAGACTTCCGTGAAAGATTATGTGGATTTAAATGACTAGAGTTAGCCATACCATGCTTGTACTAGCATACATTACTGTTCAACTGAAGGTGGGCATCTAGCGCACTGATCATGATACTCTTATTTTCTTCTTTTGAGTTTCCTCCTTTCCATTTCTCATTGTTCATTGACCTGCTCAGAAAAAAAAGAATGAAATTTCTGACCAACAATTCTTTGCCATATTTTTAAGAATGTTTCACAACTCTATTCTTTTTCCATAGTTTGACTTGTTCACTGTTCCAGTGAAAACATTTTTCTTAGAGGAGGAGGCAAGAGATGTACCATTTATGATGAAGACACTTTTTTACAGTGAAGGGCAATTTTTTCAGCAATGTTCATGATACACATATTATTTGTTTGCTAGTTACAGTAGATAAAAGCACATTTACATGTTTATCAGTTAGTGGATAAACGTAGCTTGAGACAGAAGAATGATCTGGAAGGACTAGGGCATATATCATAAGATGAGCAAAGGATGGCACTATGGTGGGAATGGTAGTTTTATTGTCAGGCCCATTTTAGTGGGAAGTCAGACAACAGTCACTTTTCTGGCATTGTGTTGTTAGATTTTGGTTAACGTTTTTCATTTGCAAATATTTCCTAAACCCCTTGATAGATTCTCATCATATAAGGTACGAATCATTATGAAGCCAAGAAAGTTCATTTAGAACAGTCTTTGTGATCAGCCATTTCCTAAAAACCATCCATGGAGTTTTTTCTTACTGAATCATTATAAAGCTAACACAATTCATTCTTTCAAGCATGCTAGTTCCTTTGACCTTGGGGCCAAGTAAAGTCAGAGTGTGTGTGTGATCTGGATTTTTAATGTAACTTTAACAATTTTTCAGTCATATTGCTACAATGTCTGCAGTGTGACAGCTTACAGTGATGTCTAGCACTGGGGCATCATGCTGCAGACATGTAGCATGATGTCCCACCCAGTCACATTATCCTGACACCAGGCCAACCAGTCCTAACACTAACCTCTAAATGCTGAGCACCAAGCGAGGCAGATGTTAGTATCATTTTTGTAAATCTTTGATATGACTCTGCCAATGATCAAACCCATGACCTTCCACTTCCGAGGTGGATGCTCTAACCACTAGGCCACCAGAGTGGTAGGTCAGTCAGAGAATTTTTTTTACTTTTGGTTTTTCACTGGCAAATATTTCCAAAACCTTATGATATAGTCTTATTGTATTTGGCATGAATCATTATGAAGACAAAATAATTCATTCGACACAAAATTTGCTGAAACCTGTGGCATTGTTGTCATGGTCACATAATTTTTTCATATGCTTGTCCAAAACCCTTGATCAATGTTCTTCATAAATGGAATGAATCTTGATAAAGCTAGCACAATTCAATCTGTGATACATGCTTGCTCCTTTGACTTCTGGCATCAAGGTCATAGTCACAGAAAATTAATGTTATGGTTTTGGGTACAAAATTCTTTTTGCTGATATTTCATAAAACCTTGATGGATTTTTTTTATACTTTTAGGATGACTCACTGAAATGCAAAGACAATTCATTCTGTTAAACGCACTCTTGCTCCTTTGACTTTAGAGTCATGGTCACAGTTCTAGAAGATTATGGTTTTTGTTCCAGTTTTTCTTTTGTTTAAATTTCCTAAATCCCTTGATTGACTTTTTTCATACTTTCATTAAAGCATTATAAACCTTTTTTTCAAGTTCATTCTTCTGCTGTGCTAACTGAAGCATATAACCTTGGGGTCAAGATCACACATGTTTACAACCGCTTCTTTGATGCAGGCCCTGACCTTGTCTAGCTGAACATTATCATCATATTATTTATTCTGGTCATAAACCTTTTGTCAAAAGACCACACACACTGACATGACTGTTTCCTGTTTTACTTGAAGGATATTTATTTTTAAACAGGTTTGCATATTGTTTTAAAGAAAATTTGATGGAATTTTATTTATGATCTCAAAAATGAACAGTCAGATAGCTCAAGGAGGAGTCCAATTTAATTTAGAAAGACCACAAGCTTAGGGCTACGTTGTATTTAGAGCACTGATTTCTGTAATATACAACATAAATCTTTTCAGGCATAGGTAAGACATGTGTATCTCCTTTCCAATATCATTGCTGTTTTTGACATAGGCATCAATGTTAAGTTTGTGCATTCTTCTTTAGCTATATTACCCAGTCATACATAATACATTAGGAATCCATTACTACCTCACAAATTATTCCATTCATGGAAAGTTAAAAAGAATTTTGGAACATTTTAGAAACAGAAGTCCATAAAATCTATTGCCTTACTAAGTGGAAGTATGAGAATGGCCCTCCCTTGGGCAGAGTTGTTGGTGCCAAAAACCATGTCTGTTATTACATGTTGCATGTAATTTGCATAGACATTTCTTAAAATTATTACATCCTATTTCACAGTAAATTCACCAATACACTTGCCTGAGTTCACATCTGCACACTATATATTTACCATATCTATATACATAAATCAACACATTTGTAAGGATCATGGGGTACAAATGGTTCTATATGTCTGAAGATCAGCAGTCAGTCTACCTGTATTGTATGTGTGCAGATCAGGTCATGTGGTGTGTATGCATGCTGGCTAGAGAATCTAATTTTGACTGTCTCTGCCATACAGAAATTCGTCCTTGGCACTCACCCACTGGTTTGGAATGTCATAGGAATAGGATCCATGTTCAACTTGGTTTCAGGGACTTGTTTTATAGTCTGAACGTGACCTGGAACCATCTGTCAGTAACCCAGGTGGTCACACTTGGGAGGTAAACACTTATATGCGAGATGTGCTTAACAGAGAAGCTCAGCACACACTTGCCAATGCCATAGCAGTTCACTAATTTACAGCTGGCATTAAGATGTGCCTTTCCATGCCCATCTTTCTGGTATATCACCATTAAGCCAGTCAAGGACCACAGCCACTTTTTTTCAGCTTGGTCTTTGATGGCCAGGTACAAGTGGTCAGGAGACATGCAGCTAAAGAGGCAAACCTGGCACAGACCCAAACCTCATTTTCAAGGAGGGATTAGAAAACCAGGAAGTGTCTACCTCAGGGCATTTCAAATGCAGAAGCATTCAGAAGGCCACAGATGCAACATAAGGAGGCAAAGGTCACTTTTGATTCATACTCACACTGCCCTTTTTAAGACATCACAGCAGGAAGTCACCAACACTTTACAAGTCAAAAGACTGCACTGATGACCCAAGGATCTTGCAGATCATCTCACTGGCCTCCAGATTACATTCTCCATTGGCAAGGGCTCCATTTGCTGCAGACAACTTGAGAGAACCGTTCTAGTTGATGTTCTGCAGCAAGAAATAAATTCATCTCATAAAAACAATAATCAAGACTGCTCACAATGTATTCACTGGGCAAGCTTCATCCAGTCATAGATATTATCTATCAGCTTTAAGCTGTTTACTAGTTCATTTTGGGCAGCATGGTTCAGAATGAAGATACCAAGATGGTTCATAATGCTTTTGTTTAGGGAAGAGATGATGCAGTCAGCCAAGACCAGCAAGATGCGTACCTCTACATTTCCATCTGCTAGTTTTGCTGCAAATTTCTGTGGTTTCATATTCAGGTATATATTATTCTGGGAATGCACTTCACTTTGATCTGAATTTCAGTCTCTGTGAGTTCAAACCCTTTTGAACCAAGTCTGTCTCACTCAGGAACATGCTTTGAAATAATCATAGTGTCTTCCATGTGCTCAGAGAATAAAATTTCAGACCAGAAATTTCTTTCCTCATGTAGCAACAGATCTACTTGCAAAAGGTGATTTTATCAGATTGCCATCTAATCCTGACTGTCCACCTCAGGTGGGAACTATTATGGATCAATGAGCCCTCAGAAGAAAATGGTTCTCAGAACAAGTGATGGGCATAATTTATTGCACCATACAAGGATAATCATGATCAAGGGATTCTGATCCACACTTTCCAACATGTTTATCAACATAGTGAAAGTGAAGGTAAATTCAGAACAAGACCACTCCTACATTCTTTCAAATTTTGACTTGTCTCAACTGAAGGTTTTGGCCCTTTGAAATGGAATCTTCTGTGGGTCTTGATGTGGTTGAATAAGTAGCCATTCAAACCACTGCCTACAATTTCGTTGACTAACCTCTCACACAAAACATGCTTCCTGTTTTGACTTCAGCAGGCAGGAACAGTGAGATACATGTTTTGAACTATCAGCACATCCACCATACTGGTTTGATTACACCCTTGCTTTCATTGCTGAGATCTGGCTTCTGCTCGTGGTGAGTTGGTCATTTTTTTAAAACCTGTATAGTTTTTCCACCCTCCATCACAAGCGTATTTACAGGAGCCCATAAGGCTCTGCAGTGTTATCTAAAGCGTATGAGCTGATCAGAAAAGAAACCACTCAAATAAGGAAGGGACCCCAAACCAGGTTTAGTCCTTGTGAAAATCGGCTCATGGGATTAGGGTGGTCACTGGAGTGAAAATTTCTCTCCATACCATGTCCATGCATAAACCATTTGATAACTGCAGTCCATATCTCACCAGAATCAAAGCTGTACATTAGAAGACTAGAGACAGAGCTAACTTCATGGTAAGGGGATGTAATTCCTTTCTCTTTTTGCCTATTCTCCCAAGGCTCTTCCAGTTAAATATACTTGGTACCAGGGAAGGCACTTTCAATATGGAGCAGTAACCCATAGATGTAACGTAAAATTAAATATAATTTTCAAATGAACTGTGTCAGTAATCAGAGTATCCTGAAACATATTTTTTTTTAAACTGCCTTCCCTGTGGACCATGTGTGTTAAAAGGAACTGCCCTATAATGTCTTAAGATTGGGTTATGTATTTGAAGAAGAAACCAATTTTTTTTAACAATGCTTACCTGGTAAAAATACAAGCACACCCTCCCATGCCCTCCCTTGAGTTACATCTCGGGAATAGTATGCTTTTTTGCTAAGGTAGTAACTGACGAATGAGGATATTTGGTGCCCATCTCTGTATCCAAAAGAGACTACTCTCATCTGACTTCCCTGTTTTGGCATGTGCTTTACGTCATAGTTTAATTGTGTAGCTTGGGATTTGTGATACGGTGGATGTACTTCCTTATGTAATATGATAAGTATGTATTACCAAAGAAACATCTTCGTCAAAAAATTGGTTTAGTGCATGTATAGTTATGAAAGTTGATCATGGAGGATACTGTTTATCACAGAAAAGTAACCTACTTTTCATGTTCCAATGACTTGGCTGTGTATTGGGA
Source organism: Sinohyriopsis cumingii (assembly GCA_028554795.2). Lineage (NCBI taxonomy): Eukaryota > Metazoa > Mollusca > Bivalvia > Unionida > Unionidae > Sinohyriopsis > Sinohyriopsis cumingii. Next base: position 88,255,208 of record CM068840.1, on the reverse strand, counting down.
ATATGCCTTAGCAGAGAAGACAAGACATAACATTTGCATAATTGTTATCATAGTTGCTTAAAGGTTTTTGATATCTCATCTTGTGATGGCAAATCAGAATTTCAAGTTTAACAAACACATTTTGCAGTCTTTGTAGTTTTGTGATCATATTTGGTGGCGCTATACAGTTTTGCATTTTGCATAGGGTTAGGATTTTAAAGAAAAAGAATTTCCCTGGCTTTCCTCACTGGTTATACTGGCTATTTAAAAAAGACCTTGTATATCTTAGGTATAATGCAAAGAACCTTTAATTCCATTTATTTTGGTGTATGATTAATGGGTGTACTATGGGTTATAGAGTATACAGCTTGGCCTTACTTCAAATGTGCACCTTTCAAAAAAGTGTTACTCTACTTGGTCATTTTCACTTCCTGAATTTCAGAGGTAAATTGTATAAAAAAGAGCCGATAACTTTTTTTACATTTTATATATTTGGTAATTCATTCATTGCACTTTCAGAAGCTGGTATTGTCTAGTCTAGCAAAATTCATTTTCCCTATTTTAATAGCTGCTATGTATAGTGTACTTTAGACTAATTCAGACTGATTTTTTAACACAAGGGAGCAGTCATTTTAGTTAGCAGTGTGCTTAAATCATGTAAAATTTCCAAAAGTACAATATCCAAAAGAAATATCATCCACATTACATTAATGCAGCATAGAGGTATGCAAACATTCTCTCCACTGTGCATGTTTTAAATGCGAACTACTTCACCTTACATACGTCACTCTCTCAAAAGTACATATTATCTGGTGAGCACCACCTTTGTTTTCTTCAAATTTCTGCAGAATATTTGTCACAGGTCATGTCAGTTATCTGAAGACGTATTCAAAATTTCATCTTTTGAGTGATGTTGATGCCAAAGGTGTGATGTAGTACTCATTAATAAGTTTTCAATTAGCATTTTGATTCCAGTTGCAAGTTTAGATCTCTGTGACCCACTTTTTGGTAAATACAGGTTTGTCTTTTGTATGGTTTAGTGATTTCAAGTAATTGAAAATGTATTTACAGTGTATAGTATGTTTTGTCATTAAATGAAATGTCAAAAATTAAACAAAATTTTGTACATATTGTACATTTTGCTATATGTTCAAAATAAAATACTGCAAATAAAATGTTTTTATGTGCATAAATTGTTCCTTTTCTTTGTGTGCAAATCATACATGTAAATAGATATATAAGGCATGTCCTAACTCACTCAACTACTTTAAACCAGTTTTCAAGTTTTGAATTTTACAAAATTAGTTCTTCATTATGTGAACCCCCACCCATTTCAATATTTTTCAAAGAGCAGTCCTGTATGGATACGTTTACTACTTTCAGAATTTTCAAAAACCAACCATAGCTTGCCAATTTAAATAGTCCATCATCATGTGACACCCTCCCACTACCACCACCACATTCATTGTATTTTTCTTCTGAATTTGAGGCTCATCCAGTTCAAAATATAGTATTTTTTCCCTTGAAAATCCAGTCAAAAACAAAGTTATTTTATATATTTTAAAGAGATTTTATGTATTATAAAGAGATTTGTGATTATTTGGTTATATAGAAAATGATTAGTCTCACAAAAGCTATCTATTAATCCATTAATTCAAACAAAACCATGAAAATAACATATATTTTAAACTAACATAAAAAATAGAGACCAAAATTAGAGAGCGATGATCGAAGAGAACAAGCTGTTCAAAAAAATAAATACAAATTTCCCTAACTATATTGAGCATAATGAGCCATGGAATGTCACAAAAATCATTTATTAAGTCCAAAATTAATTCAATAATAGATGCTTTGACAGCCACCTTTCCTCGTACGTTAAACACCTTTTTGCAAACTCATTTTTAGCACCATTTTAAAACCATTTTTTTTACCCATTATATATGCAGATAATTACCCTAGTTAAAGAAAAAGCAATGTAAGAAACCTAGATACTTTGTGGCAAAAATTAATCATATAAAAGTTTTGTTTTAAAAAATATGCTTTTTTAGTTAAAGAATTTTGTTTCTTAATACACAGAGACTGAAAAAAGTGATTTCTGTCAAAGAGAAAATATCAGCAAACTAAATCCAGAGCAACAAGCTTTGGTGTATGGTTTTTACTTGAGAATGTATATAAAAATAACTGTATAAATGTCAGATTTAAACTATAAAGGATGATTAGAGCATTGTGAACCATTTCCAATTAAGAAACCATCATGCACCAAAATAATGCTATTTATACTATTTGCAAGAAATTTGTAAGGGTGCAAATTTCTGTTGATCTATAAAGAACACATTAATTTGTGCAAGAGAACAATTAATTACATTTATGGGGACAGGTGCAATGTTTTTTAATGTCTGTGTCGTGAGAGGAAGTGATTCTTAATTATGCTTTCATTTTTTTTAACCGTCAGACAGACTGGAAGGAAAAGGTTAACTTCAATCTTTGTATAGAAAATGTCAGAGTTTAAATTGTCCAGAATCAGTTTTTTTGAAATCTAGAAGTCAGGCTGATCGCAATTTTGGCGACTGGTTATAAAAGACGGTAGATATATTTAATCCTAATTGGTTATGCTAAATAAGGGCGTGTGTCCCACATGAAATTTCTTGGTTTTAATATGCCCCATCACAAAATTTAGGCAATCTACATTTAACTGCAAGAGGAAAAAATACAGGAGACTCTGAGATTGAATTTAGAAGAAATTCTCTTATAGAACATTTATCCAAGGGTCTGGATGTCTGGAAAGTTGACGGACACAATTCTAGCAGTAGAAGTGAGCAAAGCTTGAAAGCACAAGGTATTTGCATCAATTTCATGTAATTCATCGATACCAATACAATGATTTGCTTGAATTTATTTGCTTATATTTGCATGAATTTATTTGTTTCAATTCATAGATCAGTGTTTTTTATATGAGTATAACTGTGTTTGAATTCATCTATCTGAATTCGTACAGTGATCTTCTTTATATAAGTTTGATGAATTGTTTGAATTTGTCGTCTTGATTGTTTAAGGAATCAGGGTATTCTAAGAATTTCATGCATTACTTTCGGTGATATGAGTTATGAGAATCTGTGTGAATTCTCTGATCTTAGATGATTTCACGTATGATAAAGAATTGAGTGCATATTGACCGAAATTAACATTGTTAAGCCATGAAGTGAGATTTCATGTATGCTAAAGACTTGAATGTGTGTATTCGCTGAAAATAACAATTAAGTCATGTAATGAATTTCATTCATTCATTTGTTTAATTGAGACGAGAACGAAACTGTTTTGTCTCATGTGATGTTAATGTGAGTCAGTGATGAAATAGCCATTAGGAAGTACATTAATCTTACGTAACTAGGTTTGTTTATGGTCTGGCATGTTTGGCTTGACCAGATAGCCTCTGGTATCAGTTTGAATTCCGATAGGACAAAATCTGACATAATGAGAGGGAGTAATGATCTATTCACAATAGCATATCTGACAGAAGATTTAGGTTGCTTCTCTGTTTATTTTGAATGGGGAAATAGCTCCACTGACATATCCATGTACCTACTTATCCAAGTATCTACATATCTACGTACTTATGTATCCACCAACCAAAACGAAGTTTGAGGGCCGAAAGAGGCGAGACAATAGAGAGTTTGGAGAAGAAAAACACGAAAGGACCAAGAAGAACAGCCACAGTGAAGTTGGAGTGAACTGGAAATAAGCAGGTTATGAAGTTGTACAAGGCAATGACTTTGATTGTTCACTCGATTCTATGATGAACCAATTCTATCTTTTAAAACAAATCGGCTATTTATATAAGTATATTTGTGTTTGAAATTCGGTGAATGATTTATTTTAAAAGAGAAGTGTATCTTCCTAATGTAACATACTATCACAGTTGTTTATGTAATTGATTAAAGTGGTGTATTTCATGTATGGGGGCTTGTGTCATTCTGTTCTATATATCTGCTCAGATCTCTGTTTATTCCATATATAAGTTTCACACTTTATATTAATATTTACTCTATCTGGGCAACAACACCGAGGGCGATCACCCTCTAGATAACGATAACCAAATAAAGCGGACACCTTGTAAGAAGGTACAGTCCACCAATCAACCCCACCATCACATCCAGCCTGCACAAAATTTATGCATGATCAATCAAATATGGTATTAATTTCAACCAGGCATTTGGGTGGGATCAGTTCTATAATCCAAGGCTATTTTTCTAAATTAGGTTACAGAGACATGGTGCTAAAAGTGAAACTAATCAATACTTTATCATGGAGAAGAATATTATGCAACAAAAATGCTTAAGAAAAGATTAAGCAATGATGTTTCAAATCCAGAATATATTGTCACAGCATCATACCAGGAAGAATTGCAAGTATACAACTTTACAGATTAACGGAGAAAGTACCAAATAATTTATGAGAATTTGAGAAAATAGTATTTACTTTTTGGGCTTTGATATTACACCAAATTTTGCTGGAACATATAACAAATGAGAAATGAAAGATAATTTAGTAGACAAAGAAACATTTATTGCTGATAAAGCTAAATAAAGTATCCATCAGTATTATAAGTAATGATAATAGTGTTTGAATAAATTATCTAATTTAAAATATACAATAAGTTTATCTCCAGGAAACAATAAGGAGACTGACACACATATATTTATATAAAAGACTAGCATCTACATTAACAAATCTAAAAGCTAGTATGACAAGATTAGAAGGAACACTTACAAATTATCAATTAGTACTGGATAAATTTACATAGAGCAATTATAGATGATGGAATATTCTATTAAGCATCTTTCCAAGAACAATGGAAAAGACTAACAAAAATCAATAACCAGTGTTAGATATAAAATAAGACCAAAACCAGTTGGGATTTTGGGTTATTAGAATTTGTCTTGAAAGGCTACCCTTCTGCCAAAAAATGGTCTATCAAGACAGGTGGTCTCTCAACAGGTCACAACACTAAAATACACTGTGTTAACAAAGATGACATAAAATTGTATATGCAGGGTACTGTATGCTTCACAGGGGCATTATGAACTGGGCAAAATATCACTTAGAGTCTCTTCATTATTAGGTACTGCCTCTCTCTCATCCTTTAGAATTCCCATCATGTTTAAGATGTGGTCATAAATGTCATATTGTTTCTGACTGGCAGTACAATTTTCACCACAATAGCTACTCATTCCAATAACATTTCTGCCTTGATTTTACTGACTTCTGTTCTAATTGTTTTCAATTAATACTTTATCAGAGTCATTATTGATGACTCCTCCTCACTGTTAGATTCTTCATCCTTGGGGTTTATATTTGTCCACATTATGAAGAAATCATTTTGTATGTGCCTCTAGACCTATCATATATTATAAGACACCAACATCATCTGATACTAAAGACAGAATGAGATGTGGATGCAAAAACCCTTCCAAAGTGTTCTGCAAGTTTATCTTCCATTACATATTAAAATACATATTGTAATTTACACTTAATACACAAAAGGTTTAAAAAACAAATATTGTTTTTAAGAAAATATAAAATCACTATATTGTTTATGATTTTTTCATTTTATTTGAATATGAGGCTGTGGAAATTCTCCCAAAAAGTCTAGATAAAAAATTGTAAGTTTAAATAGACAGATAATGTTTTTTGTTTACTACTCTTTAAATGCAATAGATAATACTGATTGGCATACTATAATTTACCTGAATGTGCCCGATGAAAATACCCTTTGAAACAAACTTGCAAAAAGATTATAATTAAAGGTACTGAAATATTTCATACTACATTACAAAGTTACTTCAGATTTCTTTAGTAAAATATACTTTCCATTTATGTCTCTCTGTTTCTTTTTATTTTCTTAATTAAACCTAATTATTTTTAGGATTCAACTGACTTCAAAAAACTTTCATTGCATAAATACTTTGATTATAGCATCAAAGATAAACATGTTAATTTTATCATCTTCAATGCATTTACCGGTAATCTTTAAATTTTCCTAGCATAAAATTTAGTTTAAGGAATAAGACAGAAGAATAAGGATAAAGCAACAATGGGATTTGAACTGTATTCACTCAAATACGCATACAGATATTAAAACTGTTCTCTCAGTTCTACTGTTTGTGACACCAAAGCTACACTTTTTGCTGTTGTCCTTTATAATTCTTCAACACACTGTACACTATTTCACAGAATTAAACTTTTCGTATGGTTTTTTCCCCAAAAAAGTCATAGAAAGTATCAATGCTAACAAATGTATGAAATAATTCTTAGTTTTAATATTTAAAATTATACATACATGTACCAAGATATTTTGTAATGTTTAGGCTCATTCCTCAATCAGCAAGAATAATTGCATTGATCAGTTATGATAAATACATGAATAATTACATTATATACATTTCTTCATTTTGTCATTGTTTTGAAATATTTATTTAATACTCGGTATCCATGAAAAATAAAAATATTTCCATTGAGGTCAGTATTGGTTACTCTTGAAAATGGCAAAACAACTCATGCATAATCATTATGTATGTAATTTGATGTCATACTTTGAGTGTGTTTTTTTTGGCATGTCATAAGGCTTGTTTTTGCACACACACACAATAGTTATAATTTTCATGTGTACAAATGATGTGTAAACATGTAGACCACAAATGAAAGCTTTGCCTTTCAACTTTACTTTTAACAATTTTGGATGAGTTCATACATGGGCAAGATACTATATGTGTTAATTATGTAATTATTTTTGGATAGAATTTGTATCAGACAATAATCAAATAGGTCAATGTGACATGCTATAAACCGTCAGAGACGGTTTGCTTAGGTACTGTTATTACAACTGTGACATAAGCAATGCTTGGTGAAATTGTCAACTGTTTCGCAAGTCATGTTAGCAACATCAAAACCACTTAGGCCTCTTGTTATTTATTTTGCTGAGCAAGATATTAGCATATTAACAGTCAGGTCACCAGGTCATAAGAAGGGCTGGATTTTGTTATTGTATTTACTGTGATTTTTATGCTGTTTTATGTAATAATGATTACGTTTAAATTTTGCTGCAGTTCAATTACTTTATGTATCCAATTTTCACGTTCAGCTCATAGGTTATTGCTTTAAAATAAATCTCAGTGGTTCTGTTTGTACAACCGGATTTTATTTGCAAGTTAAATTGCCGGAAGCAAGTGACAATCCTAGCTATTGTGACGAGTTATAGTATTGTGTTGCGTCACATCCGGTTGAAGACGACAGAAGACGTGGAATCGATACTGGCCAAGTTGTCGCATTAGGGTCAATATTGAGTAAGTTTCTATTTCATTGAGCCATAGCTCGAACGTTAAATGAACATTATAAAGTGCACTTATCACGAACTAAAAGACTAATTAGCAAATATAGTAATTGTTGAACAAAATGGCGCCGTTCGGCATGCCTCTAAGATATTAGGACTATATGGTATAATTGCACAAGAATTGGCAACTAAGCCTTTCAGAACCCTTGTTTGACTCCCATTGTATGTGCAGGTGAGCTCCGCCACTGCTTTTAACGGACCATTAATAAACACCAGGTTACCTATTCCTATTCCTCGGAGCTATTTATCTGGCTCTTTTTCTTTTTATACCTATAATATTAGTCCTACCTGTAAGACCTGACGCTGATATTTATGTTTTGGGCGTCAGGGTCTTACAGCCTAACTAACGGCGCTGTGTAGTGTGTTTTGATGTCGACTAACATCGTTACGAAAGTAAAATTTTCAGGAATATTTCACACAACTGACAACTAAAATAACGACTCTTTTCTAAAAAGTAAAGTTATAATGTTTTAGTCAGACTTTACTTACTGTGATGCCTTTTCTCTAATAAATTCAAATTCTTACAAAAGAAATGGACCCGTTTTCAAGTTTCTTTGGCCTACATTTCAGTTGGCTGGAAAGCGATGAAAGCCGAGAATGCCGAAATCGGATAAAGTTGAAATATTAATTTTTAAAGAAACGAATAAAAAATATATTATGCCTATTAGAACTGTAAGCAACGATTCGTTTCATTCAAGAAACAGATCCCCAACATGAACCTCTTCGAACTTACTTTGGCATACATCGACTACCATCGCATTGCAACAAATTCAAATGAATGTCAACGGAACGTGAAAATGCATCCATTTGCTAGTGTCATATTTTCATTCCACCAGGATAAAGACAGCACAGTAAGTATATTAATTACACATAAATTAGTGGAAAAATGTCGATATAGGCTGCCAAGTGTGTGAGATGTTCCAGAAACTTTGATTACTCGTTCCGATGTCAACGACATCAGAACACACTATACAAGGCCATTATTTGGATAGTAAGACATAGCACCTAAACAAAATCAAAATGTGCTATGTTTTTCATGTAGGACTATCTATAATAGAAGAGATTACCTGGTTTTAAATTTGGATTTGTGATAGTATATTAATTTGTTCTTATTCTTATAAAAATAAATAAAATAAAATTTACTTTATATTGCATTAGTAGAAAGGCAAACCTCTTGTTATTTTGGTAAAAATTTTTTTATTAACAATTTGTTTTAAAACATTAAATCTAATGGTATAAAAATTATCTTGAAGGGTGAGGTTTTATGCCTTATGAAAGTAAATGAAAACATTAAAATAAGCATAACATCATTACATTATACTGGTACAAATTTGAATCCTCTGTTACAGTTACAATAGGATCAAAATAGTTAATATGTATTTATTCCTTCAATGTAAGATGCTTGATATTTGTAACATGCACCCGGTCTAGATCTAACCATGGACTCTCTTATACTAATCTAACGTCTAGATTTTCTCTGATTTTTCTATCCTCCCTGTAACTTTTCCTTACAGTGACATATTACAATTCTTTATCACTGCCTAAAGAACACACACCAGCCAGCCTCTGTCCTTATCAGATCATTTCTCCGTTTTACGGCGCCATTAGGCAAACAGACTGACCTAGTGTGATCTCTATCACTAAACAGGCTAGCTTTGGGAACTGTTTACAAAGTCAACAAATATACCTTGCTGCAAATTACCCATGCCTCTGAATAAGTGTCCTCACACTAAAAGTGCATTGTATTTCGATTTCTTTTAAAGCTTCAAAATATATTCAACATGACTAGATATTATATATATAAAATCGTTGTGATTAAAAGAAATTTGTTAGCATAAGCAAGCTCTATTGTATAATTTAAGAATTCTAAATGCATAGTCACACACCATACATCCAGCCGAATATTTCAGATAAGTCCTATTTTACCTTAATGGTTTTTGCTTTCAGCACATTTTACTTTTTAAATTTCCACAATTGAAGTTTATAGTGTCTCATACGAAATTTGGAATTAAAGTTTCTCTCCAAAATGCATATTCTTTCCACCAGCTCAGGTGTTGCCTTTGGCGTCCACTCTGGGTCATTGGTAACAGGTGTTCAGAGGCAATACTTTCCATAGGGTATGGCCAAGGTAGATCCTTAATTCTGGATGGATCATCACAATTATTGTAGCTAGCATTGTCATGCTCATCGATATCATCATCACTTTTGATGCATATCCCTATTATCATTGTTATCTTGGAATTTACAGGATTTAATTCTGTCCATGTGAATCACTTGCAATTTCCTCCTATATCCACATTTTATGCGGTATGTCACATCACTGAGTTGTTTAACAACTTGAAATGGTCCCTTCCACCATGACTGTAATTTACTTGACAGTCCTGATTTCCTTTGTGGAATGTAAACCCAAACCAGATCACCTGTTTGAACTGTTCCAATTTCAGTTGACTGTCGTAGAATCTCTTCTGGTGTAACATACTTTGGTTAAGGTGGTTCCTTGCAAATTTATGAGCTAAACGCATTGTTTCAGAAAGGTTTTCAATCATGAGAAAATTTCATTACACTTTTCCCGAGTTTATATGGGACAGTTGCTTGATGACGTCTCGCTTTACCATCACACATTTGGTACCTCAGGCACAATATTCCTTTGTGAAACTCAAGCTGAGCCCATTGAGCCCATAACTTTTAACTTAATTGTTTTGGCCTGATACTTCATTCCAGCATGGTCTTACGCCACCAGTCACCCACTATGGATAGGTCATTGTAGGCGTGCTGAGAGTCCAGCAACTTAGGTACTGTATTGCCGATATATACATACCGTTATTATGATTTTTGGAACATAGCATACTCACAGCAAATGTTTGAAGTGCGTTTTTCACATTTTCGTTTCCAATGTTTTCAACATTCGTTTGTCTCCCATTGTCGGCATGGCTTTCTTAATAATGCATCTGCATTTCTATGGTGCAAACCTGGTCGGTGTAGAATTTCAAAGTCATACTGAGCCAGCATCTTAAGCCATCTAGTCAGTTGACCTTCTGGTTCCTTTAATGTCATGAGCCAACACAATGCACTGTGATGAGTCTGAATGTGAAATTGTTTCCCATACAGGTATGCTTTATGTTTCACAAAGTACACTATAGCAATTAATTCTTTCCGTGTCACACAGTCGGATCGCTCTGATTTTGACAGTGTCCTACTTCCATATGGCGCGACTTTTTCATGACCTTCATGAACCTGGGAAATTACTACACCAATTCCATTTTCACTAGAATAAGTATCCAGAATTAATTATTTTGAAATGTCAGGGTATGTGATTATTGGTGCTGTTGTTAATTTAACTGTTAGCATTTCAAACACTTCTCTGCACTCCTTAGCCTATTTAAACGCCCTTCCTGACTCAGTTTATGTAAACAACTAGCGATTGACAAAAAGTCTTTTATGAATCTTCTATAATAGGAACAAAGCCCCAGGAAGCTGCAAAGCTTCTTCACATTCGCTGGTGTAGTCCATGATTTCATTGCATTGTTTTTTTTTTTTTTAGGGTTGGTTTTAATTCCCTCTTTAGACACGATATGCTCTAAGAATGCCACTTCATGTGCAAACAAGTGACACTTGGAGGGTTTAAGTTTAAGGTCTGCCTGTTGCAATCGAGTGAAAACTTTCTGTAGACGGCTTAGCTGCTCGTCAATAGTTTTACCGAAAATAATTATGTCATTCAGATATATCAAACACGTTTTCCATTGTAAATCTGCTAATATAGTCTCCATCAGCCTTTCAAAGGTGGAACCTGAATTGCCTAATCCAAATAGCATTACACGAAACTGATGTAATCCATTTGGTGTTATAAAAAGATGTTTGGGGTTTATCTTGCTCTTCCATTCTACTTGCCAATATTCACTAATTAAATCAAGGGTAGAAAACCATGATACACCTGAAAGTCTATCCAATGAGTCGTCTATACACAGTAGAGGATACATGTCCTTCATAATCAGTTGATTGACTGCTCTATAGCCGACACAGAAACGAGTCATTCCATCCTTCTTACGTACCAGCAGGGGCTTAATAATGGCTCTATAATGCTTTGAGTTAACATACTCACAACATGGTCTTCAATTTCATCTGTTGAGTGAATCTGAATTCTACGTAGCGGTTGTTTTACTGGTCTTGCATCCCCTGTATTTATCTTGTGACCTATTTGATTGGTTCTGCCAAGGTCATTTTTTGATTTAGCAAATAAACCAGAGAACGTACATAGAAGCTGGTAAACTTTCTTGCATTGGGCCGATGTAAGACCCTATTTTGTTTCTTGAGATAACTTTTTCAGGTGTTCAGGCACTTGGATGGTTTCCACTTGAGCCAATAATTCTCCAGAAACATCACCAACATCATCGTCATCCACCGGTATATAAAGACCTATAATAGTTCCAGCATGTACAACTTTTGTTTTGTTGGTAACATTCATGACCCTTAGAGGAATGACATCGTTGGCTGTAGCCCTAATAAGTACTTTTCTTACCAGAAGTTGCTTATTTTCAATAAATTGTTCCTTTGCTTCCACAACCCCGATCGCACCAAACACATGGTTATTCCCTTCTGTTTGTAATTTCATTTTGTGCCTTGCAGGGATCGATGTTGTCTCTGATAACACAACTCTAGCGCATTCCATTGAATTTGATTTAATCACATGGTATGATAAGATGGTGTCCACAATAGTCAAACTGTGATTCACAAAATCAATTTTGCTTCCTGCTTTTTCTAGGAAATCCAATCCTAACACTCCTTCTGCTGTCAAACCCATCGTTGCAATGATAAAGCAATGCTCATGAAGTTTCCCTCCGAATGACAAGGTAAACTTTCCTTTTCCGACTATTTCTTGCAGTTTCCCATCTGCACTCAGAACATTTCCAGTAACCTCATGTAACTGAGGTCGATATTCCGGTGCCATCCTCTCATAGACACCCTTTGCTATCATGGTGACCATAGCACCTGTGTCTATTAAGAAGTTGACACCCATTCCGTGTACAGATCCTGGAAGGTACATCCCAGCATCTTTCATTGTTGCCTGTCCAGTTATATTCCTTGGCCTAGAATCACAGTCCCAACCCTGGCCCTTGGGGTGGGCCCACCCTAGTTTTCCGACAGTTTGGACATAGTCTCTTTTGAAATGCCCTATTTCTCAGCACTTATAAAAGACCTTCCCTTCGATATGTTGTTCCCTGCAGATTTTACCTTAAAATCCTTTAGTAATGTTTTGAGTTCCACAACTTCTCTCCTAAGTTCCTGGATATCACTTAACCCTGCATCAGACATTGTCAGGGTTCATGCATATCTTCCCAAATCCTTTCGCTGAAGTTCAGCTCTATTAAAGGCTTCGAGCTCTACTCCAATCTGAATTGCGTCATCAACAGTTTTAGGGCATGTCTGTTGTATTCTTAACCTAAGTTCGCTGTCAATTAAAGAATCAATAAATTGCTCCTTTGACAGTGTTTCGAGTACTTCTTCTGGTGCCTTGGGATATGCTTGGGAAGCGAATTGGCGTATTGCTTGTCCCAATTCTGGGAGTGTTTCATGTTCCCTTCTCAGGCGGCATTTCAAGTGTACTCTGTAAATTTCCATGTTTTGTTTTGGGCGCAAACCTTCTTTCTTGCGAATCCATGAGCCTGTAATAATCTGGAGTTCCAGATCCCAGTAGCTGTTTGGCCTGACCCCTGAGACTCACTGCTAGATAAAGCCGTTTCTCGTCTTGAACCCATTTGTTTATCCTGGCATGCATACTAAAATGCTCTTGAAAGTCCATCATTGGTGTGGTACCGTCGAATGTTTGTGGCGTTACGAGTAGTCATTTCAGTTTATTTTGTTCTGAAAGTTCTAATCTTCTTTGGGGAGCTTGACTTCTTTCCTAGGGTCTTGATGGCATCATTTGATGTTCAATTCGATAGTGTGATCTCTATCACTCAACAGGCTAGCTTTGAGAACTATTTACAAAGTTAGCAAAGATACCTTGCTACATATTTATGTTTCTTAGTCACTGTCTTGCTGCCTAAATAATGGCATTTTGTTGCCTGTTCTAAGGTTGACTAACATCAGAATGAGAAGTCAAATTTTCAGGAATATCTCAGAGTAGCAAAAGCAAGATATAAAACAGTTACATTAATTTGTGTAGACAAAGTATGTTTGATATCTAAAACTATTTTTATTTTAAAAATGGATCATGAGTTGTGTTACAGTCCAGTAAAATATTCTTTTCCATTTAGTATTAAATGTTTTCCCCTTAAAGTTATTACATAAACATAAAGTCATTTAACCAGTAAAGCCTTCATTAGCATGAGCAGGAATAAAGTGACTATAATAGCTTTAGTTGCTTTAATTATTTGTGTGATTTGATTTTGCCTTCCAGCTTGGAGATAATGGAATTTGAGTTGTGCTCCATTAAAATATACTGCTTGACACATTTCATTTTTACAGGTGTGATTCGATTTTTGCCTTCCAGCTTGGAGATAATGGCATTTGAGTTGTCCCCTATTAAAATATAGACACATTTCATTAATTAAACATCACTAATACACCTTAGTAGCATATACACAGTATATTGAAAGCTAGGATACATGTGACACACATTCTTATCAGTGGTTGATAATTGGTCCTATTGATGGTGAGCTGTTAAATAACCATTCACTGCTTTGCATGGGTAACTGTATGTATCATGGTGACTTGAAAAATAAAATAGATTACCACTGAATATAATTATTTTTGTTATAATCTTAACAAACAATATTATATAATGAGATCAGAAAATATTATTCATTATGTTCAAAATTCTTAAATACGTTTATTTGTACATGCAGTTTGCTTGCAACTGAAAGGGTGTGGGTTCAGATCCTACCAATCAGTCATGGCCAGGTCAGATGCTGTGGTATGTCCTTAGGCAAGGTACCTGACTCCAGTTCCCTCAGTGTAAAAAATAGCTTATTTGTGTTGTTGTGCCTTAAAACAACAAACTGCCATTCCACAGACTAGTTCTAGTTATCCACTATCTATAGTTACCAGACTTGGTAAGTTGCATGTATCTGGGGCAAGGAAAAAATATTTGATTTTGAGCTCATGAGAATGAAAGCTGGTTGATTACTGCACTTTGTTCTTGGTCTTTTTATGGATGTTCATTTCAGTCATGCCGTTGGTTGATCACTGCACTTTGATCTTAGCTTACTATTTGTTACTACTCATTTTAGTCATGTCATTGGTTGATCATTGGACTTTGATCTTAGCTTACTATTTGTTACTGCTCATTTCAGTCATCATTGGTTGATCACTGCACTTTGATCTTAGCTTACTATTTGTTACTGCTCATTTCAGTCATCATTGGTTGATCACTGCACTTTGATCTTAGCTTACTATTTGTTACTGCTCATTTCAGTCATCATTGGTTGATCACTGCACTTTGTTCTTTGCTTACTATTTGTTACTACTCATTTTAGTCATGTCATTGGTTGATCATTGGACTTTGATCTTAGCTTACTATTTGTTACTGCTCATTTCAGTCATCATTGGTTGATCGTTACAGGTGTTCTATTACAATTACATGTTTTCTGGCACTGATGGTCATGAGTAGTATTACTCTTTATATGGAAGCCTTGATTATGTTTACAGGGGGATGATTATGATTACAACAGGTCTTTTTATATGGGCCTTCTAAACGTCTCACTAATTGCTCCAGTGGCCAAAGTGGTTAGTGCATCTGCCTCGAATGCTGGAGGTTGTGGGTTTGAACCCATGGCTGAGTCATACCAAAACTTATAAAAATGGTACTAACAGCTGCCTCGCTAGGCACTCAGTATAAAGAGGTTAGTATTAAGATTGGTCAGCCTGGTGTCAGGATAATGTGACTTGATGCTACATGTGTGCAGCATGATGCCCCAGTCCTAGACATTACTATATAACTGCCACACTGCAGACATTGTAGCTATATGACTGAAATTTTTTTAAGCAGTGTTAAAGATCCAAATCACACACACACATAAACTTTTCACCTAAGCTATATAAACCTGGCATTCTGCTCAGAAGCCAAATAAAGTAAATTTATTGGAAGTCGACTTCACTGCTAACTTCACCTGATGAAAGAGCTGCAAACTGGACATGAATTTTTGTAATTAACAAACTGTCACCTCAGATTATAAGACGCAAGATATTTTTAGACAAATTGTATATTGGCCACCTAAAATTACCTGTTCCTTATTGTAATAATCAACATTCATGGTCTTTTGTTTATGGAAATTTTATTATTCTTACAGTTGTTAAGAATTAGTGATTTTTTGGATATAATCATTTGTAATCATGATTACACTATGTGATTACACTGCCAATGAAGAATGATTACCATTATAGTGCTTTTGATACCAATGACAGCTTGCACTGTAATTTATTACAATCAATTATGATTAGTTCTAATTGGTCCCATACCTGGAACCTTCAAAGCTGTATCCTCAATGCATCCTTTGCAGTCATTGCTTAGTCTCGTGTAAATAATATCCATTGTTTTGCTTATTCAACCAGCATACTCAAGCAAAGCTCCAATCAGTGGATTGCATGTAACAGAAAGGTTTGTCACCCAAATTGTGTATCCATTGATTTTTACCTATTAAATGAAAATAATAGACCACCATTGCCTGTGTTATTCAAATGACCTGAACACTAAAGAAATGCTATTGTTAAAGTAAGTTTATCACCAGCTGGAGTAGTGTTGGTCAAGGCCTCGTTCATGTAAACACCTCCCAAACTTAATTTCATAAATATTATTATATAAATACCTTCCAACAATGTGTCTTTCATGTAATTTTTTAAGACATTTTATACTTAAAATCTGACCATTTTTATTTTCTTAAAGTGTAGTCAGAAATGTGGACAGAAGCTTTAGATACTCATATAGACTGTACACAGTCCACTTGTGAACCTGCTAACCGCCAGATAATGTTTTTGTTTTTTTTGTTGTTGTTGAGACTTGGTGTGTTTTGGGGTCCATAGGGGGGTCAGTGCTCATGACCACTCAAAAGCAACCTCATACAGCTATATATAAGCCTAGAAAATTATGGGAATTAAATTTTGTTAAAAAGAAAATTCGTTCTTTGAAGTATACACCGTCTAATGAAAAAAGTTGTTAAACTTTGCATTGTCAGATATCAATACACACATACACATTCACACAGACAATAAGAGTTTATGTATATTAGACTTCATCAGGGGGTTAGGGTTGCAGGTGATGCAGGCCATCAGACTTCATCAGGGGGTGAGGGTTGCAAGTGATGCAGGCCATTAGATTTCATCAGGGGGTGAGGGTTGCAGGTGATGCAGGCCATTAAACTTCATCAGGGGGTGAGGGTTGCAAGTGATGCAGGCCATTAGACTTCATCAGGGGGTGAGGGTTGCAGGTGATGCAGGCCATTAGACTTCATCAGGGGGTGAGGGTTGCAGGTAATGCAGGCCTTTTTATCTTCATCAGGGGGTGAGGGTTGCAGGTGATGCAGGCCATTAGACTTCATCAGGGGGTGAGGGTTGCAAGTGATGCAGGCCATTAGACTTCATCAGGGGGTGATGGTTGCAAGTGATGCAGGCCATTAGACTTCATCAGGGGGTAAGGGTTGCAAGTGATGCAGGCCATTAGACTTTATCAGGGAGTGGATGATATTCTTCTTCAAAATGATATTTCAGTTTATGCAGTGCTGTTAGGGACTGTTAGACATGCATTGGCCATTCTAGTTAGAATGTATATGTTTCTACTTTGGGACCAAGTGCTTTACTTTGGGACATTGTCCTGAGTGGTGTCCCTTTGTTGGAAGACATAGTACATGCCAGAATGACCAGTGACTAATGTCAGTATGATGTTTGTAATATGTGCCATAAATAAAATGCTAACCTGTGCTGCTGCACGTCACAAAGTCATACTCCATCAACCAGTAGTTGTAAAATTAAGTTGATCTTATTGTTTCCAGAATCACAGCTTTTGACATTTGCCATAATAAATAAATCCCATTTCCACGTATGATTCCAACAGTGGTAAATAATGAAATGAAGTTTTATATGGGGTAAAATCTGACTTGAAACAAATGCTGCTACTGAACACAAACTATCTAGCAATCCTTGATAAAGATTACTTGACATTATCATTCAGGGCAAAGAAGAGTAATAACTTTAGTTTCTTCAACTCATAGTTTTGGAGTTACAAAAACTTTAAATGTAAACTGGGCAGTTTTTCTTTGTGTACTTTACCTTTGCAAATTAACATAATGGGCTCACTTACAAACTGTTCTTAACACAAACATTAGCCTACCTATTTTCAGTCAATAAAGTAATCTGTACAATGATGTTTGTTTATTTCTGACCAACTTCACCTTTCAATCACCATTTCAACAATCAGCTGTATAAACTGCCCCAATATGATATTTTGCAATGAGCATTAAGCAAGACCATTTACTGTTTGTACAGGTTTGTGGTATCAAGAAAGGTATCTCCCTCATTCTCTTTAATCTTTACTAAAATTGCAGAATACACCATGACCCTGCTATAACAGTAGTTGGGAGCATTAGAACCCGACTGTGTTATTGACCGAACCCCTGTTATAGGCAGCCAGATTAGTTGAAGAAAAATGATGATTGTACCCCAACAAATTGGGGGGGGGGGGAAGAGGTAATAAATGCAGGTGCAAAAATATGTGATTCATTGGCACAATTACCTTAAGTTGATGCATATTAAATGAGAAATACACCTGTAGTGAAATCAGAGAAGGCATATATATTTTACTTTATTCAGAGAACTGTGCATTGATACATGTATGTGCATACTGTTTATATATACATGTCTAATATATAGCATGAATAGATTATCAACACTGTACTCACCCGCAAATCTCATACATACATTGAAACCACAATACAAGTAATTCCAATGAAAATATGCACATAGATTTAAAATATTAAATAATTTTGTCACAAGTCTTATATGTCTGAATTCAGTGGAAAAAGCACAATCATGTAACGAATGATGAAGCTCATTTACTTTTCAGTATGTCCCACGTCAGTAAAAGTTATTTAGCCTTTTAATCTGCCATTGATAATGTCCGTAAGCGTAAACTTTCACAGCATAGTAAATGTGTATCAGTCATGTTGGAAAATGAAACAAATCCATCAGATTCCATTGCTTTCCTTTAAGTATGGTACAGACTTTCATTTAAAGTCACTGATAAAGAACAGCTTTGGAGAACCAAACAAATGCCTGTTTCTTATTGTGACAGCAACATCAAATAATTGTATTGCATGATTGAGACTGATTTTTTTTCTCCATTTGCTTCGTACATTTTCATAACATTTGGTGCTTCAGAGGTAATCTGTTTTCTTTGAAAATTCAGTAAACTGTTTTATCTGTGTACATTTTTAAAATGGAATAGGCCGTTGTTTGATCAATTGTAGTCACTGTTCCTCCTTGCCTATTGAATAGACCAAGTAAGATCTTGTGGGTTTTTTTTGTGTTAACATTTGTAGTAGCAGAGTGATGCTGTCTTCCATGCATGCAGCAGAAATTTACAAAATAGTAAATGGATGATAGAGACGCAGGTGTTCTGGTCAGATGACTGGGATTACTACAGAAAATGTGAGTGTTCTAAGGGATTTAATTCTGAGTGAAAAGAAGAGGAATATTACTTACCATCCACATACACATGTCAGTCTATGTAAATATATTAATTTCTAGCCAGCAGCTGAAAATCCGATGAAAGAGAGATTATGTGGTAATGCTTCATCCAGTTGATCACCACTACCAGAAATGTCAACAACAACAAAAGCGGATCTCACAACGTACAGTACTCATGCTAGATGTCAACATAAGTGTATTATGATATAACAATGCACTGTTAAGATGGTTTGTCAATATGGACAAAGAATTTGTTTATGTAACAATGTATACATTTCAGTGCATTTCATGGGGCCTCTGAATTTCTCCACTCCAAACGAATGGCTATATATCCAATTTTATACAGCCAACAATGTCGTAAATAAATTAAACAAATCGCTATATGGTATATTTGGCTGCGAATAAGGGAAAAAAATCACAATTTGCAACATTGGCGGCCCAGTGCGACCCCTGAATAAACTTTGGACATCTTATTTGTTGTACGAGAAAAATATATATAAAATTACAGGAGCCATGCCACAATTGTCTTGTATTATTCATATGCGATCTCTCCACCAAAATGATAAACTTTGTATATTTTTTCTGTACTTTCAAGAAAGATTTTTTTGTGTACAAGAAAATGCATGTGTATGAAATTTTGGGAGCCACATCCCAACCGTATTATATCTGAATTTGCTATAGTGGGGTCACACTGTGGCATGTTTTTTAAAAACACATCTATGATGTGGTTACAAAAATGGTACTAACAGCTGCCTCGCTTGGCGCTCAGCATTAAGAGGTTAGTGTTTTGACTGGTCGGCTTGGTGACAGGATAATGTGACTCGGTGGGACATCATGCTACATGTCTGTGGCATGATGCCCCAGTGCTAGACATCACTATAAAACTCACTGCAGAGATTGTAGCGACAAGACTGAATTTTTTTTAAAGCTACGTTAAAATTCCAAATCACACACACATGATGTGGTCTGAAAATAAAGCATTTTTTTGGGTATTTTGCATGATACATCATATTCTGGCATGTATGCACTCGGTGTTGCAATGCTTAAGTTACTGTATTAGAATACTGATTAAGAAAAACAGTCAAGTTGAAGTGGTGGAGGGGTTTGATGTTATGCCACCTGTTTTCATTCTGCAGTAGTACAAAGTCATACTTATCAACAAGTGTTTCAATCAATATACACCACTTCCTCGATAAACTCGTGCACATCGGGGTCCAGAAACATCGACCGCACTATAAGTGAGGCACGAATTATCGAGGGACCTATAAAAAAAGCCCAAAACCAATAAAGTGACTGACGACATAACGGAAAAATAAGGGGGGGGGGGGCAGATTATACTGTTGAATACTCACTTTATAATCGTTCTGAGATTAACTGTTAATAAATATCTCTTCATAACGGTGTACTTTATTATTTTCTCATAGGACAACATTAATTTCAGGATAAATTACAGTATATTGAGGCGATCATTGAAAACATTATTCCACGTGGTTTCCGTTTGCTTAACATGTGTACCACTTCACACATTGTGTACTGCATCACTAATTTTTATGTTGAATTGGATACATTCTAGTTTAATTGTTTGATCCAAATTCGACGTTTTTTTTATATACAAAAGATCGACTCTTTTCGAGAAACAGTGTCGATCGAACAATAGATAGCTAGATAGATTTGAATGCGATAGAAGTAAAATGGAAAACAAAAAAAAAAACAAGGGTTAATCAGTACCAACATATTTAATTGGTCTACAAATTTAAAACAACGTAAATTAGAACAAGTTAATACTTGCCGTTTGTGCCAAGCTTGACAAATATCAATTCACTTTTTGAAAAAAATCAGTTAATTTTTTTTTTGTGTGTTACTCCTTGGTTTCTCTGCCGCCGAGCAAAATCCCTCAGATTTCTCAACTGCATGAGCTTTACGTAGTCAACATTTTGGGTCTCCAGCCACCTTATGGCAATATCAAAATATTTGATTGCTTCCTGTGCAGAGGGGCGGGGGTGCAACATCTGCGTCTGCATCACTTTCAACACTTGTGTTACTCCAGTTAGAATCGTCTTCTGCTGCAAATTTGTTCGCTATAGAAATAATTATAGTTTCATCTGACATGTATTAGGCTGTGGGGCAATCATTGTCAGCACAAATCCACTCCTCCATATCATCAAGAGAAACACCCATCTCAGGACCATGAGTCTGTACGAATTTCTCCCAAACAGCCTCGGCATTAATGACATCAGTTTCACTGAAACATTCGAAGTCACTATCATCATCGTTGTCTCTGTTACTGTTTTGCTTTACGTCAAAGGCAGCTCCAAGACCCTTAATCCAGCACCTGAGGTCTCTTGTAATCAATTTTTTTTTTTTACGCAACAAACACTTCCCCAAGTTGTTGATCAAAACAAAGCCGGCATGTACATGTAATTAATTAGGTTCTCACAGAAGTACTCATGGGTTTTGATGTGACGGTCGATTGACTCTTTTCATGTTTTCAATGAACAGAATATGTTGTGATTATAATGTTTATACTGAAACTGAATTAAAGGATTAGAACGTGACTTTCACACAGGAAGACGTTTAATTGGTGTTTATTTCATTCTCTGTTGCCACCTGTTAGCATTTACCAGAAGTTTTCATTGATAGCTATTTACAGTATAATGACAACTATTTATCATAAAAACTTACAAAATGTATGATATCTTTAAACAGAGGTCTCGCTAGGATTTTAAAACTGGGTCTTTCTGCCTCTGAATTCAATCATTAAATGTCAGTACATTTTCTCACTCGGCTGCCAGTCAGAGCCTTTGAACTAGCCGCCTAGCTGTTGCATCATGTTCTTTTTTTTTTATTAATGTACTCTTATAAAATGGCAACAGTACATCAAAGAGTCTTTCAGTCACTGAATTCTGTCATTGTAAATATCAGCACAGTTAACTGATCAACACATTTTCCCACAAAGCAGGTGGCTGAAACAGGACCGGCAAATCTTTGAATTTTCCCGCGCACCTATTACATGCGTACGGAGGACTCCCCCCTCAGTGATTTTCTGTGTCCCAGATAAAAAATTGGCATCCAAATATGCGTAATTAAGCGTTTTCAAGATCTCTGAAATTAATTCTTCTTTAGAACTTGTAAATTTCAAAATATGGATTATATTTTTACGGGCATTAATCACCATTTTCGATGATAAAACAAGCAATGTATCAAGGTTTAATTTATCAATTCTTGTCATAAGTTTTTCATGTTCAGCATATTTTAAAGATATTTTAAATACATTTTCTCTGGAAAAAAATCGGGAGCCAAGACGGACACCATGTTATAAGCGGGATCGCGAGTTATCGAGGGAGCGGTGTAGGTCTTTTTATATTTACTCTTTCTTAGGTCTTTAAATAATGTTTCTTTTAGTTGTAGATTGATATTTATTCATGCAATCAAATGATTTACACCTATATGGTTGATAAAGGAATTTGAAATTCAGCTAGGGTAGTGTATATTTATAATATGCAAAATACTTACTGGAGATGTAACCGCAGAAAGTGAACACACAAGTGGTAATGAAGCAAATCTCTTAGTTGGACTTATGGACTGCCATGAAGACAAGTGGTAATGAAGCAAATCTCTTAGTTGTAATTATGGACTTGTGGACTGCCATGAAGACAAGTGGTAATGAAGCAAATCTCTTAGTTGTAATTATGGGCTGCCATGAAGATCTCATTGACCTCAACCGATTGCAATGAGTAATAATTGTTAATAACAAAGTTATGTCTGTAATATGGGGTAGTATTCCTGTAGTCCAGTTTCTGAGGGTAATATTTTGCACAGTCTAAGAGAAAATACCTTTTTGCAGTTTCTGGTTCATCACATGAACATCATCAGTTGCTATGTGGCAAATGGTTTTTAAAAAGGTCATCCTGTAATAAACTACATCCAAGTCAAAGTCTTGTCCTAGTCTTTCTCATTGAGAGTAACAGATTTTGACTTGTAACTTTTTCTAGATTAATATTCAGGCGTGATTTAAAATGAGTACAACAAATGGTTGTTCACTTTTCCAAAGAGAGAAAATTCCATACTGCAACAGACTTTGGTATAACTTTTGGTATAGATTTGTCTTGGTAAAGGGCATTTGGAGGTTTCTTCCATCACAACATTTTCTATTACTTACAACTGGACACTGGCATAATTAAAGTTCTCATGTATCCAGGAGCTATACCTTTAAAAAAAAGAGTTATCATTCTATATTTATGGCACCTTCCCATTTTATCTTCTCCAAAATTCTAGCATATGAGTTGGATTTTGTTGCCACACAGACGGTTTTTCTGCTTCAGCTTGAGTTTTTTCTATTTCATCTTTTTCTTACTGGGTGCAATTATAGGTGTTGTAAATTGAAATAAAGAAATTGTAATGATTTTCTATCAAGTTTAAAATTCAGACTTCATGTTATGTCTAACAGTAACCATTTCCATGCTTTTATAATTATTTCTTTTATATGTCAAGATACAAATTCTTGTAAAGTTAGGCCCGAGTATTAACGAGAGGTCACATTACTAATAACAGTGTCATTCATTAAAAGTTGTGGGTGTTTTGCCATTTTTGGATATGGTCTTAAAATCAGCTAACCATAGATTAGTTCACACTGGCCAAGTCAAAGCAAAGACTTTTAAAAATGGTACTAACAGCTGTCTCACTTGGTGCTCAGCATAAAGAGGTTAGTGTTAGGACTGGTTGGCATGGTGTCATGATAATGTGACTGGGTGGGACATCATGCTGAATGTCTGCGACATTATGCCCCATTGCTAGACATCACTATAAACTGCCACACTGCAGACATCGTAGCGATACATGTATGACTGAACTTTTTTTAAAGCTACGTTAAAAATCCAAATCACACACATTAGCTCACAAATTGATTTTAAGTATGTTTCTATTCCAAATACCAGCAGGCAGGTTTGGGTCCTCATCAGTAATTGACAGTGATGCAGATAGACTTATACTAGAAAAAATATCAGTGGCAATATCCTTAATGTAAATTAAAAATAACAGTGGTCCAAATATTGATCCCTGGGGCACACCAGACCTGACATGTTGATCTGAAAGTACAACCTTCTATAACAGCTTGATGTTGTTTTGCTTGTTCAGTTATAGTTCCACTAAGTCCATTCATCAAATGATGGGTGTATGTAAAAGGTTTTAACTAAATGTTTTCTTCCATTAAGAATGATTTCAACCCAATGGGCTTCAAGGCTTGGTATATATAAATTGTTCTTTTCAATCAGGCTTTCCTCTTTTGAAATATATAGCTATGCCACCCCATTTTTGTTTCAGTTGAGATGGATTGGTGCTTGAAAATTCTGTGTTAAGATATTTTCTTTTAAAATTGATCTATCTCACTGACTGTAATAACATTGAACTTGTTTAACTATATGCTTATATGGTTGGTCTTATGATACACACATTGACTATTGACATTGCAGACTGAGAGACTTCTTTGCAAATTATGGTTCATGCATGGACCCAGTTTAGTTTCACTGTGAAAAGGTTCACTGTTTATATGTGTTTAGATTAAAAGACGTTACTCAGATTTTAAAAGAAGAGAAGGGATAAATGATATTATCTATCACTGTAGCCTTGCTAACCTTCTGGGATGGCAGATCCCCTCCTCTGAGATCATATTTAATTATTGATTATTGGCAGGGCTTGTGGGGGTGGGCAGAAGATTCCCTCCAGCAACTCATGGGGCTTCATTATGACCAGTACTCCCATTGCTGTCTCACACAGTTACCAGGCTTGCACTCATTCTGAACCTAGAGAAATCAGAGCTAATCCTTTCTCAAGATTTTGTTTCAGTGTGGATGAATTTTCACACCAACCTTGTGCAAGTTCATGTTCCATTGGAAAGTATTGAGACAATCCTGGCTCTTTTGACAACACTTCAAGCCAAGACCTTGTGGGCTTCCCTATATTTATCTGTCATGACTTTGAACTCCACGTTGGACCTTGTTCCCTAAGGAAGACTACTTGTGCCCTCTCAACCCTCTGGTGGCCATGTGGTTAGAGGGTCCGCCTTGGAAGCGGAAGGTCGTGGGTTCGATCCCTGACGGAGTCGTACCAAAGACTTACAAAAATGGTACTAACAGCTGCCTCGCTTGGCACTCAGCATTAAGAGGTTAGTGTTAGGACTGGTCGGCCTGGTGTCAGGATAATGTGACTGGGTGGGACATCATGTTTCATGTCTGCGGCATGATGCCCTAGTGCTAGACATCACTATAAACTGTCACACTGCAGACATCCTAGCAATATGACTGAAAAATTGTTAAAGCTACGTTAAAAATCCAAATCACACACACACACACTTGTGCCCTCTCCAGTTTGTCCTGGCAAACTGGAAACTGCACAAGGAAGTCCTGTCTGTCCAGATTCATGTGAGGCCAGAATTTCATCACCACTTGAGTTGGTGGGCTAGTTGGTACCAAATTTTGGCCAGAGCCCTAATGCACATCCCTGAACCTTACATCTATCTTGTCACAGTCATGTCTGATTTGGCTTGTAGTGCTCACTTCCATTCAGAAAGGATAGTTCATCAGGGTTCGTGCTTTTTGGAAGTTAATCTTGGAAATGAAAGCATTGTATTTTGCTCTAAGGGGCAGTCATTTCTGATGGACTTCTTATAGCCAGTTAATTGCATATCTCAGGCAAAAAGGATGAATACATGCTCCTTCTTTTTACGTGAATGTTTGGAAATGCCTTTACTGTACATACTCAAAAGGGATTTTCCTCCATGTTCTACGTATTCTGGGTTTTAAAAAATACTCTGTCCAGGAGAGGTAGAATAGTATTCACTGTATGATCTCTGAATCAATCCATTACAATGTCCCTGTTCAGACTGGGGGTAGGGGTGATCCATGGTGGACTTGTTCATGATGAGTCTGTATAAGTTACCATTTTTTGTTGCCAGATCCAAGGACATGGGCAGTGGACACCATCAGTCTAAGGGGGATGTGGTGCTTGTCTGTTTACTTACACCTTCCCATCTTTGAAAATTATTTTGCTAGTGCTTCACAAAGTTAGGACTTCTGCTACTTAGTATGTCAGCCATTTGTAGAGGGTGTGTGTGTGCAAAAATCCACTTCCTTTGGTAGATCACAATAGAGATCTTTAGTCTCATTTGTATCTGTGCTGGGGATGATCTAGATAAATTTTCTGCCCTGATGATGGGTCTGTGTGCCCTGGGAGGTAAGCAGGGCAGTAGTGAGAATGATTACATGCTCAGAGTGGTTGTTTGTCAGTATGTAGAATCCTTTCAGTATAAATGTTTGTAAAATGCAAGTGCTTAAATGTTTTTCTTCCAGAGAACTTCTTAAATGAACTTTTAATTGATTATCTGTTGAGAAAAAGGGAAGAAATACAATACATAGTCATTTCTTTGAGGGGGCCCAAGTGATCTAAAGCACTCAGTTATAGATCACTGCCATCTCACCTCTGTCTGTGAGGGCTTTAGTCTCTGGCTTGGTCAGTGGCTTGGCTTGCCAATAGTTTCTTGTTGGTCGGTGGTTCATTCCAGGGTTTTCCCAGGTTCTTCCTCCACATTTTATACTGGCTGCCATATATAGCCTATCTTGTGCTGAAAAATGCTGTTAAACCCTACAATAACATTCCTTTGATCTAGTTTAATGTATATACCTAAACCTCCAAACCATTAGTATTCTCAGTACTTTGATAATAGCCTCTAGGTAAGCTGTTCAAGTGTTGTGGCATCTTCAGGAATTTTGTAATTTTCCATTGTTTGTATCAAAGATATGCCTTTATTTATTAAGTTTTGAGTTTTATGTTAGAGAATTCTTACATCATTCTGTCCCTTATTTTTCTCCTCAGATTCAAGACAAAGTTTTCAAGTTAAGGTGGCCAGAATTGCATTTGGAGATTCCAAGGACTGCCAATTAGGTCTTCATAGAGCCAGTAAGTTTTCTCCAGTCTCCTTTTCAGTCAGTGGAGATCAGATGACATTGGTGAGCCATGGACAAGAACATGATGATGTAATATATGTGTAGTGTTCTGAAGTGTACATGTGTTGCATGTAATTTAGCACACAGTGGTAACAACTGTCATTCACCTGCTCCTGGTGTGGTGTACATCTACAGATACTTCCCTGTACTTGTACAATTTGCATTGACTGAACATTATGCCATCCTTTGTATGCTGAGAACTAAAGGAGTTGCCCACAATCCTCCTTCTGCACCTCTACCTCCTCATCCTCCAATTGCAGCATTCCATCTTCTGGATTTTGTTGTGGATTATAGTCAGCCATGGTCAGCCGACTGAAGCTACAGTATTGTAAGATCATTCTAGCTACATCTCTAGTCTGGTTTCTTCTGGATGTTGTCCTACTCATGTACTACACAGACTGCACCAATACAAATCCAGATTGTGCCGACAAGAAGGACAAAAAGGCCCAAAAGTCAGAAGGAATCTTGGATAAAATCCTGCCAAAAGGTGAGCATTACATAAGTGAAGTCTGCTTTTTATAATTAAGTACATTTGTCTACCAATTTAGATTCATAATTTGGAGGTCAGTTTTGTTTGAAGGAATTGCATGTAAAAATAAATTGGGTGACTCAGCACTATAGTTCTTTATTTTATACTGCATGAAGAATAGATGTTCGTTAAACTTTTTCTGTACTGTAATGTATGTCAGACCTGAAGAAATAAAAATTAGCTTCCTCCTATGGACTGCAGGAGAAAGGATAACTAGGTCACATATATAAAATTTCAGTTACATTTGCCAATTTCATAAATATTTATAACTTATGGTAGTCTGCTTTTATTAAATCTACACTTACTGTGAAGCTAAAAATGACATAATCATTGCATTATGACATCAGTATGATGTCACTTTTAATCATTGCATTATGACATCATCAGTATGATGTCACTTTTAATCATTGCATTATGACATCATCAGTATGATGTCACTTTTAATCATTGCATTATGACATCATCAGTATGATGTCACTTTTAACCTAGCTGTATGGTAGCACATTTTACATACAACGACGTGGTTGTGGTTTTTATCGTGTGCTAAATAAGGCAAATAATTAAAAGTAAAAATCTTTAGTGATTTATGATCTGTAAGTTGTCAGTGCAGGGTTTCTTTTACAGAAAAGTGATCTCAGTAATTGTGTTATACTAAAACAAATGAACTTGATATAATCCTTTTTTGGTGTGCTTGATAAGGGGTCAGTTGTCTTCAATCTTTGTAAATTTGTTTCATTTTAAAGTAGAAGATACAAAAGCAGTTATTATTTTATAAGCAAATTTGACAGTTTTTTTCCATAAATTTCAGTGCCACGACTCTTACATAGAAATTCAGCAGAGAGTAGTACAAGAAAATGCACACCATGTTATTTATTTTTTTAGGATTGCTTGGATCCTCTGCTATGTCAAAATATACTTCAACAATCCACAAGTTATAATCCTTAAATCATATATTGTTAATGGGAGGACACAGTATATGGAGCCCCGGTGGCCAAGTGGACTTAGGTGCTCGCCTTTGCAGATCACTAACATCTCACCTCTGCGTGGGTCTGAGTCTCGAGCTTGGTCAGCTTGCTATTGACTTTGCATGGGTTGGTGGTTTTCCAGGGCCCCAGGTAGCTGAGAGGTCTAAGGCACTAGCCTTTGTATAAAAAGATAAGAGATACAGTCTGTAAACAAGAAGCACACTCACTTCAAGAAGCACACTCACTTCTTATGAAGGTACTGCAGCCATATAAAGATTTTGAGATTTGTGTGCTTTGTAAAGTGAAAACACATAGTTGTGAGATTTTAGTGCAAACTTTTGAAAAATGAATTATGGATTCAAACATACTATGTTATTGTCTTGTGATCCACAATTTTTTTCTTCAGTGATCTATCATGTTCCTTGACCAACGTTTGTGGATGATTTCCACTTAAATTACTAAGGAGGCCTATTGACCTGGGGTTAAAAAGTCAGGGTCAGTGTGGCTCAAAGAAAAGTGGGTTTTGCAGAATAACTTTTGTTTTAGAGTAAGATTGCTGTCATTAAGATGTGTTGGTCAATAAGCTCCCAGATCATACATGGTGGCCAATATACTGTATATCTAGGGAGGAAGAACTGGGAAGAACCACCAACCTATGTGAAGCAAGTACGTTAGTCAACATGGCCATCTAGGGCCCTTTCCTTATTAGAGCCTACATAAAGGACTTAAATAATGGACATACAGTGTGTTGCTTGCATTATTCATTTGTTTGTGCTTTGTAAGTGTGAACACAGATCGCTAAGATTGTGATGGGTTAATCTATGATACATGGCATTGTGATCAGATTAGTCAAGTTGACTGGTTACCCCAGCTTTAGACCACTCTATACCTGAATCTTATGCAGAAGATAACAAGACCTGTAAATTATCAATTATTTTTGCCTATTTTACTTTTTTATTATCACAGAACAGTTCACAGAGGAAGTTTATTTGCTTACACAGGTACCTGATGCAAACTTAGTAATAAAATGGGTTCAGATAATGAAAATATTTATTTCTAGACTGATGACAGGAGGTTTATTCCCTTCTATAGTATTAACCTTGTGTTGGGTGCAAGGGTTTTATTTTATTAAGAGTGCATGGAATGTAAAGATAAGTGTTGACACAAACATTTTTCCCACCTCTGGCATAGATGGATTGTAAAAATGACATTATTTTATATAGAGTTATTTTTAATGAGCTTCTTTTCAAAGTTTCTAAGTCTCTTTATGAAAACTTAATGCATAGTACAGGTCATATAGGGATTCAGCATTCAGTAATGAGTGGAATAGTTTTAGAATTTGGTTCCTCATATCTTTAAATGGTGATTATTCACTTACTACGATCCTGATACATTCAGATTTCTTGCAAGGTAATTACATACATGCCTCAAGAAAATCAATGTTAAAGTATGTTGATCCTTTCTGACGAGGTCAACCTAAAGGTGTGATCCAGTACAAACCAGGTTGAATGACATACATTGATATATCAAATGAAAGATACACGTGTTTAAAAAAAGTGTGTGTTCACCTGTTATTTGTTATGACAGTCACCATATCCTTTTTTCTTGACCTAGTTGAGTATCCCACCACCTTTGTAAAAATCCATAGCATTTATCAGTAATTTTCATCTGGAAGTATTTTGATGATCCTTAAGGTGCAGAGCATTCAGTAAGTAGGATTGAATAGACTTCAAATAAACTATATTAGTATTAAATTTTAGAACAATGATTTATATTTAATTTCATTTGAGTTAATGCACCTACATGACTACGTTGACATTCATTTATTTTCTTTTGCCCAGTTAAGCGAGAATCATAATTATCTTTAGCACCAAAGAAAAGTGTACATTTGATGATCACTCAAGAAATACATGATACAAAAAAAACAAGTTGATTTTATGACAATTAATATGGTAGTTTGTATGCTTCCAACAAACAAGTCCCGAAGTTTGGCACTTTTTTTATATAGTATACAATAAAATGCAAGTGTTCCACCACTGAAGGATTGAATGAAATATGATGGATTAAATATTTGCAGAGTGATGCTTACCGAAGTGAGGTGTCAGAGCACAAGTGGATTAGCCTTTTGATCAAACAATCATTAGGCACCAGTAATTAACAGGTGTCTTAATCTCTTATAATGTCTGCTAAGATCAGACTGATGCATTTTCACCTAATCTCTTTAAAATCATTTGAACTTTGGTTACAGCCCACATGATATATGACAGATTCTTGCTTGTAGAAATAAACCAACAAAAAACTTGCATACCATGGACTTGGGTCTTGGAATTTTACATGCATTCAAAGTTTTTACGCAGATTTTACTATCCCTGATAACCTTGTGTATACGCTTATTGGGTATGAAAAGACATATCTTTATTTGTGATTGACATTGGCTGCAGGATCAGTCACTACCACCATGGACTTTGAATCATATTTGGAAGCAGCAGTATATTTAGATCCTCACTGTATGACCATATAAAAGCTGACAGGACTAAAAAGACAAATTTATGCACGCAGCTGACATAATTACAAATCTCAGGGACTTAGACCTTGGTCATACATTGGAATTAATTAAATCTTTACTGTATAGCCATATAAACACCTACTGGAAATGAAAATACAAATTTATACATGCAACTAAAATCAATATTAGTAGTGAATCCCATAGGGCTGAAAGTAAAAAATCCCCTTGGTGTCAGAATTGGGGGTCACACTGAGTAAAAAAACAAACTTTGGTATCAAAACTGGGGGTCAAATTAAAATGTGGTGGGTCCCCTGAAGCACAAATGAGGGTAAAGGGAAACACTGCATTAGGTCCATATGTCTCCCTCCAGGTGACATAGCCCAAGGGTTATAGCATAGATCATGGGTGCACAACCTTTTTCAGCCAGATTGCATTTTCTAAGACCACTTGAGGGGTGCAAATGCTAATTTCTTTAATATAATTACTCTTCTGGTGTCAGATTTCTGTGTTGTTTTAATTTTCCCTGAGGGCTGGACAAAACATGTTTTTGGGCTGGGTGTGTGTGTGTGCACCCCTGGCATAGAAACTATTGAGACCTCCAGGCTGTTGACTCTGATACTTGCAGGGAATGAAGAGACAAATACACATACCCAGCTGACATTTTCCCCAGGAGCACTTCTTACCCTCAGGGACCTACCCGAGAGACTCAAACTTATTGCTTAAGGTCAGTTTGGGGAAGCATGGGATACATGTTTTGCAAACACAGAGTTTAAGTTGTGGGTTGCTTAATTTAATTTATTATTTTCATAATATAAAATAGAGCTTGGTTCATCATTGTGAAAAAATGGAGGTAGGAATAGTATTTTTTAAATTGTTCACACTGAGTAATCAACCAGTTTTTTAAATGTTTTTTGCAGAGAATTTGGCCAATTTTTGACCCAGAAATGACTAGAGATGGCCACTAAAAATTTGTTTTATGTCCTGCATCATCTATGTGGGGCTAACATATTTTGATGCCCCACCAGGACAGTGGTAAGGCATATTGTGTTACCCATGTCCATCCATAAGTCATCAATTTAGGGCTTATATTTAGGTCAGTTTTAGGGCACACTGGTGGGGTGTTCATGTTCTGTGAGCACATTTTTAGTTACTGTTTGTACTTGGTTATAAATTGGAGCCCACTGTAAACATGCCCAGGCCAGGTTCAAATTCAGCTTGGGCAAGTTCCAGTTTGCAAGGCACTTGTCTGTGGTGAAGATGACAAAATCTTGAGAGAAAGGGGGTTGAGTGCTAATTCTTATATTCAGTTCTTGATCCTTTATGTTGTAAATTTTTTTATTCTGTCCTTTTGCCACAATACACACATCAGCAACTTTATTTTGCATTTATATGTACTACATTCTTCAAGTACTTAACTACCCTCAATTTCTTTCATCTGTCCTTCATAACTCGAAGTATACAGTTTGACATTTCCATATTGTAGTTGATATCAAGGTCAGTCTAATTTTCTCACTTTATTCATAGTATTTGTAAGTATATGGGATTCATCAACTTTCAAATCATAACCATGCCACAGGCAGTTTATAAGCTTCAAATGTATTGAGATTGCTGACTATGAACAATAAGTTTGTTAAAGAGTGTTCTAATGCATGTTATTGATTTCAAGGTGATTAAGTGATAATGGTTAATAATATAACTAGTGTGATTAGCATTTGGAAATAAGAGACACCAGTTTCTATTAATTAGCCACCTGGAAGTCTAGTACCCACAATTAGTGTTTATAATCTTGTTTTTTATTATTACTGGGGACCGCTTCAAACATTCATTGTGGCAAATAATGAAATGGACCAAATCAAGTGTTTTCAAATCATTCTCAAAAACTGACTTGTCAAATATTGTTAGAGGCTTGTCACCAACGTTAAGTTGAATGGTGTAGAAGCAGTGGCATGTGAGTTGACACAAAACTCCCCAGAAAAAAAGGGAAAGACTGAATTTTTCAGTGTGTGACTTGCTTTTACCTTGTATTCTTACTGGATTTGATACTTAAATATGCATAGGCATGATCAATTGAATTTTAAGTGGAAATATAGATAAAGAAAAATGTTATGATCTAGAGTAACACAGGTCCATCCTTTTGTTCTTGGCTGTTTTTAGTTTTTTTTTTAGTTTACAGACTTTTACCCTAACATTTCTCCCTTTTAAAAATCATGCCATTTACAAAACCCTTTGATCCATCGTTTATATACATACATCTGTCTTTGCTCTTCAGATGATATTTGCATTCAGACCCCCACCCTCATCCCCCATATGTTTTATTTGAAGGTCTTTTTTTTAAATACTCTAATATTGGTTTTAGATGCAAATAAAGATAAAATGAACATGAAAGTTGTATATTTCCTTAAGATTCATTATATCTTGCAGTATTTTTTAAATTTAGTTGTGATATTTTGTTGTCATATTTGGGGGGCAGGCTCAGATCTCCTGAGGGCATGTTCTGTTTTCCTGTCAGCTTGCCGTAAGCAAGTTGACTCATAGTATTTTTTAAGGCCCTTAGATCTGCCATCACAAAATGTACCAGCAGATCTGGGCTGATGCAGTTTGTTAGGAGTAATCGGCAAAGCAAATATAGACCCTGATCTTTTGGAGCATTGAACATTTTCAGTTAGGGCATTCCATCAGAGAAATAGAAGGGTTAAGGAAAGATATTTTTGTTACTTCAGGTCTGTCGTTAATCAAGAGGAGTTTTGTTGATCATGTAAATTGTATCTTGTCATTTCTCCGACCAAAGGAGGAAGCACATCGTTTAAATAACTTGGTGAATCATCATAAACAATCCTCTAACATAGGTAATGCATTACTTAGCATGTTATATTGCGTAAATAGTAGTGGTGGTATATTACAGGATAATTTTTGTTTAACTTGGTGTCATGTTAACCTCTAAAATTGGTTCTGAGGGTGTCCAGATTTTGTAACTTTCAAAAGAATTTACTTTTCAATTTTTTTGACCTGTTTACCTTATTTTGAAACATTTTGTATTTAACCAAGTCTCTGAGGTTATTTATTCTGATCACTTTCTTAATGGATCTCGTTTTCTAGAATTTCTTCATAGGACCCTATCGTACTATGCACCAGAGGATTTCCATATTACATGTAGGTGATACTATAGCAGGATCAAGCAAGGATGTTCAGTGAGTGGTTACTTTCACAGGTTTGTTTATCAAAGATTGGAAGTTGTTTAGTACCATAATATCACAGAGGTTCCTCAGGTTAGAATTTAGCTTGTCTGCTTTTAGATCACAAGAATTATTACGGTAGGTTTTCAAAAATACTCTGGGTTCAATCTGTGCAAATATTGAAGGAATCCCAGAGAGAATCTCATTCCGATGGAGAGTGATACACAACTGCTAATAGATACCATCTACTCTTTACAGAAGTTTAGGTACATTATTTTATATATGTAACTCTGTTACATGATTGAATAACACATTTTCTCTGATATAGTCCATATATTATTATCTCCACCCCATGTTTAGTTCCATCACCTCAGATGAGTGTGTGGTAACCATCTAATTTAATGTCATTGCCATTTATATAGTAATCAGGATGAGTTTCCATTAGGACAAATTATGTCCAAGTCATCAAAATTTTCTGCAAGAAATAGAAGCTTGTTTTGGACAGATGCAATGTACAGGTGAACAAGATAAAGTTTGTCAGCTGTTCTTGCCACACACAAAAAATACTTAGACTGTATCTGATGTTTTGGAGTGGGATAGACCTGGATTCTGTTCAACATCATCTGTTATTATAAATATTAAAGTAAACCAAAAGAGAAAAATTATGTACATGTAAGATATCAATATTGTACAGAGTAGGTCAGATAATTCCAAAGCAGCTTAAAGCAGAGATGACTTCACAGGAAACAACTGACTTAATTCTGAAACTGCAAATAAAATTAAATGACCTGGAATGTCAGATAAAATCTGCAACCCTGACAGGGATAGTTGGAGAGATTTTAAGTGTTGCACTTGAAAAAAGGCAGCCCAAATCGTGTAGTGTTATAAATAGTGTTATTATAAATAAATAAATTAACAGATTCATCCTAATAACATGAGGTATGATTTACTCAAATTGACATTTGTAAGGCATTTGTTAATTGGCTTACTAACAAGTACTTGTTGACATGTTCCTAGCATACCTAATTCTATACATGTAGATTAACTCCAGATTATAGAAGCATTGTTTCAAGCTACTGTAAATAAGATCCTGAAGTGTGAAGTCAATCATTAACTTTGGTTAAGGGTGTTTACTTTCTGTATATAAACTGCTTGGATAGAAAACAGGTGTGCATAACATTTTCCGACAGATTAAATAATTTTTTGGAATATTATAATAAAGATGTTATCAATTAATTCATGTTAATATTCATATTTCAGTACCTTAAAGGCTAAGATAATTCAATGTTGGTTTTTCTTTCGTTTTTGCATTTAAGAACTAATATGATAATTTTCAGTGAACTGGTTTCATGTGTCAGGCAACCATCATACAAAAATTGTGTATAGAAGTGGTCCATTTTCCTGGATCTTCTATGTTCTGATACTGAAGTTATCCAAATGAGATTAACTCAGACCTTATTCGAGTCCAGAACTGGGCACAACAAAATAGGATGGTAATTAATGAAGGTAAAACAAAATGCATGATTTTGAGGACGTCACAAAAGCTACACAAGTAAGGGAACCCAAAACTATCTCTTGCAATAAATAATCATATATTAGAAAATGTCAAACATGAAAAGCTTGTAGGTGTGACTGTACATAATTTATTATGAAATGACCATATTGGTAAGCTTTGTAAAACACTGCCATCCAAAATTGCCCTACTGGGCAGACTCAAGAAATATTTACCTATGGAAACTCTAAATCTATACTACAAGTCATATATTCTTCCAACAATGGATTATTGTTCAAATGTATGGGGAAACTGTGCTAAATCTGAGCTTTACAGGATTTATAAACTTCAGAAACAAGCAGCACGCGTAATTGTAGATGCATCTATTGATCATCCCTCAAAAGCATTATTTACAGAACTCAAATGGTTCACAATATATAATAATAATAATAATGAGGACTTTGTATAGCGCCTAATCTTTAGAAGCTCTAAGCGCTTTACAACATTAGACAACACCTATAAGATAAGAAACATAATAATATTATTACAAAAACAAACAACATGAAATTAGAAAAACATTAAAAAATAAAAAACATGCTGAGAATATTTCAGGTAGGAAACATTAGGTCTTTAAGTTTGTTCTTGCAGTCAAAATAAGTGAGTTTTGAGAGCCCTCTTGAATGTGATCACTGTGTCTTTGTGTCTGAGTTCAGTGGGCAATTCATTCCATGTTGCTGGGCCATGGTATGCAAAAGAACGCTGTCCATATGACTTTGTTTTCATAGTGGGAATAATGAGTATACGATTGTCAAAAGAGGAGCGTAAGTATCTTGCTGGTGTGTACACATGGGTGAGGTCAGATAGGTATGTTGGACTAGAGTCCGACACTGAAATGTAGCACAGAGAAAAAATTTTGTGTTTGATTCTGGATCGAATGGATGGCCAGTGCAGGGTACAGAGCAGCAGGGAGGTGTGCTTTGATCATGGTACTCTAAGTGTGATCCGAGCAGCTGTGTTTTGAACTTTTTGAAGTTTCTGGAGCAGATATTGAGATGAACCAGACAGAATTGAGTTACAATAGTCCAGTCTTGAAAGTACTAATGAACACACAAGTGTTTTAGTGGCATCAGCTGAAAGATATTTGCAAATTGAGCTGATGCGTCTTAGCTCAAGATATGCAGACTTGCATATGTTCATGACATGTTGGTGCATTGTGAGAGTACTGTCCAGAGTAACACCTAGGTTTTGTACTGATTGTGAGAATTTAATGTTGGCGTTGCTGATATTTATTGTTTGAGGTAAAAGATGTGAATGAGAAAGTCTTTGTGTTGTGATCAGAATGGCCTCAGTTTTATCATCATTCATCTGCAGCATGTTACAAGTCATCCATGATTTCACATCAGAAATGCACCTCTCTACACCTTGGATGGTTGCATCAACTTCAGTTGGGTGGCTAGATTTGTATATTTGGGTGTCATCAGCGTACAATTGGTGAGACACTGGATGATGATCTATGACACTTGAGAGCAGCTGAGTGTACAGAATGAAGAGAACAGGTCCAAAAAACAAACCCCTGTGGAACATCACAACATAGATCAACTGGGCTGGAGTGTATTCCATTTGCAGATACAGTTTGTGTCCTGTTGACCAAGTAGGACTTGAACCACAGTAAGGCTGTATCATGAATGCCAAATACATGCTGGAGACGGTGAAGTAATATATCATGGTCTATTGTGTTAAATACTGCAGACAAATCAAGGAGGGTGAGGACTGTAATCTTTCTGCTATCCACCGCAGAGAGAATGTCATTAACTACTTTTAGAAGAGTAGTTTCAGTAATGTGGCAAGGGCGATATGCAGATTGTACATTGCTAAAAAGACTGTTTGAATGAGATACAAGCTGGGATAGAACAACCTTTTCTAAGAGTTTTGAAATGAATGGGGGATTAGAAGCTGGGCAGTAGTTCTTTAAATCGTTATGGTCTAGTGTTGGTTTCTTCAGCAGAGGCTTTACAATGGCAGTTTTGAAAACTGATGGGAATTCCCCAGATGAGAGAGAGGTATTAATAACATCAGTTAGTGAAGGCAATACTGGATCTAAGCACTCAAGCAGCAGTGATGTTGGAATTGGATCAAGTTCACATGACTTTGGTGCACTCTTCATCACGATTGTACGTACGAAATCCATAGAGACAGATTCAGATGCTGCTAATGGTTGCCGCTCAAATTCTGTATCCCAAGTGTATGGTGTCGACGAGTCAATTGAAATTGCGGTGTCAAGCTTATCTCTGATGGTTTGTACTTTGTCACGGAAGAAATTTGCAAACATGTCCGGAAGGTTGACTGGAGAGAAGGTAGTTGGAAGTGGTGTTGATTTGTTTCTTGACATTAGCTTGTTAGCAATCTCGAAGAGCTCTTTGCAGCTGGAACTTTCCATGATCTTAGTAGTGTAGTGGGCTGATTTCGCTGCATGGACTATATTTGTGACATTCTTCTTAGCGACTTCATAGATTTGCTTATGAATAGTGAGTCTGGTGGAAAGCCAGAGCCTCTCAGCTTTACGGCGGTCTCTTTTAGCAGTGCGAAGCTGGTCCCTAACACTGCTATACCATGGAGAACACTTTTGAATTGATACTCTGCACTTGGTAGCTGGGGCATGTTTGTCAAGTAATGAACGCAGACAGTTATTGAGTTGTTCTGTGGTAGGAGGTAAGCAAGTTGTTAGGTTAGCTTGGATGTCATGCATTAGTTTGGTTCTATTTATCACACGGAGGTTTCTCTTATTAGCAAATAAAGGCAGAGGGTTAGGGACTGATACGTCAAGATGGCATATAATGCAGAGGTGATCAGATGCAAGGTCATGGGATACCAGGGAGGACCGTAGAATGTTATCATCAGGTCTGTGAAGAATCCAGTCTACAATGTGACCATGTTTATGGGTGGGTTGGTTAACTGTTTGCGGTTGACAACATTAATGGAATCTATGAGTTTTGATGTATTTGAGTTTCTGGGACAGTCAGAGTGAAAGTTGAGATCTCCAAGAATAATCAGGTTTCCACCTATCGAATTTCCATAGTCCAGGAGATTCGGAAACTGCTCCAAAAAGAGAGAGTCAGCCAGCTTGTTTATCACAGGATAGATTTTCGCAAGGCAGTCTTTTATATTAATGTCTATATGGAACTGCACCAGAGTATCTTAAGGACTTATTCAGGTCTTTTTCAGCACAATACCAGTTGAGATCAATATCACATGGAAACCTACCACCAAAACCAAAAACAGAACAATTTAAAAAGAGCTTCTAATACTCGGGTACAGTTATGTGGAACAAGCTTCCACTACATGTAAAATCTGCTGAAAATATTCGGCCCCAGCACTGTTTTCAGTATCTCTGCTGATATGCCTCAGAAGCACAAAGCTGTGTCTAGCTGCTTGTGCCCCATAGTTTTTACCTGTTTGAAAACATCGTGCACATGCATTCACTCTTACCTTAATTTCTCTTCTTATATCCAAACAAAATCCACAAAATTTTCACCATTTATTTCAGATGAATTTGTCGACACATTGATGTAATTTTTTCCCTATTTGTCGAAGTCTTTCACAACTTATTTATTCAGTATTTACAAACTTATGTGCAACGTTTATCCGCAAGAACTCCGTCATCTCGCTGTCAGCATCATCATCTTCGGACGATTCAGTCTCAGAAACTTCTATGTGCAAATCTAAATCTCACAAAATATCCAACTGCTGAACATATCTTTCCTCAGCTTGCTCAATATTTTCAAGATCAAACCCGAGAAACTCCACATTTTTGCTCTCATGAGCATGTATGTGTTTCTAATGGATAATGGAATTCAGTATTTTAATACTAAACATGTTAAAATAAACAGTAATTATTGCTATCTTCATATAATGTGCATTGTTATACACTCTTACATGGCCTCAAGGGAGAACAGTCCTTGACTAATGAGTCACCCTCTATAAATAAAGCATTATTATTATTATTATTATTACATATAGACTAGACACCAATAAGATCATGTTTATACACTGTAATTAGAACAGTTTTTATTTTTGAGAATAAAATGTTGCTCATCGAATCATTTAAACAGCTTTTGAGGGTAAATGATGTAGTTAAACAATAACATATGCATCTGTTTTATAAGTACAAATAATAATAATAGTGTCTTTATTTTAAGAGGATTGATTAGTTGAGGACAATGACCTGTAATCTCTTTGAGGTCCACTACTATATAAATCAATTTGCAAATATTAGTATTACTCATGAAAAGACATATATGTTATCCCTCTCTCTCTCACACACACACACACACACACACACACTAACTATTTACAAGTAAATCCTACATTCACATTAATAAACTAATTGTAGAAGAATGTAAATACATATATAATTATTATATTTAATAATTCTGTGTTAAAAGGACAAAATCCTGAAGCATACATAACAGTTAATGATCACTCCTACATGTACATACATGTAGGGTTAACATTAAGCTGTTTTTCGTAAATACTGTATGTAGGTTTGACATACTGTTGGTTAATAAAAGTTCACATTTTTACAGAATTTACTAAATTTACTATAGCTTGGCTCAGTTGAGTATCACTTTAAAGGATCAAGACATGTATGTTAGACCAGACTTTTGCACATAATCTTTGACAATATGGAGTCACATTTATCAGAATGTGTAGCAACTTGTGACAACCTGTCATGGATTTTCCTGTAAAAGCTCACACAAGAAAAATTGCAGGTGTTGGGGGAGAATTCAGGTGAAAGTCAAGCCCATATTAAAACGTAGTTTGGCAAAGAAAGACCTGTTGGGTCCATGTCATTTAATGAAAAACGGAAAGAAGGCCAGTTGATATAAATGTGTGTTATATTCATGTTTGTAGATGTGTTGCTCTCCAGCCTTCAGACTGCTCCATTTGTAACCTGTAAAGCAGACTAGACTGTTACTTTATGATATAAATTTCACTTGTAAAAATGTGCAACAGATTCTGTGTTCATTAAGCTTTGTGTAACCCATATCTTTCTTGTAATGCTGTTGAGAACTTTCGGTATGAACATTTTTCCAAATTTAAAGCCAGTGTTTGTGAGTTTGATACATGAGGTACCAACAGTCTGCTTATTTAATGATGGTTGGAGAGCCATACATGTATTTGAACATGTGCATGTGGGAGTTACTACCAACTTGGCAAACAACATTGAAACCAGTGTGACATCTTGCTGATGACAAACTTGCCAATGTGCACATTAAAACAATCTGTTGATAAATAATTTAGATTGTTTAGTAATATAATTTTATTTGGTAATATGTTGTAGTATTTTCTTTATCTACATATCGACTAAAAGTTCAACTGATCATGCAGTTTTAAGTATCAAATCCAGTAAGAAAATGAGGTAAAGTACAGTCCTTATTCCAACATTATTTATTCTTTTCTGGATAATGTTGTGTCCACTCACATGTATGATTCTACTTCCACATCATCCAGTTTTTGGCTTGAAATCAGTGACAGAGACATACATCTAAACAGTCATGGACAAACTGACTTTTGAGAATGATCTCAGAACACATTTTTTATCCATTTAATTATAAACATGTACTGTGGTGAGGTCACATAGTATAAAACTTGCAGATCATAAAGCATTATGAACTGAATAGAACTTGTTTTTGACTTGCCCACAGGCAAGTACCTTGCAAACTTGCCCTTGCCCAAGGCAAATTTGTTTGTCCCATATGTCAGGCATGTGGATTGTAAGCGAAAACCCACCCCATTCCTGACCGTTCTGGTGGCCTAGTGGTTAGTGCTTCAGCCTCAGATGCAGGAGGACACAGGTTTGAACCCTGGCTGAGTCATACCAAAAGACTTACAAAAATGACACTAACAGCTGCCTTGCTAGGCATTCAGCATTAAGAGGTTCGTGTTAGGACTGGTCGGCCAGGTGTCAGGATAATGTGGCTGGGTGGGACATAATGATACATGTCTGCAGCATGATGCCCCAGTGCTAGACATTACTATAAGCTGCCACACTGCAGACATCATAGCGATATGACTGAATTTAAAAAAAAAAAGCTACATTAAAAATCCAAATCACACACACACACATGCATGCACCCCCTTCCAACTGGCCAGGTCTGTTTATGTACTGTATATACTCATAAGTCAGTCCAACTGCAAACAACATAGATTCTGATATGCCATTGCATATTGTGCTTTCAGATCTGGGGTCATGTTGATTTATTCTACTGATTGAAACAAACTGCATAGACCCAGATCTGCTAGGCCATGGGTCTTTGCAGTTGAAGCAGACTTGTACACAATATACATTACATTATTATATCCATACACATATTGTAAACCCAGAGTAAAAGTGTGCAAGGGTCCCTGGGAGGTGTCCAAGCTTAGCACTAAATGTAGACTAATTTCAGAATACTTTTTGTAGTGAAGTCACAGCAGAAATAAAATAAATGTAATGGATTTTGGGTTATGACTTTCTGTAGTGCTTCTGGGTAACTATGGGATGACAGGGTAGAGGGTTTAAACAGATACTTTTTCAAATTAGAAGTTATTTATGCATATAGTTAACATTGAAAAAGTATTGCATTGTCAAGCAGTTCAAGTTTCTCTAGTTTGTGGCATGGCCATATTTTTACTTTTCTTGTACCAAGTAAAAGTTTAGTATGTTTTTAATACTAGCCTGCTCTTTTAGCAATTTATATTGAAGTTGTCTGAAGCTGTTTCAGGTTTTTTAAGTATCATATTTTTTCTACAAGCATGTAATCACATATGATCATTCAACAGTGTCTCACCTTTATTCCCAGTATAGTACATCTACCATACATATACCATACATCTACCATGCATGCTCTTTCTCTCTTTAGATAAAGATTGTAATAAATGCATATTTGCTCTGCTCAACATCTCTTCATTCAAGAGAGTCACTAGTCAGTCATCATTTAGCACTTGGCAGATGGATGTGTGATTGGAAAATTCAGTAAACTACAGAAATGTTTGTTCACTCGCCAGTTGGAGTTAGCAAGTGAATTTTCAACTCTTGACATATCTTACTGATAATTGTCTTTGAAATTTACCAGACATTAATCTTTAAAGCGCTGTGTAGTTAATGAATCAAACGTGTTTAGTAACCTGTTATTGACTGCAAAATATAATCAGAATGACAAGTTTTGCTCTCAGAATAAGAGAGCTGTAATTTGATTAGTGAATCAAAAGTCAACAGAGCA
Source organism: Sinohyriopsis cumingii (assembly GCA_028554795.2). Classification (NCBI taxonomy): domain Eukaryota; kingdom Metazoa; phylum Mollusca; class Bivalvia; order Unionida; family Unionidae; genus Sinohyriopsis; species Sinohyriopsis cumingii. The sequence continues at coordinate 88,212,242 of CM068840.1, read as the reverse complement.
TGACCTTGTATCAGTATCAATCAGATCAACTTATGGTTACTACTGATCTGGTTAGAGTGCCTGCCTCAGATGCAGGAGGTTGCAGGCTTGAACCCTGGTCAAGTCATGCCAAAGACTTGTAAAAATGGTACTAGCTGCTGCTTCACTTAGCACTTGGCATTGAGAGGTTTGTGTTAGGACTGATTGGCCTGGTGTCTGGATAATATGACTGGGTGGGGCATCATGATACATTGTCTGCAGCATGATGCCCCAGTGAAAGACATCACTATTAACTGCCAAACTGCAAATATCGTAGTGATATGAAGGAAAATTTTGTTAAAACTTTTTAAAAAGCCAAAACAATCAAAGTACACATTCACTAATGTACTTAGGCATTGCAGTTTGCATCTATCTTGACAGGTATGAATTCATATATTGTTGGATGCATCAGTTTTTGTGGTTTTTAGAAAAATGACTCTCTACATGGTACTTATATTCATGGATTTGAGAAGGTGGGTCCTGTTGTTTTCCCTAAAAGGATTATTGTGTGTTGGTTTGGTCTGTTGGCATTTTATGGTATGGGAGTATGGCTTGTAGCAGCCATGAAGTCAACAAAAAATGGCACCCAGGGAACAATAGTGAATTTATGATGTCAAAGCAAAATGTCTGACACTTTTATCCCTTATAATAATTTATTTTCTTTACCTTTTAAATGTATTATTAATATCCTTTTTAACACAATTGCTGATTGCTTTCAGATTATACAAATGAACCAAAACCTCAACCAAAACAACCAATTCACATTTTTCCTGATTCACCTGCACCACCAATGCACAGTAGAAAAGGCCAAGGTAATCTCATTTACCGCTCAAAGCTTGCAGGACATGAAACTTTTGAGCAAGGGTTAGGACTCCAAGATTATCAGTTACTGCAGATTTTATTTAGAATTGTAATATACTGAATTAGTTTAAACTTAAATAAAGCATATATGTTGCATAAAATTGTAATGTTTAAAAATATGCAAGTGCTCACTTTCTTTGTGTTCTGATTTGCATGAAAAAAATATCATTTAAAGGTGGATGATAAATGAGATCATTAAAAAATCAAACAATTAAACCAAGCATAAAAGTTTTAAATGAAAACTACATCGATTGAAATATTTTGTATTCAAGAGCATATGACACTATATTGAAGATAAACAGTCACAAATATGCTGAGTTGACCATATTCATGAAAATTGAATGACACTAAAAGATTCTGGTTCACAGAACCTATCCACCAAAAGTTTTCAAAGAAGGTGATCATGAGCATGTACATGTACCATAGTTATTCTAATAGATTGGGGTGGGGGGCTTTGAAAATTTTGAATGAAAATGTTTGTAAATTAAGTTTTTATTTTATTTTACTAACAGTCGTTGGATTACTCATGTACTGTTTTTTTTATTTGGACATACCCTAATGGATATATATGGATCTATAAGCCTCGATAAAATATTAATGTTTGGTGGAAAAGGGGGGGATTTTAGAAGGGGGCTTCTGTTAGAATAACTATGGTACAAATAAGCTTAAAGTTAAATTTCATAGTCTACATGTAAAAATTTGTGATTAAATAACTTGTCAACTAAATGTACAGTGAGGTGCCAGAATTGAGGCAACTTCTGCTGACATTACAGATGTAAAACACCAGTTAGTAAGACTTGTTTTATGTTTATCTTCATTCTAAACATAAAGGTTTTGTGACTGGACATACGTTTGGAATCTTCATTTACCAATACACTGGTGTAAAGGATGTGGTCTGCATTTGAAAGCTGTTAAATGTCACATTGTAACAATGATGGCAGATGACATAAGACATCAGTCTACATTCTATGACTCAGGAGTGAAAACAAGGAAAATGTGGAAAAAAGCAGCTGCTGTGGACAGAAAACTCATTGAAAGAGGAAATTGTCGGCTTCTGAGTGTGGTGAAGCAAAAACATATATAGTTTAAGAGAGATTACAGATGCAGTAATTACAACCAATAAGCACCTGAAAATGCATCCATGAGGTCAGTTCAGCGCTGACTTCATAATTATGGTTCAAAGAAACACCAGTTTTGGAAGACACTGATGGTATTTGCTAATAACAAAACAAATCACATGCAGAATACAAGGAAAAGAGACATCTCACAGTTGTAATATATTGAAGTAAGAACTTTTGATGGAACTTAGTTATCCTCACTGGTCAAAGTCATCTGTAGAGAAACTTTGAAGATGATAACTGTTCCAAGTGTCTTTGGTGATGCAAAAATAAATGTCAGGGTATGTGGCATGTTTTTGGACTGCATTTCATATCATGGAGTACATGTACTTTGATTAAAATGGAAGGAAATATTAATATTGAGAAGTACATTAATGCTATTACTTTCAATTATGGCCAGTAATTACAAAACATTTTGCAAGTTTACAATTAATATTGCAAAATGACAATGCACTTTGCCATAGATTGCCATGGTCTCCTGCTTGAAAACAGGAAAACTATCAACGATCTTGAATGGCAGTCACCTAACCTTCGGTAATATTGAAAATGTAAATTATTCGTAAAATCAGACTTAGAAGATTTCTGCATGCAATTAAATCTCGCCAAGATCTTGTGACAAAAGTGCAGGTAGATTAGACATCAGTCAGTACAGGCTGATTGAACATCAGCCATTGCAGGCTCATTGGATGTCAGTCACTACAGGCTGATGGACATCAATCACTGCAGGCTCATTGGACATCAATCACTGCAGGCACATTGGACGTCAGTCAGTACAGGTTCATTGGATATCAGTCACTGCAGGCTCATTGGATATCAATCACTACATGCTCATTGTTTATCAGCCACTGCAGGCTCATTGGACATCAATCACTACAGGCTCATTGGACATCAGTCACTGCAGGCTCATTGGACATCACTCAATACAGGCTTATTGGATGTCAATCAGTACAGGCTCATTGGACATCAGTCACTACAGGCTTATTGGACATCAATCAATACAGGCTCATTGGACATTAGTCACTGCAGGATCATATAAAATCAATCAATGCAGGCTCATTGGATGTCAGTCACTACAGGCTGATGGACATCACTGCAGGCTCATTGGACATCAATCACTACAGGCTTGTTGGACATCAGTCAATACAGGCTCATTGGACATCAGTCACTGCAGGCTTATTGGACATCAGTCACTACATGCTCATTGGACATCTGTCACTGCAGGCTCATTGGACATCAGTCACTACATGTTCATTGGACATCAGTCACTGCAGGCTCATTGGACATCAGTCACTGCAGGATCATAGGACATCAATCAATACAGGCAAAACCCTAGATAAGCATCCTACTTTTTTAATTATTCTGTTTTAATACTGCACATTAAGTGTTCGTGATGTTGACGTTATCAACTGAAGAGTTGAATCATTTATGACACATTACAGTTTGTCATTTACAATACCGGTACTAGCTTTCTTCACATAATCAGTGACATTTACACAAAGTACCTCTTTCCTGATTTTATCAATAACTGTACTTAGAAATCTGGAGTCGAATTTTATGCTCAAAAGTTTTATAAATTTGGGACTGGGCTTTATTTAATAATATGGTATCTTCTGTGTATGCTTGTGTACAGGTCAGATTCAACTGCAGACAATATGGAACCTGAAATACAGTTACATAATGCATTGGCAGAATAGGGTCTATGTTTGTTTTACTTTTTATTCCTCTAAAACTGCAGTGAGTGAGATCTGCCATGCTTCAGGGTAATTTGCCAGATGATCAGAATCTCTGTTGTTAGTCCTCAGAAATTTAATAAGCTTAGTTCTCTCACTCCTTTAGGGTTATGAACCAGCAGATTAGGTTCTATCTTCTTTCTTCTACTGATTAGCCCTATAGTACTGCATGTACCAAGAACTATCAGCACATTATATGTTATATGGTGACTGGTATAAGTCTGTGTTGTTGCATTTGAATCAAAGGTGTACACGATTATGTATGGTATTATCTCTTGTTTGTTTTCTAGCGTGAACAGAAGAATATTCATTGATATTATTATACTGTAGTCTTAAAGTTTATTGTTAGATATTTCAGACATTTAAATTTGTTTCAGATTTTTATGGCTAATTATAATTATAATGTATTGCACATAAACAACCCACAATTCATGTCTTTGGATTTGTGATTTTGGCATGGCTTTTGTTATATTGAGATGTTGCAAATTATGTTAATTAACTCTAAAAGTCCTTACAGAAATCTTAAAACCCAAATATATTTATGCACTAAGGTAACAGTTGTGTGTGACAGTGACTCAAATGTCTTTTACAAAAAAGCAATTGTTATGCCAAAGTTCTCCTCGTATAATTAAAAGTTCATTCTGTTAAAAAGGTACATGCATACCCTTGAAAGGAAGAATCTGTAGATGTCATAATTTAGTAAAGAAAATTTCAGAAGAGGGCTGTTCTCCATTTCTGCTTTGAGCTTTTAGAGTTATCAACCAAATATAAAAACCAGACCGTAGCTAGCCTAGGCTACCAGAAAAGAATCTAGCTTTATTGAGTAGCCCAGAAAATAATTTTGTTTCTTCTAGCACTTGCATTATTTGCTTACCTGGCCGTAAGGTCAAGTGAGCTGATGGTATGGCCTGTGTCCTCCATGTATGTGTCTCACATCTGAACAAATTTTAACTGGATTTGACAGCATGAAGCACTTTCAGATTTGTACAAATGATGTTGACGTGTCCTCAGATATCACGCTTGTTACCAAACAAGAGATTCAAATGATTACTTGACAAAACCACTTAACAAAATTGACCAAAGTTTGCAGAGAACATTGGATTGAAGGTCTTTCAGAATCATTAAATGATATCTCAAAATGGACTAAGCAAAACTGACAGCAGCATATGCAAACTTTTACGATCTGCCATCAGAAGTGTCACTATCACTAAATATAGATAAACCTCATATTTCTTTTTAAAACTGCTAAACAGATAACTGCCACAATTAAATTTGACAGAAAGTGGTCTAGCACAAAGGCCTTTCAGATTTATGCAATGGATGCCAAAACCATCTTCATATACAGTCAAACCCACTTATCTCGACCTCGGTTATCTCGACAACCCGCTTATGTCGAGCGTTTTGGTCCGGTCCCGAAAAAATTCTTCTTTGTTATGCTATTTTTTACCCGCTTATCTCAACCTCTGTTAAGTCGATAACCCGGTTATGTCGGGCATAAGTTTCGGTCCGAAGTAACATGTGGACCCGCTTAATTCGACGAAATGCAACTTTTTAACGTCAATCTCACAGAAATTGTACAAGAAATAGTCAGCAAAAGCGATCGATTTTCAGGCCGGTAAGTTCAAAGAATTAGTTTACTGCTCGCTACCGGATGTGTTTATTCACCACCCGTGCATCTATTTATTTGCCATCTGGAATCATAATTGATACAAACTCGCATTGATGCCTGCGGGGTAAGTAGTCTACTCAACATTAACTTGCTTTAATAAATACTCTTTGTAACCCATGCTAGCGAAAGGAGTGTCATTTGCACTCACAGTCAATGTACATGTACATGTATTTTCAAAAACATTTATTGATCTTTATCTGCGAGATACTGTCATATATTAACCTGGATATAATACAATCTTGGTTATTTTGCACCTAACACCGCGTTATGCGTGAATGGCGGGTGCCTGAAAGCAATCGGTGGATGTTTCTCTCTCACTCTCTCGTTTGTGATTTTCTTTGATCCATTTTTCAATCTGATAACATATTCAAACCTCTGAGTACAACCAAACATGATTTGTTTTTCAATATTCACATCAATTATAAAAATGCGTCGTGTGTTATCTGACATAAGTGATGCACACTACAGTAATGGATGCATACGCTACATGTGATATAAGGAGTTCATAGATATATTTTTTCTTTAATAAATTACTTATGATGATAAAAAAGGAATAAATGATAACAACACCAGGTTAGTTCATTTCATTTTATTATCAATTAAACGTTTTGTTTATTTTATTGTAACATGCAGTGGGAGGGGATTCCAGTAAACACCAGCAAGAGACCGGAGTAATGCTCAAGGACATTTTTAAAATTACCGGTTTTTATGAACCCGGATATCTCGGGACCCGGTTATGTCGACGATTTTTTTACACCCCCGACGTAATCGAGATAACCGGGTTTGACTGTATGCTCATTGTTATTAATACAAAAAATATTAAAAATTACAGAATTTGACGAGTTTTGAAGGAAATCATCTCAGCCTGAAGTCCTTTCAAATTAATGTAAATAATGCCACTCCATTGCAGTGCTTAGAGATGCAGAATGGCCTGATACACTCTTCCTGGATGTCTTAATGGAGGAGGCCACTCTATTACGCATCGCATGATGATGTTTCAATAGGAGTGTCAAACTTTATAGAAGAATGTTATCCATATAGAAAATTTAACCTTGCAGGGATTTTATCTTTCTTTGCCTTTATCTTTGTTTTGCATGCATTTTGGGCTGGGTTTGCGAGATTGTTACCTTTTTTGGTCTCATGGTGCATGTGTACTTTTTGCTTGAAAGGGGTTGTCTTCTTATGGCTTTGGCAAGGTTTTTGCCTTTACCAATTTTGCTTTCTAGCATTTGCTTGGCACTTTATAGCTAAGATTGTGCTGATGTGCCTTTAAACACTATATGTACAGTATGTATGTACATACATTATTAAATATAGCCAGTAAAAAAAAAATATAGAAAAACTGAAGACTATCACATCACACCTAAATTATTCAGGATTGATTAATTTCTGCATGTCGTATTGTTTGTGTAAAATTCCTGTTTCTATTCCAATTGTTTTCTTTTTGTGCATGCTGATCTTTGGTTTTGTTTCAATATGATTATGTTTTGAGTAGTATAAAATGTTATTACTTGATTGTTAATGTGTTAAATGTTGTGACTTGATTTTTTAAGGTGCATACTTGTAGACTGTAAGTGGCTTGGGGGTGTGAAGAGCTTAAGAGAAACAAGATACTTTATTCTAATTAATCTTCCCACATTAAAACAAGAATTATTATTATTATTATTATTATCATTATTATTATTATTATTAATGCATTATCAGACATTTTGACTTCAGTGTAGTCAATGGTTTGCAATATATTTAAGTTTAAATGTATGTCAAAATATTTCCGCTTGGCCGCATACAACTTTGGCAGTTTCCAAGATGCAAGTCCATGTGATGTTACTGAAGGAACCCTGCATTATGAATCACAATTGTTTTTAAGTGTGAGAATATATACATATTGTTGATGGATATAGCAATATGATAATGTCCATGCTGTTGCACATTACAAAAAATAGATATCATGAAGTGTCAAGTTCATAATCAGTTATACACGAAAGAAAATGTACTGAATCAAACCACTGAATTCATTTACAAGAGAGTGAAAGAGAGATAATTCATGACTGCTAAAGACATAAATCCGATTTGTATTTTCATAATACATGTAATATTTTACCATAAAGACTAAACAATACTGTCTGTTTGATGAGGAAGTTTCATATGCAGCTGCTATTTTTAAAATAATGATCACATTCTCTTTGTAAATTGTGGTTTTCTTTGTAAAGCATGTCCTGGTAAAACATGGTTCTCTTCACAAGCATTTCTGTCAGAAATAGATGGACTGAAATTAAAGTACAATGTATGTTGGAAAGGTTATTTTAGTTATGTGCATATTAATTTATTTACAGAAACATTTTTTAAAAATATCTGAGATTCAGGTCACTACTTGGAGAGGGAGAGAGAATATTTGTTGAAGGACAGCATGTTACAGCTAAAAGTGAATTTTGTTTTCTAAATTAAGTACGAGTGGGAAAAGATGTAAAGTTAGTGCAAGAATAACAGAAAGAGTGAACAAACAGAATTTGAGAAGAATTAATGTAGGGTGCTAAACAAGTGAGTGCATGCAGTTTCAGCATCATGAAAATAGCACATAAAAACAAGAAATTTTATTGTCAGGCAAAAGTCAGCTGAAATACGATTTACTGAATCTTCATATTCTGTTGAGAGATAGGACTGCTGGTGGCCTTTTTGTTTTGAGTGTCTGCCTCAGATGCAGGAGGTCACATGTTCAAACCCCAGCCAAGTCATACCAAAGACTTTACAAAATGGTTTTAATAGCTGCCTCGCAGAGTGCTCAGTATTCACGGGTTAGTGTTAGGACTGGTTGGCCTGGTGTCAGGATAGTATGACTGAGTGGGACATTGTGCTACATGTCTGCGGCATGATGCCCCAGTGCTAGACATCACTATAAAATTGTCGCACTGTACACATCATAGCATTATGACTGTTACATTGCTAATGCTACATTAAAAATCAAAATCACACATATGCTTCTGTGTGAGAGAGACTGAGAGATTAGTCTGGAATCATCACAATTTCCCACATTAATTTTCACTGTAATAAATTTAATTCGGTATTCATCGACTATCATCAGCTAATTGTTTGGCTTTTTCCTTACAAGTCACATTTTGGTAGTAATTAAATAACAATATCATCTGGTCCAATGAAAGAATGTGCGTCATGTGATATGTCTAAAACAAGTCCTCACTGTGCAAATTAAGATCCACATTTGTTGTATGTAATAATCAGGACTACCTTTAAATGACTTCTCAGAACATTCTGAACAGTCTTTGACAAATGTTGACAGAATTCAGCATGATTCAGGTTTGTACCAACAGTGTCTATCTGATGTCAAATTTAGCTACATGTACTAAAAATCAAAACAAACCTTTAAGTAATTTCTCAACACTGGTCAACAACAGTTGACAACTTTGACAGAAAGAATTCTGGTATAGGCCTTTCAGATTTGCACAAATAATGGCTGATCTGCAATCCAGTAAGCTTCATTTGCTAAAAAAAAAAGATAGTAAAACCTTTCGATGTCAGAAATCATACTACCATATTTACCGTATGTTTTCTGACTGCAACAAATAATTACTTTTTTTGTCGTCTGAATACATATCAAATTCTTTAATTAGGTGTCCGAAAACATACATTTGAAGATAGATTTATCTCCCCCCCCCCACCCCCATGGTCTAAGGTTGACATTGCCCGGGGTGGGAGTGGGAGACAAGCGCCCCAATCCTCCAAAATGCCCCATACGGCCTGCGTCTCTTACTGCCTCTGTCAACTAAAATCCAGCTCCTGGCCTTCGCGAGTGGCTTAGATTTGAAGCCCGGCAGACCATGTTTTCTACTAACAGGAGAAGGGGTGAAGGCGGCCCACTGGCGCTTTAAAACCAGTTGCTTCGGGTAGATGGGACTCGTAAACCTTGGATGGTAGCTCATCTAGGAGAAGGAAAACTCCGATTCCAAACCTCTGCTGCCTTGTGGCTATACCCACTCATGGGAAAGGCTAAGGGAGTAAACCCTGACAGAAAATCCGGAGATGGAGTCCCTAAGGCGGTATGACATTGACTTCAACGTCATTCCGGCAACTCCTGCGACGCCGTTGGTGCCAAGCTGTATCGGCATTCGTCGTTCCCTTGGGCACACCAGCTGCGTGGAGAGGGGGGACTTGCTGCATGGGCAACAGCTGATTCTCCATACCACCCTGCCCAGGCTTCATAGCTCCACTGGAGAGGACACTCCAGCGTCGTCGTACGGCGTTGGCACAACACGAGAAGTAGCAGTTTACCGGTTCTAAGTCAAAGCTCGATTGGCATAGAGCTTGGCGCCAGGGGTTACTTCTGACGGTGGGAGAGATCATCAGGTCTCACTGGACAGCTACCGCCCGCCTCAAGCTGGGCAGCCCCCAGTCAGTAAGGTGCTGCCCGCCATGGCCTGCCTGCTTCACTGGGTGCGTGGAGCTTAGAGAACCATCTCGACAAGTGGGCCACAAAACTCTGCACCAGGAAAGACTAAAAGAAGAAATAAAAAGACTCCAACTCTTCGTTTTGCAACCTGGAACATCAGGACCATGTGTCCTGGATTGACCACTGACCTACAGCAGATCGACGATGCACGGAAGACTGCCGTCATTGACAGAGAACTCTCCCGACTGAACATCGACATTGCCTGCCTCCAGGAGACCCGACTGGCTGACAGCGGCACCATCAGGGAAGCCAATTACACATTCTTTTGGCAGGGGAAGCCCTTGGATGAACCTAGGCAGCATGGTGTAGGCTTTGCCGTCAAGAACACGCTAATCGCCTTCATTGAACCTCCATCATCGGGTACTGAGAGAATCCTTGCCCTCCGGCTGTCAACATCCTTAGGCCCGGTCAACATCTTCAGTGTGTACGCTCCAACCCTCTACTCCACCTACGAGGAGAAAGACAAGTTTTATGAGGCTCTGGATCAGGCAATATCCAGTATCCCCAACAATGAAAGCCTGTACTTACTAGGAGACTTCAATGCTAGAGTGGGAGCTGACCATGAGGCCTGGTCCACCTGTCTCGGCTTTTACGGAAGGGGCAAGATCAACGAGAATGGTCAGCGACTGCTGGAGATGTGCTGCTCCCACAGCCTATGTGTGACAAACACTTTCTTCAAATGCAAGGAGATCCACCAGGTGTCGTGGAGACAACCACGTTCACGCCACTGGCACCAGCTAGACCTCGTCATCACCAGGCGTGCAGAACTGGCCAGTGTCCTCGTTACCCGCAGCTACCACAGTGCCGATTGTGACACGGACCATTCCCTCGTGGCCAGCAAGGTGCGAATATTACCCAAGAAGCTGCACCACGCCAAGAAGAAGGGTCACCCACGTATCAACACCTGCTGTGCAAGCAACCCAGAGAAAACACAGCAGTTCATCAGCAAACTGAAGGAAGCCCTCACCAAAGTGACACCTGATGACACCATTGATTCCAAGTGGTCCCATATCCGTGACTCTGTGTACAATTCAGCCATCACAGCTTACGGGAAGAGGGAGCGAAAAAATGTCGACTGGTATGAGGCAAACTGGGAGGAGATGGAGCCCGTGACTGAGGCAAAGAGGAAAGCCCTCCTGGCATACAAGGCTGCACCTAGCCCCAGAACACTACAAGCCCTCAGGATTGCAAGGAATAACGCCCAGAAGACCGCCCGCCGCTGTGCCAACACCTACTGGCTGAACCTTTGCAACAGTATACAGACAGCTGCTGACACTGGGGATACAAGAGGAATGTATGAGGGTATCAAACAAGCGACAGGCCCCCCCAGCTACAAGACCGCCCCCCCCTCAAGTCCAAGATGGGCGAAGTCATCACAGACCAGGGGAAACAACTGCAGCGATGGGTTGAGCACTATCTCGAGCTATATGCAACCCAAAACAATGTCACTGGAACTGCCCTGGACGCCATTCCAGACCTGCCTGTCATGGAGGAGCTAGACACACAGCCCACCCTGTAAGAGCTCGGAAAAGCCATCGATTGCCTTGCCTGTGGGAAGGCTCCTGGAAGCGACGGCATTCCGCCTGAAGTCCTCAAGAGCGGAAAACCAGCACTGCTTCAGCCCCTACACACACTCCTCTGCCTTTGCTGGGAACAGGGATACATCCCACAGGACATGCGTGATGCCAACATCGTCACTTTGTACAAAAACAAAGGAGACCGTAGCGACTGCAACAACTATTGGGGCATCTCCCTCCTCAGCATCGTCGGAAAGGCCTTCGCCCGTGTTGCCTTGGCACGCTTGCAGATCCTAGCCTCCCGCGTTTACCCAGAATCCCAGTGTGGATTTCGAGCCGTCAGGTCAACTGTAGACATGATCTTCTCACTACGTCACCTGCAGGAGAAGTGTCGCGAGCAGCGGATGCCCCTCTACGTTGCCTTCATAGACCTGACGAAGGCGTTTGACATGGTTAGTCAGAGTGGACTCTTCAGACTTCTGCAGAAGATCGGCTGCCCCCCACGTCTGCTTGCTGTCATTATGTCGTTCCACGAGAACATGCACAGCACAGTGTGCTTCAGTGGTGCAACATCTGAAGCATTCCCAGTCGTTAGCGGAGTCAAACAAGTCTGTGTCCTTGCACCGACGCTCTTTGCCATTTTCTTCTCCATGCTTCTCCAGTATGCATTCAAGGACTGCAGCGAGGGAGTGTACATTCATACCAGGGCTGACGGCAAGCTGTTCAACATCGCCCGTCTCCGTGCTAAGACTAAAGTCACAGAGGTACTCATCCGTGAATTGCTCTTTGCCGACGATGCAGCCTTGACATCACACACAGAAGATGGACTTCAGCAGCTGGTATGCTACCTCTCCCATGCATGTAAGGAATTTGGACTGACCATCAGTTTGAAGAAAACAAATGTCATGGCACAGGACACAGACTCCCCTCCCTCTGTCTCCATCGATGGGTACAATTTGGAAGTTGTCGAGAACTTCACATACCTCGGGTCTAACATCTCCAGCTCACTCTCCATTGATTCTGAGGTGGGCGGCAGGATTGCCAAGGCAGCAGCAGTGATGGCCAGACTTAACCAGAGGGTCTGGAACAACCCCAACCTCACAAAGAAGACCAAACTGCGTGTCTACCAAGCGTGCGTGCTCAGCTCACTTCTCTACAGCAGCGAAACATGGACCACCTATGCAAGACACGAGAGGAAACTCAACAGCTTCCACCTGAGATGTCTGCGGTGCATTCTGCACATCCAGTGGCAGGACAAAGTACCCAACACAGAGGTTCTAGAACGCGCCAACATGAACAGCATGTTCTCCATACTCAGCGAGAGGCGCCTTCGCTGGCTCGGCCATGTCAAGAGAATGGACCCAGGTCGCATTCCCAAGGACCTGTTATATGGGGAGTTAGCAGAAGGTGCACGACCAACTGGACGACCACATCTGCGCTACAAAGATGTTTGCAAGAAGGATATGAAGACAGCAAACATCAATGTCAACGACTGGGAGAGCTGTGCAAACAACCGTTCCAGCTGGCGTCTAGCTGTCAGGCAGGGAGTTCAAAACGCAGAGGAAAAGAGAAGAATAAAGCAAGCTGAAAAGAGAGCTAAAAAGAAGGATAAGCAAAAGCGTACTTTGGAGCTATGCCATCGTCTCTCGTAGACGGACAGATGCAAAGAGCAAGAGCAAGAGTATCTCCCCCCCCCCCCCGATGTCTGTAATGATGTTACTGTTAGCTCACATGACGACGTGCTGCCATGAAGTAAAACAAGTATTTTATCAAGCACCACGGAAAGGATAATGAATGAAAATCAGGCATTACTTGCCTGTTTTGTCTATGTGATACATGTCCATCCACCAGAAAACACAGCCATACATGTACAGTGTGACCCCGCTATAACGCACTCCATTATAACGCAAATTCGGATATAACATGGTCATGGCATGGCTCCCAAAATTTCATATACATGTATTTTTCTTGTGCACCAAAAAAAATCTTAAAAAGTACGGAAAAAAAACCATAAAAAGCTGCCTATCATTTTGGGATAGAGATCGCATATGAATAAAAAGTGCAAAACGATCGTGGCTTGGCTCCTGAAATTTTATATGTATTTTTCTCGTACACGAAAAAGTACTTTTTCTTTCTTCTTAAAAGTAAGAAGAAAAAAAAACATAAAAAGTTTATTCTAGGATCGTGTAGGTCTTCGCCAATGTCGCAAACTTGGATTGTTTTTCCTTATTGGCTGCAAAACATACCATGTGGCTTGTTTTATTTGTTGGCAACATTGTTGGCTGTTTAAACAACCATTGGTTTGGAGTGCAGAAATTCAGAGGCCCCATGAAAGGAAGCCACATACTGGATATAAAATGCACTGAAATTTGTCTATTGTTACATACACAAATTCTTTGTCTATACTGACAGTGCATTGTTATATCATAATCCGCTTATCCTGATGTCTAGCATGAGTTCTGTATGTTGTGAAATATCCGCTTATTTGTTGTTGACATTTCTGGTAACAGAGATCAACTGGATGAGGCATTCTGTCGTAATCTGTCTTTCATTGGATTTTCGGCCGCTCGCTAGTAATTAATATATTTACAAAGACTGGCATTTGTGTGTGGATGGTAAGTAAAATTCCTCTTCTTTTCACTCCGAATTAAATCCTTCAGAACACTCACGTTTTCTGTAATAATTCATGTCATCAGAACACCTGCATCTCTATCGTCCATTGACCCTTTGTTAATTTTCAGATGCATGCGTAAAAGGCAGCATCACGCTGCTACCACAAATGTATAAAAAAAAATATTTAAAAAAAATCTTATTGGTTTATTCAGCAGGCATGGAGGGACAGTATCTAGAATAGTCTAAATGACGGCCAATTCCTTTTAAAAATGTATCCAGATAAAACAGTTTGCTGAAATTTCAAAGGAAACAGATTACCTTTGAAGCACCGACTGTTATGAAAACGTACTCAGCAAATGGAAAAAATCCCCGTCTCAATCATGCAGTACAATTATTTGATGTTGCTGCCACAATAAGAAATGGGCATTTGTTTCGTTCTCCAAAGCTGTTCTTTAGCGGCGACTTCAAAAGCGCATGCACCTTCATCAAAGAAAGCCGACTACAATCTTTCAATAACAGCAAAGAAGTTTTCAAAGGAAGTCAGTACCAGACTTAAATAAAAGTGATGGAATCTGATGGATTTTTGCATTTTCCAATTCCAACGTGACTGGAACACTTTAACTGTGCTGTGAAAGTTTACTTTTTGTAGGGAAAAAGTTTATGCCAACGGTGGCTTAAAATGCAAACTAACTTTTACCGACTTCGAACATACTACAAAGTAAATGTGCTTCGTCATTCGTTATGTGATTGTGCTGTTTTTCCACTGAATTCAGACCAATATGACCTGTTAAAAAATTAATGAATATTTTAAAGCTGTGTATGCATATTTTCGATGGAATCACTTGTATTGTGGATTCAGTTATATGATGAGGTTCGCAGGTGAGTACACTGCGTTGATACTCTGATCATGCTATACATTAGACATTTATATATGAACAGTATTCACGTATATGTACCAATTCATGGTTCTCTAAATAAAGTAAACTATTATATGATGTCTTCTCTCTTTTCACTACAGGTGTATTTCTCATTTAATATGCATTAATTCAAGATAGCAACTGTGCCGACGAAGCACGTATTTTACCACCTGCATTTATTACCCCCCCCTTTTTTTTTTTGGGAGGGAGGGTATATTTTCTTATGCTAACTGACTTGGTTGCATATAACACGGTTCGGTTCATAACACGGTCGGATTCTATGGCTCCCAACTACCGTGTTATAGCGGGGTCCCACTGTATTAGAGCCACGATTGTGTGCGTATTTTCCAAAAGAACTGCCATATTACTATATAATCTTGCAATCCAGTTTAACCCTCTGCTAATCGGTGATCATTAAAATCTACATTACCAACGCGTGCAAGCTTAACTTCTGTGTAATTAAGATATTAATGCAAACTAAATAAAAAGATTTTGGAATTATAATTGTTAAGATATTTATGACAGAAACATTAGTATCGAGAGTAGAAATACCGGTACATGTATGATGGCTAATCTTAGAGCACCAAAGGTGAGAGGCTCCATATGGGGTGAGTGTTGTATGCACGCATAGGAAGGGTAAAAATAACAGGCAAGTTGCAATATACGAGTCGGTGTGTTTAATATGTTGGTATTTTAAAAAAAAAATAAAGGTGGTCTATTTGTTGTGGTTCTCTCTTTTTTTTTCTCCACACCTAGTCGAGGGTAGTTTCTAAATGAGTAGAGCTTGCTGACTCGAAACATTGACTGCTCAAAGATTGTTTTGATGTACCGGCATGTCGGAGATTTCAAGGTGTCTAGGTGATAATTGTTCATAATAAAACTTGTGGGATTTCTTTGACATGTGTATTCGGAAATAAAATGCAGCCATCTGGATTTCATTAAAAGAGCACACGATGTACCGAACATTTAGCACCCACAATCAATATTTATCGTCTACAAAGAGGTTTACTACCAATAGAACAATAACTATGTTTAAACCTTGGTATATAATGCCTCAGGGATAAGGGGTTTGTTTTGTTGCACAATGCCAATGAATTTTACTAATCCGTACCGACTCACCGATGTATTGTTTAATGATATAAAGCAGGGGTCATGGTTTCTAATCAAAGCCATAACTGTCACACCTGTTTGAAGTGGTTTCGTGTGTAATAATGTCTACACTGACAACCAATCATATTTTTGTTGGCCAATCAAGCTATTAAAATATAAAGTATAAATACCCACCACTGTCAAAAAAGTTTATATACTGGATAGCTGTCGTTGTGAAACATAATATTGTTAGTACTGTAATAATTTTGATGGATAAGTTTATCATATATTATGCAACAAGCAAGGAGGCACTGCCTAATTCGTGGAGGGACTCTCCCTTGCCGAAATCGTCTCCAAAGAGGCCAGTAGGCTGTCCACAGAAGCGACCTCGAATTAATGATTCTGAGGATGCATCACAAAACGTACCGCCTATGAATTAAGCTGCTCTAGATGACGAGTCTGATTATCTTGAACCTGAGAGTGCTCCACCCGGTTCTGTACGTGGTCACTATAAACATTATACATTAAAGCAAAAGCAAAATGTCTGAGAATTAGACCTACAGCAGAAAAATTCAAGATTCCGAAATCCACGGTGAGTACCTGGATGAAAATTGACTTTTCTGCCGATCTGAACTTGAACGGACATTTGCCTAAGTGTGGACGACCCATTTCATATGGACAAGCTATGGATGATAAGATAGCTGAATGGGTGCTCACTCAACGTGACTTACAAATTCCAGTCAGTGTTGAGGGAATATGTATATATACCAAGGAGCTTGTCTCAACAGAATTTCTGGAGAGCAAATTCCATGCAGGTTGTTCATGGGGAGAGAGTTTCATGAAAAGACATGACTTTGTGCTCAGAAGCAGGACCTCTCTTGCCCAGTGTTTACCAAAGGATTTTGGAAGAAAAGATTGCTTTGTTCCACAAGTTTGTGATGGATAGACGTGAGGAGGACGAGTTTGACAATAAGTTTATTATTAACATGGACGAGACACCGATGTACTTTGATCTTGTGCCAGGGAAAACGGTGGAAAAAGAAGGAACAAAAAGCGTTCTGATTCGTACAACTGGCACGGAGAAGAGACACATTACTGTTGTTTTAGCCATTGCAGGTTCTGGCGACATATTACCGCCAATGATTAATTTCAAGGGAAAGAGACAGCTAGATCTAAAGGCTCCAAAAGGTGGATTATCACAGTTCAAGAGAAAGCATGGATGGACGAAACGTTAATGCTGCGATGGATTGAAGAAATTTATTTGCCAATCACCAGAACAGAGCGATCACTATTAGTTATGGACTTGTTCCGGGCTCACATCACTGATGACGTGAAGAAACAGTTGCGGCGCGGAAACGTTGTGCCAGCAATAATACCTGGAGGCTTGACATCCAAATTGCAACCTCTTGATGTGAGCATCAATAAACCTGTTAAGAGCTACCTCCACCGCAGCTGGACGGAATACATCAGGGATGCTATGAATGCATTAATATCATCTAATTAAAGCAGCAACGGACGGATCAAGACAGCCAGCAAACAGACTGTATTGGACTGGGTTGTAAATGCCATGGACACATCGAAGGAAAAGCGCACAATGATAATTAAATCTTTCAAGGTGTGCGGCATCAGTGTCAATCTGAGCGGAAGTGAAAACGCGCTGATCAGAAATGACAAACAATTAAATAATATGGATGATGATAGTGATACAGAATTTGAGGGCTTTTCGCCCGAGGACTTACAAAAGGCTATGAACAAGCTACTTGATATTGAATAATATATTTAAATATATTACAGCATTAAATCATATTTCTTTTCATTCTTTGATATTGCTGCTTATTGTGTATGGCTTAATATAACAATGTTTATCTATCTATCTGCATACACACATACATAAATATATACATACGATTAAAAAATTTAAATTATATTAGTTCATGGAAGTTCATGATCACAATAAGTAATTATCTACCAAATGAAGCGAATTTTGTATCAGTGAAATTAACGGTAAACACGCTGTGAATTTTACAACAAAACGAAGCAGCAGATCTTCTTAGATTTTGTCCGAAAACATAAATTGTAGAAAAAATTATAGCAGAGCAATGTCCGAAAACTTAAAAGGCATTTAAATATTATATTTTCCAAAAAAAAACGGTGTCCGAAAACACGGTAACCCATATTTCATGTCCAACTGCTCTGGGATTTGACTCTGAGGTTGTTCTCCACCAGTTAAATTATCTCAGGTCCACTATTATTATGAATAATTATAATGTATTATCTTTTGTGAACAATTTTAATATTTGGGGCTTAAAATGTAAAAGCAGATGGTGACAGTGGCATATTAAGGGTGACAATAAAGACCCAAAGAGGTATTGGTACTAAAGCTGTACTGATTAATCAGCTATACTCATAATCGGGCCGATTTTTAGAACAATCAGTATCGGCAGAAATAATCGGTGCCATGTAAACAAATTTTCAAAATATAAATTCAATCATACCATTCATCTTGACATGGCTTGAATTTTAAATCATAATTAAATATTTGAAATTAAGGAATAAACATTTGATTTAGGGGTTATTGAAAGACAATATATTATTAAAAGTAAATAATTTTTAACACACTTGCTGTAAACTACCGCTGATTGTCAACACACAACAAATTATCAGTACCATTCATGCACTCATCGCAATCACAGCAGCCAACCAGCCAATGAGGCCTCGTGTGGCTGTTGAACTTCCAGCATACACATTAGCAGATAGCTAGGCAGATTAGATTGCTAGCGAAATCTCCAACTACTACGAAACTATGACTCACTATAGTTAATCTGTTCTTTAGCCAGTCCTGCAATGCTGCTAATCAACAAATAGCGGTCGCACGCTGAAGCAGCTGAATGCTGACATACAAATATTATGCAGCATTGATATTGCCAGCGACATTACCCCTGGATAGCCCAGCTGCTGAGTTGCTTTAGCTCGCGACTCGCAGCGTGGTGCGTGCATCCATCCAACCATGTGGACAGCTTAGTAGTAACTTGATTTAAAATATTCTTTCAAGAGCGCGAATTGATTGGATTATTAATATTGACTAGTGATTGTACACTATTAAATATAGTACCTAGCCTTTGCATAAAGTCAAACTCGAAACACTCAAGTTTAGTCTGGAATTACTTCAAAGTAAATGCAGTTGCCGAGTCCAAAGCAAATTTCCCACTTTGCACAGCATGCATTTCCAGAGGTGGAAACAATTCTAAAAACTAAATGCATCAAATCTTGTCCAACACTTGCCCTGCAAGCACATCGTTGAACATGGCCTGTTTCTGGCAGATAAAAAAGAAAAGGACGCTGCGCAGTTAACCTCAGCAGCTGCAGCAACTCCTCGTACTCTGACTTTTGACGCCATGCTGGACCGGAAGCAGCGATTTGTATTTGACCACCTGAGAGCTATTAGTTGGCACAAAGCTATTGCAGGGTAAGGGCAGTAGATGTGCAACCATTTTCTGTTGTTGAAGACATTGGATTTCGACATCTGATGGCCAAGGCAGAATCGCGCTATCAAATTCCAAGTCAGAAGTACTTTTCCACATCTTTGATACCTAACATGCATAAGGTGATAGAAAGCAAGGTGCGTGATTTAGTTTGTCAGGTCTGACCTTAGTGTGACCTCTGATGCATGGTCAGACTCATCCATCGGCATAGCCTTGTTGAGTCTTACGGCACACTGGCTGACGGAAGACTTTCAGCGGAAACAGGTGATTTTAGCAGCAACGCCTCTCGATGAACCACACAAAGGAGATTATATGGTGAATAAACTGGAAAAATTATGCAAGGAATACAACATTCCCAAAACTCATATCCATGTTCTTCTATGTGACAGAGGTGCAATCATGGTAAAAACTATGCATCTGGCTGAAATTGACAGCATCAGCTGTTTTGCACACATGCTGCAGCTTGTCAGTGATGGCATTCTGTTTGGCTATCTTGCGATCTATAGTCAGCAAGTTCCTGCACTCCATCCTGGCACAACAGCAGCGCAAAGAGCTGCAGGAAAAATTTGGTGTTGCCCATAAGAAACTCGTCCAGGATGTCCAGACACACTGGAATTCTACATACAATATGTTGCTATCATTATACGAACAAAAACCAGTCTTGAGGGCTTGCTCTACACTCTATGACCTGCCTAGCCTAACAGCCCAACAGTGGGTCTTGACTAACAATATTGTGGACACGTTAGGCCCATTCGCGGAGATTACCAAGGAAGTAAGTGATAGCCAAACATCAGTATCCATCATTCTTCCTATGCTGAAAATGCTTCGAATGTTACTGCCTCGAGAGCATGAAGCAAGTCAAGATATTCAGACAATGTGCCATGATATGTTGATGTCACTGAACAAATGCTTTGCTGACGTTGCCAGCAACAAGAAGCTTGTCTTGGCCACCATCTTGGTTCCACGATTCAAACATCGCCTATTCAGCAAAGAATTACTTGTGACCAGATCCAAAGAATGGCTTAGAGCAGAATGCATCATAGTTGCATCAGCTGATGAGCAGGAGGAACCCCCAACCAAAAAAAGAACAACTGAAACTGAAACAAACGCCACAGGACCATCAACGTCGCATCTCTGGGATTTGTTTTCTGTGGCTGTGATGAACCTGTCCGTACCATCAATGAAACAACCCACATGGATGACACCGTAGATGCTATGCTTGAATTGTATCTGGCCAGCCCTCTGTTGCCATGAGAAGAAGACATATACGGCTGGTGGAACGCTCACAGGTTTCAGTTCCCCTACTTGCCAAATTAACTAGATGCTCTTTGTCTGCACTAGCTTCAAGCGTTGTGAGCGAACAGCTGTTTAGTGGTGCAGGCCATATTTTTTCGGATCATTGTAGATTGTTACTTGGAGGAAAGGGAGAAATGTTACTGTTGCTTAAATACAATCTACCTCAACTAGGCTTTCAGTATTAGCTGCAGCCAGCATATAGTGACGTCTAACTTTAGTTTTAAAGCATGCGTATTATTAATTTTAATTATTATTGGGCTATTGTTATTAACATTTTCTTAGTCATTTATTGAAATCTAGTAATGGCGACCTGCATCATTGGACGTAAATTAAAAGACTAGCTTAATACATTTTGATTCATTTATATCTTGAATTGGCAAACCATAAGTTTTATCAGTGTTAGTTTTAAAGTTTTTCAAGTTTTATGTTTGTGTGATTGCTGTTTTCTATAAATAGCAATGTACTTCTTATCCGGTTTCTGTTTGTTTTTGTACAGAAGTTCAAATTCACTTGCCTCATAAACAGCCTTGTTATAACTCACACAGCAAAATACCTGCTTGCATTACACTAATAGGTTTATGTTTCTGAACCAGTCATTATTATACAACAAATAATAATTAATTAATCGGTATCAGCAATTTTAATAATCAGCTATATGTGGTATCAGCATAATCGGCAAAAAGTTACATCGGTACAGCTTTAATTGGTACCCCATGACCTCTGGTGCCTGTGGTTTTGGCACCCCAAGACCTCTGGTGCCTGTGGCAGTTAAACTGTCTGCTCACCCAACCCCAGGTTCCGGTTAGTACACTACAGTATGATCATGAATGGTTGCTCTTACATTCTGGTCACGTAATTGGGAGACCTTTGATTGTTATGTTGGCATAGTACACTATAGCATAGGGACCAGTTATTATTGCTCCAGATACATGTCCTATTCTGGCTTTTATGATGCATCAATAAATACAGTTATTTCAAATTCAGAAAAATTAAATTAGGAATTTTGCACCTGATACTTTTTCCAATGCATGATACCTTGTCACATACCTGATGCTTTTGCAGTGCTGGTAGGAATCTGCAGTTTTCATCTTTGTCAGCATAAACATCAGCATTAGGTTTTGTGTTTAGTTCATTTTCTCTGACACTGTTGTAGGTACCTTCATGAAATCGAATGGTACATGTACAGTTACTGCTTTGCACAATCCATTGATTACATCAGATTTTTTAACAGTATAACAAATGTATGGATGTATTCATCTTGGAGGGTGCCACTCACTATGATCAATAGAAGGTACATATAGTGTTGCCATTGTCCATCAGTCACACCATGGTTAAGTTTGCATTTAGGTCAGTTTTCTCAATCATTATGAGTTGCAGCAAAATACGGCTTTGTAGGTGGAAGTGTTACAGTGAGTGCCACACATCATGTCAACCAAAAGGTGATCATTGATCTAAACTTAAATGCCTTAATTTTGGTTTTCTCAGGCAATATCAGCCCATGAGTGATGCATCTTGTTACTTAACTGTATCTTGGTGAGTACAACATCATGTTACTAAAAGTAGGTCATGGTGACCTATATTTCATGCTTCAGAGAATTTGGTTCAGTTTGCATTTAGTTTCTCAGGGAATGGCAGCCCCCAAGTTATGTATCATGGTGAGTGCAACACTTTCTTATCAGAAGTTGATCACAGACCTAAATTTATGTTTTAAATGACCTGGGCTATGTTGTTTACGGTCAGTTTCTCATGTACATTTGACTGTATCATTGTTCCATAAATGGGAGGTATTGTGGCAGGGCTTTTCATGCTGCATAAACACATTTCTCATTTCATTTAACAATCTCTGTTTGATTGACATTATTGTATGTACAGCCGTGAAACTTGATTGTCTTATTCATCTTGGAAGGTGGTAAGTACAGGCAAAAGTTCCATAGGTCACATTAACCTTTACATGTTCTAGTAATTAATTTAACTGTTTTGTATTTAGCTCGATCTCTACTAATAGTGTTACTCTAAAGTAATGAAACTTGATAGGTTGATTCATTATGGACGGTCCTATTCACTGGATGCAAAAATAGGTCACAGGGTCCTTTCTTGCTCCAGTAACCGCCATATGTTCGTTGGCTCAGTTTTTCATCACTGTTGTATGTATGATCCTTAAACATGATGGATAATTCATCTTGGAGGGTGTGTGTGTGTGTGTATTTTTAATGTAGCTTTAACAATTTTTCAGTCATATCGCTATGATGTCTTCAGCGTGACAGTTTATAGTGATGTCTAGCACTGGGGCATCATGCTGCAGACATGTAGCATGATTGTCCCACCCAGTCACATTATCCTGATAACAGGTTGACCAGTCCTAACACTAACTTCTTAATGCTGAGTGCCAAGCGAGGCAGCTGTTTGTACCATTTTTGTAAGTCTTTGGTATGACTTGGCCAGGGATCGAACCCATGAAATCCCATTTCCGAGGAAGATGCTTTAACCACTAGGCCACTGGAGCGGTCCATCTTGGAGGGCACTTACCACTGCAAGGATTAAGCTCTGGTGGTCATAGACCATGGTCTTGTGTCTGGCATCAGTTAATTTTTATTGCTACTCCTCCTAAAATGGATAGTCATATCAGCATTGAGATCTTTTCACTACTAGGCTTATCGTTTATTGTCTGGTTGGTTCTAAATGATGATGGTGCCATTTTAAAATCCAATATGGCTGCCATCATGGCTAGCTGTTAAATCTTATTGCTACTCCTTAATGGATGGTCATATCAACCTTGGGGTTTCACTGTTAGACTTCTTATAATTTCTAGTTGATTCTAAATGAAAATGGTACCAATATAACTGCTAATCTGGCCAACATGGCATCCCTCTTGAAAATCTTATTGTCTCTACTGATTATGAACAGATGGTTATACTGTCATGGGGTTTTCACTAAAAGGCTTTTTATATCTAGTTCGACATAAATGAAAATGGTGCTCATTAGTCATGCCCTTAGACTCTAATATGACTGCCTAGGTGGCCATCTTGGAAATCTTGTTATAATTAGTCATCCTGAATAGATGCTCATATCGACATGAGATTTCAGTAAAAACTTGATTTGAACTCTAGTTGGTTCTCATTAAAATTAGTGCTTGTCTGACATCTAATTTGGCCTATGTTGCAGCCATCTTGAAAATCTTGTCAGCATTCCTCCTGAATGGATCGTCATATCAACATGGGGTTTTCACTGAAATACTTATTCTGATCTAGTGGGTCCTCAATGAGTATAGTACCTTTCATGTCCATTATGACAACCACAGTGGCCAGCTTGAAAATCTTGTTAAGGCTTTTCCCCCAGAATGGATGGTCGTATTGACATAACACTAAAAAGCTTACTATTATGTCTAGTTGGCCCAAAATGAAAATAGTGCCAATCAGATGATTAATATGGTCTTCATGGCATCCATTTTGAAAATCTTATTAACTCAGCTGCTTTTGAAAAGATGGTCATATCAGGATGGGGTTTTCACCAAAAGGCTCCATATGCAGTCTAGTTGGTCATAAATGAAAATGGAACCCATCAGTCATGCGCTCAGAATAGATGCATTATCAACTTGATATTCAATCAAAATGGTGCCAAATCTGACTGCCAGCATGGCCACCAAATACATGTATTGTTATCAATACCTATAACTGGATGGCATTTGCTACCTGTCTGGTTGGTTCTATGAAAATCATGTCCATCTGACTACATGTGCAGTATGGCCAGTATGATGACCATCATGAAATTCTTCTTATGGCTAAATTTCCTTAATGGATGGCCATAACAGCATTGGGGGGGGGGGGTTGTCACTGAAAGACTTATGGGATGTCTAGTTGGTCTTTTTGTAAATGAAAATGAGAAAGGTGCCAATCAGGTATGTTGGAGTTCCTCAACAGTATCTTCTGTGCTTTTTGTACTCACTAGTTAAAAAGAAGAAATTGAATAATTTGGGATTCCTATGGAATACTTTTTGGCCACTTGCATGTGTCTCAACTTCTGTTGGATTGTACCACAGTGAAATATGACATTGTTTTCACAGTGTTCTTGTTCATCTCGTCTACCAAATAAACTCAATTATAAGTCTGGTCCAACTGCAGAATGCACAGAACCAGATTTGCCGTTGTGGGATGGGCCGGCAGATCCATGTTCATGTTGTTGAAGTTTGTTAAGAGTAATCAGTTTATGAGATCAACATAGATGCTGATCTGCTGGTTAATTATGTGATGTCAGATCAGGTTCTGTGTTGTTTGCAAGTGAACTGGTAAGGAAATGTATATGGTAATTTTTCATGCACCACAAACCCATTAAAAAAGTCATAATTAGTTTCTGTTTTAGTTTTTAATAGACTATTTAAAATAAAACATTTAAGAATTTCTTAATATTGAGCTGAAAATTGCAATTGATAAAAAAAAAAGTATATGAAAAATTATAGACCTTACAGTAGAAGCTTTATTATCTATATAAATCAAAGTATGCCTCGATAACTGATGTTTTGCCATACTGCTATTATTGTTAGAAACTCTGTTACTGTTAAATTTATAATTAAGTTGATTGAAATATTTCAGATAGTTAGAAGATACAGTGGGCGCATTGCAGCCTTCTTTTTTAGTCACATTTTACTAAGATCATAAATAAAAATTATCAAATGTTTCTTGAGCTTTTTTTTTTCTTCAGAAAAAGACATTTTTTCCTTTGATTTCCAAAATAGCATAATTTGGATTGTACTCTACATGAACTCATTGTTATAACAGGACATTGCTTTCATTTGAGTCAAATAAGTTTTGTTGGTATTATTTGGGGTTTGTTTTCCCTTGATTGTTGCCAGTGTTATGTTTGACATTTTCATTTCATGATAGATGTTATCAATAATTCCATTCCAGGTTCTGTCAAAAATGTTCCTGTCCCAGTTCATGTTTCCGTATGGACTAGGGAGTCCAGAAATTCATAATACTTGGCAGTCACTTTATAACAACCTCATAGTTTTTACTTGGTAATCAAATAACAAATAAATTGTGCTTATTCAGCATTCCCTTACTGTAAGGCCCTTCATTATAGCATGGTTGCTTTCATATGGCAACTGTGATCAAGGTAACCATTTTATTGTCACTATGCAAAATTGTACATGTATTTATGACATATTATTAGGTAGTTTTGCTATGAGGCAGTTTACACTATACTTCTCATGGATAGTGTTATAATGAGGGAATACTGTATAATGTGCTTTAATATAAGGCTGTTTTACAATAAGTGAAATGTGCTATGACTTCCATGGACAGCATTTATAATAATAGGAGGGTACTGTCATGTACTTCATTATAAGGCAGTCTCACTATAAAGTGATATATACACTTTGTCTTCCACGGATAGCATTCTAATGAAGTATAACTGTATCATGTATTTCATTTTAATGTGAACTCACTATAAGGTGGTATCCTCTGGTTTCCTAGGATAACATTATAATAAAATACTGTATCTTCATTAAATAAGGCAAACATTATCAAATTTAAACACATATTTATAATCTGACCTGTCAGACTTTTAAAACATGCATATGGAATTAAAAATAACCATTTTAGTGGTGTTTCCAATTCAAGAGCACCATACTTGTATCAGGAATGTCAGAGAGAATAAAACAGTATTGCTGGGTGGTGTAGTTAGAAACCTAAAGGTTGGATACATAGGTACTCACTTGTAAGTGGAGTCAAACTGTAAAGAACAAAGATCCTGATCTGCTGTAGTATAATACATGAGCAGATCAGGTCTGTGTTGTTTGTTCCAATGATTACTTCTAACAAACTGCACAAACCTAGATCTTGACTTGTAAACAAATATATATGCAGTATTGGTATGTATATCAAGGTGGATTAAAGTAGCTGTCTTTTTTTCTCACACGTTTAAAGTGACTGAAATCTATACATTTTATTTGACTCACAGGAATTTGTTGTTTCACAAAGTTTCAGTGATATTGTTTAACACATTAATGAGTTTGAAGCTGATTAATTTTCATGGAATTTTTCAATTGCTTCAGACTGTACATGTAATTTGGGTTTTCCAAATATATACAAATAGTCAAACAGAGGTGGAAAACAACAAATATAAATACATTGGCAGCAACCATGGGCTGTTTATTTTAATAAAGATATGATTTTACCTCAGACTGATTGCTTTAATTTATGTTTTTTTTTTTAACGAGAGATTTGGTAGTGATGCACATATATTAAAATAGCTACTATCAATAGAAACAGACAATGGCTTAACTATTCAGACTTACCCCACCTGATGAACACTTGTCTGCCTCAGTATCAATACAGCAAGCATGGCTTTTGCAACAAATATGTGAAAGCCTCTGTTGTACGGAATTCAAAGATATTGTGTGAATTTCAGCAAGAAATATAAGAATATAAATACACATTGCATCTTTGTATTATTTAAATGGAAAATTGACATTTTTTCCCACCAGTTGCTCACTTCCAGATCTTGATAATATGACAATTAATGTTCATGTTTATGATTACATGCCCTTTGTTGACTTGTATATTTGTTTACTCTAATTGTCAAACAACAATTTTCAGGGAAGGATCATTTGAAGCCCCTGAAACGTTTACCTCCTTCTCCTAAACCAAATCACCCAAATAGAGAAGGTAATAATTGTTCCTTTGTTTTGTCAATTATTCCTATATGTACTGTCTTATATGGCTTAGTTCAGCAGGCAGAGAACCAGAGAGATCATCTTGGCATTTTTTAACAGTTTTCAGAAAACTGTCACTTGATTCACCAACATGTAGCACAAATTCTTTTTTGAAACTCAAATTTGTTAACTTGATGAGCACAAATTTTTAATTCAGCACCCTATCCAGTGGTCAGTTTGTTTTATTTTTTACAGTCCAGTTTCTAGTTGGCACATCCTGTTTCAGTACTTGGTGTTAGGTTGTCTATAGTTGACATATCTCAGTCCAGTGCTTGGTGTTAGGTTCAATCTCTAGTCACATCCTGTTCCAGTACTTGGTGTTAGATTCAGTCTCTAGTTGTCACATCCTGTTCCAGTACTTGGTGTTAGGTTCAGTCTCTAGTCACATCCTGTTCCAGTACTTGGTGTTAGATTCAATCTCTAGTTGTCATGTCCTGTTCCAGTACTTGGTGTTAGGTTGGTGGCACATCCTGATCCAGTGCTTGGTGTTAGGCACAGTCTCTTGTTGGCATATCTTGTTCAGTTATTGGTGTTAAGTTCAGTCTCTAGATGGCACATCCTGTTTCAGTACTTGGTGTTAGGTTGTTACAGTTGGCACATCCTGATCCAATACTTGGTGTTAGGTGCAGTCTCTTGTTGGAATATCTTGTTCAGTACTTGGTGTTAGGTTCAGTCTCACATCCTGGTCCAGTACTTAGTGTTAAGTTCAGTCTTTTGTTGGCACATCCTGTTCCAGTACTTGGTGTTAGGTTGTTGGCACATCCTGATCCAGTGTGTTGTGTTTGGTGCAGTCTCTAGTTGGCATGTCTTGTTCAGTACTTGGTGTTAGGTTCAGTCTCTAGTTGGCATATCCTGTTCCAGTACTTGGTGTTAGGTTGTTATAGTTGCCACATCCTGATCCAGAACTTGGTGTTAGGTGCAGTCTCTTGTTGGCATATCTTGTTCATTACTTGGTGTTAGGTGCAGTCTCTTGTTGGCATATCCTGTACCAGTACTTGATGTTAGATTCAATCACTAGTTGTCACATCCTGTTCCAGTACTTGGTGTTATGTTGTTATAGTTGGCACATCCTGTTCCAGTACTTGGTGTTAGGTTCGGTCTCTAGTTAGCATATCCTGTTCCTGTGCTTGGTATTAGGTTCAGTCTTTAGTTAGCATGTCCAATTCCTGTGCTTGGTGTTAGGTTCAGTCTCTAGTTAGCATACCCTGTTCCTGTGCTTGGTGTTAGGTTCAGTCTCTAGTTAGCATATCCTGTTCCTGTGCTTGGTGTTAGTTCAGTCTCTAGTTAGCATATCTTGTTCCTGTGCTTGGTGTTGGGTTCCATCTTTTGTTAGCATATCTTGTTCCTGTGCTTGGTGTTAGGTTCGGTCTCTAGTTAGCATATCATGTTCCTGTGCTTGGTATTAGGTTCAGTCTCTAGTTAGCATATCCTGTTCTTATGCTTGGTGTTAGGTTCGGTCTCTAGTTAGCATATCCTGCTCCTGTGCTTGGTTCAGTTACTAAGCTTGCTTTTCAAAGAGATAGGAAAGAGATGGGCACATTTTCTGCAATTATCAGCCTCTGCAAGGGTTTCTTTAAGGGGAGATCGAAACCATTTTAATTTCATAAAGTATGGACAATTTTTTTCCACTTTGCAAATAGTATCCCTGTTTTCTTGTGCTTCTCAACATTTTGTACAGAATTAACATTCTAAAATGCTAGAAATGAAGTTATGATTTAAAGTTTTTGATTGCTTCGCTTACCTGTCAAGCATTAAAGTTTCTGGGGATTTATTGTATAGTTGTATAGTATCTGTTAAAAAATGTGAAAAAATAAGCAGTGATATTTAATGTTTAGTACAAGTAGGCATTTTTCAGTTCTATTTGCTTTTTCTGCAAGAAAAGTCTTGGAGATTATAAAAGCAGTGATCCTGACCTTGAGGTTAAGTTTCAACACAGCCAATCAGAAATTAACTTTCAAAGTAAAGGAAAGCTTTGATTGATTGTTTGACACAACCTCTGGCTTAATTATCAGAAGTTTGCTGATCTCCAAGTCAGTTATTTATGGCCATTCTAAGTCCTATAATTCAGTACATATTATTTCTACAGGAATTATTTGATAAATTTCACAAAAGGGCTGAAGCAAGCTTTTTTTGCATGGCACAAAAATTATTGGCCAAAATGTGTTCATGTTTATCATAACTTTATTGACATGACAGACGTGTTACCAGCAGAACATATGCAGATGAGTAGGTGAGACAGGCTCAAAATTTAGCATCCAGCTTTATTTACCAATATGCAAACTCAGAATATGGCATCATGTAGCTTTGGTAACTCTGGAATGTATGCAGCTTATGTTTTACATGTATGCGTGCGTGTATACAAATATACCCCAGTTAATGTCATTGATGCGTGCATTCAAAGTATGACCTATGATGAAAATACATGTAGTGGAGGAAATATTTCCATAATAATTAATATACATATATATAATACACACTGATCTAGAACTGCTAGTATGCTACCAGTGGTGTATACTTAATGTCAGTGTTTAGCTTCACATTCACACATAACCACCAGTCAACACTCACGGAGTGGCTGCTGATGTTGCGTGCCACCCTTGTATTCATTGTATCACTGCATAACCGAGTAGCCAGAGTTTTGCCTATTAGGTAACGGATGAGTATTGGTTGCCAGACCATGTAATATTCACTGTACCATTACAGTCAAGGATGACAGCCATCATATACAGCAAACCCTCCAATTTGATATAATGAACACCAAAATTGGACAACAGAGAACACGTTTGCTTTAAGAGACTTATTCATTTCAGTGAATGTCTCCTTAACTGGAGATTTTTGTCGTATTTGTCTGAAATTCAAGTAGGAAACACATTTTGAAAGCTATTTCTGAATAAATCCTAAAACACCAACTTTCCAGGTGATCTTCCAAAAATATACTGCCTAGTTGTGTTAGAAACTGTTTTCTCATTGGCTATTTGGCTCATGCAGGAGCAGAAGGGTAAAAATTGGAGGGTTTTTGTTGTTGTTTTTTTTGCTTAATGGACCTATTGTCTTTGTATCAAGACCATTCTTTATTCCAAATGCCCATCTTATCCTACTTTTTGCAAAGGTTCATCTGTCTGTTTGCAGTTCATACTGGTCTGCCTTAGATATGAGACCTAAAAGTCTAAAATCCATGCACAAAATCGGATTCCGACCACAGGTGAATTTCGGGTAGAAAAAAATTCGGGTCCAAAAATGAGGTTTTTCCCTCTGTATTTTGTAGTGAACTAGAAATTCCAGATTTTTGGTATCATTGTAGAGCTACATCTGTCTACCTTTCTATAATACAAACCATTTTAGTGTATCATACATTACCTTGATGCTACAGAGTTTGGCAGTTGGGTACTACCTCCTACCACTTAAACCCATCACCAGGGGTTAATGTGTTAACAAGGAATTTTCTAATTTTTTTACAAATCGTCAGGGAATCGCAAAATTTGTAATTTATGTGCAATGTCGATGTACAAGTGATTAAATACGCAAGGAATGTTCAAATTTGGTGATGTCATCAACATGCACCCATTAACACATTAACCCCTAAAGGTTTTTGTCGTTTTCGTCTGAAATTTGAGTAGGAAACACATTTTGAAAGCTATTTCTGAATAGATCCGAAAACACCAAATCCCAGGTGATCTTTCAATAACATACTGCCTAGATGTGTTAGAAACATCATTTTTCATTGGCTATTTGGCTTGCGCATGAGCAGAAGGGTAAAAGTTGGAGTTCCTTTTTTTCCCCCAGATTTTTTGGTATCATTGTAGACTTACATCTGTCTACCTTTCTATAATACCACCCACTTTAGTGTATCATACATGACCTTGATGCTACAGAGTTCGGCAGTAGGGTACTACCTCCTGCCACTTAAACTCATCACCAGGGGTTAATGTGTTGACATTAGATTGAATGGGCCCAAAATTGTGTGTTTGGTTTTTTCTTTTTCTTTTTAATAGGGATTTGACCTGACTTTGTAAGCCAATATATACAGTGTGCTGTTATTTTAAAGTGACAACATTGTGATGCTTATCTGCATACCACATACCTAAATCAATTCATGTTTTACCACATACCCAAATCAATTCATGTTTTACCACATACCGAATCAGTTCATGTTTTACCACATACCCAAATCAGTTCATGTTTTTGTTAGATGCTAGTTTTCTTTTTGTTACCATATGTACTCACAAGTCAGATGCAACTGAAAACTGCATAGACCCAGATCTGCTGTCACATAATGCACCAGCAGATCCAGGTTTATGCAGTTTTTTGGAGTGATCACTAGAATAAACATAGACCCTGATCTGTCAGTGCATTTTGCAATGGTAAATCAGGGTCTGTGTTGTTTACAAATGGACTGTAAGCAAGTATATATGGTAGTTTTGCATGTTCATGGTACTGCATTATTTCAGTTTGCTGTTTGATGCACTGTTGAAATAGAAGTTTTGCTTGTATTTCAAGTGATTTTGTTTCACTTTATTCTTTTGTTTTATTAATTTGTTCATGTTTTTAGTTCACCTGGCTGTAAGGTCAAGTGAGCATATGGTACGGCCCAGTGTGCATGGTAAGTCCATCAACAATTGTTATTTTCAACTTCTCAAAAACCACTGAACCAACTTGAACCAAACATGGCAGAGAACATCCTGGCTTGAAGGGCTGTTTAGGTTATGCTGATCAATTAATGGTAGAAAAAAAATTTAAATAGCTTGTCCTTGACGCCTGCTGAAAGCATTCTGGCATAAAGGCATTTTAAGGCTATTCAAATTATGCTGATCCACCATCACAAATGGCCACCATTGCTAAATATAGAAAAGCCTTTAAAGGACTTGATCTAAAAAAATGCTAATCAGAATTTGATCATCCAGGCATGAAAATTTTTCAAACTTGAACAGATGATGCCAGTATGCAATCAAATACATAACTGCTGTTAATGAAAATAGAAACAAAATATTGCTCTTCTTTACTGTTGACTGTCTTTTTACATTGGTGTTGAGTGGCAGAAGGGGTGGCTGTTGCACAGCTGTAATTTTTTGGTGTCAGAAAACCATCATCTGTTTGATATGAATACATTCTCTCACAGAGTGGAGAATTGTACATATGACACAATCCACTTGTGCACCTTGCATGGTACATGTGCAGAATGGTTATCTTTTTCAATGATGCCATGCTCTATGGATGTTACACCTAGATTGCCACCAGAGAAAATTTGCTTGTATCAAGTGTTTACCACATTGGTGGTCTCCCCATTGCATTTACTAGGTAATTTGAATTTTGTTGTTTCATTATCCATAATTTAAATTCTTTGCTGGTAACCTTTTCTCCATTTTAGAATTCATTTCTTTAAGGAACCAATGAGGTTTCCTTTCGTATGCCAACCTGTTGGTATTTGGGTACACTGCTCTCCTTCAAGGTCATGGTATTTGGGTACACTCCTCTCCTTTCCAGATATATAACTACGTCCTGGTATTTGGGTACACTCTTCTTTCCAGATATGTAATTATGGTCCTGGTCAGTCCATATGTTGAGGAATAACAGTAAAACCTAAGATAAACAGCAGCAACGGATACTTTTCAGTCTAAAAACTAGATTGCCATAAAGATCAGTGACATTTTTCTTATTGTTGTTTCCTTCAACACAAATATTAATATTGTCCTTGCTCCCACTTTGTACAGTTATTGCAGGTGTATCTGCATTTTTACCTGAATAAAAGGTTACAACAGTGAGAAACATCTTTTTACAAAAGGAAAAAACAGGCAAAACAGGTTCAGTTGTTTCCTTTCGTATGGATGTAATTTGTGCACATAGGAAAGAAAAGGTCAGTTTACGCATGATACAGACATGATTTTTCTCCGTTTCAAAGTGGAATTCAGCTTTTCTCATGGCTTTAGTCTGATTTTTCTTGATATAGTCCGTTTCTTTTTTTATTATCTCCGATTCGGTTTTTAGAAAATGGTCTGTTTGGTCCCATTCTGCAACAACCCTTGTAACATATTTGTTCCATATATTAGTTAGCCCACAACTCTCGTAAAGAGTATTCTGATTGGTCAACAGTTTAAATTCATCCATGAATCTTTGTGTAATGGTAATTGATGGCAGTGAAAAGAAGAAGTGTGCTTGCAAAAATGGCGTCCCGAGTTGTTGAGAGAGACCATGACATGAGAAGTTTAAATAAAGGTTTAAAAAAATATGGAAATGGGAATGGCTCAAGCGAAAAGTTGACGGAAATTTAGTTGGTCAGTTTATAAGAAAACTGAACCAGGGCTCGAATTTAACACAAATTTATTTGTAGCCAGAAGGGCTAGTATATTGAGAAATTTACTAGTCCTGCCAAATCTTTACTAGTCCTGTTCACAAAACAATGTCACACAGCTTTCATGTACGTTTACCAATTCAATTTTAAAATTCTAAAACCCGCAACAAAAATGGATGTTTTCTGTGTGTTTTTGCAAATTGTGTACACCATTTACACCACATAACATTCCTTTCCTCGTCATAATTCAGCCATTCCCTGTCTTTTGTCCATTTCTTCTGAAATTTTCCATTACGCTTTTCCCTATCATAAGAATTATTCCTCATCATTCTCATTCAACTTTTGCTTTTTTTCCGGTGGCTGAACACCTATCAAATGCCACATTTTTCCTGTCTTATAAGGAGGAAATTGTGCCTTGTTTTGAAATATGAGATGTTATAGTATCGCTGATGTGAATTATTTAAAGCAAGAAAAGGAATGGCACAGTGTCCTTTATATAAGAAAGTCAGAGCAAGAAACACGTTTCAGAACATGTGTCTTTGCCCCCCTCCCACAATTAAATGGCCTCTCCCTAACAAAGACTTAACTTCAGCAGATGTTCTGCATGATCAGAGCAGTGGCTATTGTAAACACTGCTATAAAATATTAGCATCAGAGGATATTGTTAGTTTCAGCTTGGAAAAGGTGTGTTCCCATCAAACGAAGCCATCTGACACTCGTCGCATTGTATTTAACAGTTCCAATTACAGTATCATAAGTCGTAAGTTTGGTAATTATTACTAATTAATCGAACCTCATTGTATTGTTAAAATTAATAATAAGGCGGAAAATTTTCAAATCTTAGATGCCCATGCTCAGAGATTTTAATTCCCAACAAATGTACGGCATTCTGCTTGGATATCTCCACGTGTATTCAATTATTTGTTCATTCTTGTAAGGGAAAAATATAAAAACTATTCTTATCATCATAGAAAAAGTAGTTGTATGGAAAGGATGTGTCAGTAACGTAATTGTAATAAACTGATCTAATTCTTATAATTATTTTGATGGAAATGTAAAATATGTAGTTTCCTGTTTGTGACTGTTGGAGCGTTTGGGTAGCGAGCAAAAAATAAAGAACTTTAAACAAAAAAATGTGCAAACTAATTTCTTTGAATAGTTTTTGTCATGTTCTTTTGTGTGGTATACCGCTTTGTAGTTTGTTATTGTGGTCGAGTGAATAAAGTGTGATATCATTTTTTCATTTAATTTGTTATCAGATTAATTAGATGAATTACCAAACTTCCGTTGTTAATGATGGGACCATAATTTGTGCTGTTAAGTGAAATGCACAAAATCGGATGGCTTCTTGTTATAGAAACGCACCTTTCCAAGGCAGAAATTGACTTCATCTTCTCATGCTAATATTGTATGACTGTGTTTACAATGGCCACTGCTTTGATTCTACAGAACATCTGCTAAGTCAAGTCTTTATTAGGGAATGGTGTAAACAAATGCTGACTATTGATAACTGACACTTGCTAGCCCATCGGACTATTAAAATTATGAAAGTTACTAGTCCAACAGGAAATCAGCTAGCCATGGGCTAGTGGACTACTGCTAATTTCGAGCCCTGTGAACGCTACTCAGGACTGACATTTTGTGGCCTTTGCTCTGCATTAATTGTGGTTGGAATAGTTAGGAATGGCACCTACAAAAGAAGCTGCATACAGAAAAATTGAAGCTCAGAAGGCATCTGGAAAAAGTGCAATTAATTACTATAAGAAGAAAGATTTCTTGCATGAGAGAAAGATGTAGCTCTCTGTCAGAATATGTGCACTGCATGTTGCCAATACAAGCACCAGCTTGAAAGTTTAAAGGCCGTCATTGAGAAGGAAAAGAAATGATTGCACATTGAGCCAAAAAAGTCAGCCAAAAAGAAAGACTAAACAGATCTTTGCCGAAGCAGCACAGAGAGCTTGACTGGAATATCAACATGATGTGTCCATTGGAGAAAAAGACCAGTGAATGTATGGGATTATTTGTATATAGTTGATATATTTGGGTGTTTATTTTACAGATTTGTTATGAAAAGAGAGAAGTATAATCTATTTGCTGCAAAAATTGAGAAATTATTGTTACTTAATTAAGATGTGAACACTGACATGCAGATGAAGTAACTTAAGCACCGAGAACAAATTCATGTGACAATAAAAATTGTGAAATTATTCAAGTCAAGTTGAAACTTTTTGGTAAGTTTGTTATTTTTCAAATGATTACTGTGTTATATATTATGATCATAGGTTGCACTAGGAGCAGTTTTTTATGATTGTAAAATGCAGTTTTGGCTGGGGGCCTTTGTCCCCCCAGGACCCTCAGATCCGAGGAGCTGCCCCTCGAGACCATATTGGGGGAAGGACCCACAAACCCCACTTTCCAATTTTCGTCTTTTTTGTGGAACACCAAAATCATGTCTGATGATATTAAAATATATTCTCAGAATAATATCAGTACAGTCATTGAAGTAGTGTGGTCACAAGATCGGCCCTTGGGACACTCATCCATACTGTATCAATTGCTCGAAGTGTACATTAAAAATTGTAATTGTGAACATTGCAAATTAAAGCCTTCTTAAACCTGGAATGTAGCATATTCCAGCCACACCTATTGGCATTTGAGGAAACTTCCTTCCCTCTCATTTTCAGAATTTTCCAATTGAGCTCTTCAGGTTGAAAGAGCAATTCTGGATCCTAGGAGCTTATAGGACCAACTTCTTTGGCAGCCCACGAGTCCTTCAAGAAGGAGGGACATCACATTTGAGGACTTGATCACTTCCACCCAAAAGGAAGGAGAAGTCAGACACTCCTGATGTTTAGGATAATGTATTGCTTCCTCCAGAGAGGGAGTTGGTATACTTCTCACATTATGTCTGAAGTAGTGTTGCTCCCTCCTGTTAGGGTGTTGCTCTGTTGACCTCATATGTCCAGGGGAGCATGTTGCTCCTTCGCACACAAGAGGCAGTACACCACTTTCAAGACATAACATTAGCCAGTCGTGCTCCCCTCTCAGATAAGAATGATGAACACCCACCCATTTGAGTAATGAATCAGTTTAGTATGAAGTATTCTCTGATTATCATTCTAAGGCAGGGGTCTCAAAAACACGCGGCCCGCAAGGGCATATTGTGCAGCCCGCGACACATTTTGGGATTTTCAAAAAATTGACTATTCATTTATTTCTTTTTCTCTCGCCGCCTTTTGAACTTTAACGTTAGCGCCATTTTGACCATAAGAAACTCTGACTTACTTATTTATTTGTAGTCTTTCTATTAATTGTTGCCCTTAATGCGGACTTCCAGTTCTGGTTTTTCAGTAAAGTGATCAAGTTGATGTTGAATTATAAAGTTGATTTTGCTGCATTTTTATAAACATAAAGGCCCATATAAATGTCTTCTGTTTTGAGAAAAAGAAAACTCGCGGACGAAAAGAGTTTTTCAAGTCAAATGGGGGAATTTATAATTTGTCACTGAGGTCAGCGATAAAATTCAATGTCTCATTTGTCAACAAACGATAGCTGTTCTGAAGGAGTATACCATGCGTCGGCACTACGAAACAATGCACCGTGAGAAATATGACGCTTACGTGGGCAAAATTAGAGAGGATAAAGTTATGCAACTTAAATCAGCATTATGCAAACAAAGAAGTTTCTTTACCAATGTTAGTCAGTGCAACGAAGATTCAGTAAGAGCAAGTTTCGCTAAAAGACTATAGAGTAAGGATCTCGAACACGTGGCCGGCCAAGCCGTATCCTGTGGCACGCAAAACGATTGGCGTCACAAGGTGTCATGAGAGATAACAAAGGTGGTGCGGCCCTTGGGCCATTGAAAATCCCCTCATGCGGCCCTCAGGGTGGTTTGAGTTTGAGACCCCTGTTCTAAGACCTAATGGTATGACTGAGTACAATCCTTGATCATCCTGTCCTTTGCAGGATTGGGTGTGTGCCCGCTGGGCAGAGACAAACGAAGGATATTCAATCAGTACCCCCCCCCCCCTTTGGTATTATCTCAATGAATCCTTATGGGATTTGGACCCAAAAACCTCAGGGTCCTTGGCCTTTCATGCTCCAGAGTGCTACTGGACCCTGCCCACACAGAGAGGTGATGATGTAGTTTGTGTCCTTCCATCACCTCCTCACTAGGTGGCATCAACCTGGAAAGCTAGAGGAATCACTTCATGTAGGGCAGACTATTTTGTCTCCCCTTTGCAGTGACGTTATTAGCAGACTTTTGCACATCCACCATGACGTTGCATTAGCCTCCTCAGAAGTCTTACTTAACCACAGTAAAGACCTTCTAATGGCTGGTTCATTCAAAGCTAAGACCCTATTCCATGGACTCTCTACTGTAGCTTCTTAAGACAATTACATTGATCCTTCACAACTGCTTCTGGCCCAGCATAATGGGTCAGTAATCATGCTTATGTGAATTACCCTTGGGCCATCTGCCAAGTTTTTCCAACAGATGCAACCCCAGTCCAATATGCAGCCTCAAACAAGACCACCTCTTTCTCTGTTGGGTTCATGGTGCAGTTAGATGACTCAGAGCCCAAGGAGGAAGATGTCTAACCCTCCTTCCTTTCCTGCCAGAGGCTTGATCAAGCATTATGAATGAAGGTTGGGTGCTTTACATTGTGAGCAAGTTTTACCAACTCCAGTTTCAGGATCAACGTCCTCTATCAGGAACCCCATGTATTTTCACCGGTTTGGTGGAATTGAGGGAATAGATGAACATCCTTTTGAAGAAAGGTGCAGTCAAGAGGGTCCTGAACAATCAGGCCCCCACATTCTATTCCCAAAGCTTTCTGGTTACCAAGAAAGGTGGAAACTTTTACATCATATTTGTTCTCTCCCCTTGAAACTTTTTTTTTCCACAGGAGGAACCTTCAAGATGGAGACCACATGTTCATTGTGAAACACTTCATCTCTCCGATTTGACAGTCTCAATTGTTCTTCAGTATGCCAGTTTGCACATCCTGATATTTCATCCACATTGCAAATAACTGGTTTTGCTTAGACCAGGAAGTTTTTCAGTTTGGAGTTCTGCCATTCAGAATCTCTACTGCACCCACAACCTTCACACAAGTTGTGGGAGTGATAGAAGCCTACCTCTGATTACTGGGAACATGGATTCTCTAGTAGGTTTGACAACTGGATGATTCACAATGTTCAGCTTTAGTCCCTTGGTACATGGTGAATTTGTTGGGTCATCTACTCAACCTCAAGGAGTTGGAATTTATATCGTCACAGGACTTCGTTTATGTGGGGATGAACTTCCTCATGAACCTTCCTCAGAACATTTTTGTTTGCTCGCCTTTACCCATCCCAATTGAGAACCTTGAATGCCATTGTGGGCTTGGTTCCCCTAGGAATTCTACATGTGACGTTTAGTTCCTCCTTCTTGCAAGGTAGAAACCACACATAGAGATTCTCTATATCAGCCCCATTCACTCTAGGACCAGTTTTTCATAACCATTTGCACTGGTGGATTATAATTGGGACAGATTCCCGATTGTAGTCTCCATGCATGCACTTGACCCCAACCCTAATATGTTTGCCAGTGAATCAAATTCCTGTTGTGGTGCTCATTTAGATCTGGAGGGCATAATTTTCCAGGCTCTTTGGATCAACAACCTAGGAATGAAAGCTGTATCGCAAGCATTGCAAGGGTGCATCAGTAGAGTAAGGTATTGATGTGTTATGCTCTTCTCCGAGAACACATCTGTAAAAGCACATCTTCTACATTAGGTAGGCACTCATGCTCCACTTTGTGCAGAGGTCTGGAACCACCTTTGCTGGGCCATTTCAGAGAACATCACCCTTTGAGTCTGCCACATTCCAGAAAAGAAAAACATTGATGGACATCCTGTCACAGAATGGTCTCTTCACTGCTTTGTAACAGAGTCCCTTTTCACACTTTTGGGCAATCAGCTATTTACATACACCTTCCCACCATTCCATCTGCTGCCTTAAGTTCTGCAAAAAGGCTGAACTTCCACTGCTCAGATCATTCTTATTAGACCCTCTGTGGCACCAGCAATCATGGTTGATCAATTGAATTAGGTCTCTACCTCACAGGAGGGAATTGATGTAGCAACTCCAGGGATCTCTCCTCCACAGCAGCCCTCAGATTCTCCACCATCAAACTTGGCTCAGCTCAAGTGATCATGCCATGTTGCCAGTTGCATCATTCAGGCCAGAAGAGCTTCTTCATATAAGGTCTATTATGCCAGGTTGAAGATCTTCTTTGATCATTGCAGCAGGAAACACGTTGATCGTGGCTTTCCATGTGTAACTTACATTGCTGATTTCCTTTTGTTCCTGCTTGAGAACAAAAGATGTTCAGTATCCACTATCAAGGGATTTAGAGCTGCCATTTCCACACACTTAAATTCTCTTCGGGCATGGTAATTGGTTTGAATTGACACCATGCTGATCTCATTAACTCTTTCTTCACTAAGTAACTTTGGGGGCATAGAGTCCTCAACACTAAGTAACTTTGGAGTTGTAAAGCAAAATGACTTGTGGATTTTGAAATAACATAACTTTGCCAATTTTAAAGATATCAAATTTTATGACTAATTGACTAAAATGTGCATATCTATTACAACTGTTAAAATACAGGTGCAAACAGGTAACACAACAGGTAAAATACAAGTAATTATCTATTTACTTCGTAGAAAACTTAAAAAGTTCCCAAAACTTTGTTCAATTGACCCTAGATGTACTCATGAATAATTCCAGTAGCAACACAAGTCTTTCTTTCAGGTATATGACAGGTAGAAATTAAAATTCCATAAAATGCCTTGATTTCATCCAAGGTGAAATTGGTCCACACACCTGTATGACAGTATCGCCTCTGGCGCGTTTGATCGTTGCATTCAAATTCATTAGACGGACAATGTTTCCAAAAAATTCATCTGAATAGAATATTTTAAAATATTCTAAAGCTCTCCTGGAGCCATCTAACACATGGGTGGGTCCAACTCTCTCAGAAAACTGAAACAAATCTTTTTGGTTTTCCAACTTCGTCCAATCAAAATTACATTGAGCGTACACTTCCTCCAGTTCAAAACCTTCAAAGTCCTCTTCATCGTCATCACCGTCACCCACAAGCGCATTCCATTGCCTCTCCAGACGCCTTCTCTCATTTTCATCCAACTTTACTTGGTCGAAATTGGTAAAATCCTCTGATAATTCAAAATCTAACACTTCACTATCTTTCTTCGAACTCCGCCTTTTTGTATACAAATTTCACCATTTGGAAAACTCGTTAAAAGTGCCTACTTTGTTCGATATTTCTAGTTGTATACAAGCTAAACTCACGAGATAATCTAAATATAATATCTACATTACAAGTAGGAAGTTATTAGAGGTATCCCAAAATTTATATAG
Source organism: Sinohyriopsis cumingii (assembly GCA_028554795.2). Lineage (NCBI taxonomy): Eukaryota > Metazoa > Mollusca > Bivalvia > Unionida > Unionidae > Sinohyriopsis > Sinohyriopsis cumingii. The sequence continues at coordinate 88,171,050 of CM068840.1, read as the reverse complement.
TCATGTACTATAACGTTAGAGAAGAACACTGCCCCAGACGGTAAAGCAGTCCATAGTGTTTACGGACTTAATTCCCCTGGACTGGAAAACCGGTCCATAGCGATGAAAGGGTTAAGTATTTTGAGCTGCAGAGAACTATTCTCATGCTCTCTTACTTTTGTAATATTTCTTGTGCTTTATGGTCTTAAACCAAAATCCATATGAGCTGCTGAGTGAGGCATTTTTTCACTGCCTCACATGCAAGACTGTGTTTTATCTTGTCCTAGCATCTATGAGAACATTCAGCGATATTTATGCCTTGTCTATTGACACAGACTGTTTCCAGTACAATGTCAGCTGGGATTTTTTAGTATAATATGAATTTTGATTCCATTTCCTTTGTAAGCTGGGATTTTTTTTATAGCTATAACACAATTACGTTCACTATCTAAAGAGATCCCCAGTCTCAGTTGAATCTCTGCTGGGGACGATCAAGATGGTTTCTAAAGAGATTCCCAGTGAGTACCTTCCATTTCTAAAGGAAAATAAATGGTAGGAAACATTGTTTTCTTCCTCTTCTGAGGGCTCTGTAGACATTTCAGCTGACAAAATCATGTATACCTGTAGAAATTTCAGAATTGAATAACCAGTTCTTTCAAGCAACTTACATGTCACTCTATAAGACCACACAACAGAATTTGACCAAACTATTTGCAAATTGCATTCTAGCCTAAAGACTATTTTTATACAAATGAGGCTGACATGAAATATGGCTTCCATTTAAAAAATATGAAGAAGAAAAACTTGTTTAAAATGCCTTAAAATCTACAGAACAGAATTTTAAATATGGTCAGAATTACTAAAAAGTAAAATAGAAACTTTAAATGACTTCTTCGATAAACCACTGAACAAATTTTGAACAAATTTCACAGAAATCATCAAGGCATTGAAGTCCTGTTAAAATTTTACAACTGATGCCATAGATTAATAAGGCTGGTCAGCATTGGAATTTCACACATGATGCAATGCAATTTTATGTATCTTGTAATAACTCGAATGCACCTACTGGTTATTAGCAAAGGTAATTATGATAGGTGGATAAATCAAATTGCATTATGTATGAGCAATTAGTGTATCATGCATGACCATGACGCTACAGAGCTCGACAGTAGGCTACTACCTCCTGCCCCGTAAAGTCGTCGCTAGGGGTTAATGTGTTAATACTGGCCGCCATGTATAGCCTATCGTGTGCTGAAAAATGGTATTAAACCCTACAACAATAACAACAACTAAAATAAGAAAATCCTGTAAATGATATCATCAGAAAACTTGTCAACAGATTTAACAGCAAGAATCATGGAATAGTGCCTTTCAAGTCGATGCATCTCTTCAATCAGTGCAGCTGCCATTACAAAACCCCAAATAAGTAAAAACCAGAGTCAAGAGATTTCTTGGTGAACTGACCTGGCATTTTGCTGTTACTGAGTACATATCAGTCAAGATCTCTGGCTTGGGCCTTTTATTTCAGGAAATGTGTTATCTTAAATGATTACAGGGTTTGTTTTTTGATATTTTACTTGTTCATTCTGCTTTTGGTGAACAAATATATTTTATTTTATAAGACTTTTAATATGTAAAGAAAGAGTTGACATGGACAAAATTCTAGGATACTGACGAAGCATGAGACATACTACTGTATGTACTCACTTATAAGTCAAGGAAACTGCAAACTGCACAGAACCAGATCTACTATCACATAATGCACTGGAAGATCTAGGTTTATGCAGTTTGTTGTGAATAATCAGCAGGACAAACAGCATATACCCTGATCTGCTGGCACGTTGTGTGAAAGCAGGTCAGGGTTTATATTGTTTCCAGTTGGACTCGACTTGTACATGAGCATATATGGTATCTTCTGCAACAGATGTTCAATATGCATTATAGTGATTGTGTATATGAAGGATACTGACTGAACCATAGAGTCAAGTGTCATCTAGACAAGTGTCCTTTATACTGAGGTGAAATATTTAAGTACTCATGAAACATTGATTTTGTAACTTATCAGAATGTGTCCCATGACCAAGAGTGATCATATAAGATAGGTTTCACTATAAATGAAATCATTGTTTTCTTTTATGAGTATTTACATGGGTAGGTATCTGTTAAAATTTAAATGGTTGTTGATGCTGCATATGGCAAGACATGAAAGTAACACTTGATGGTGATGGCAGTTGCACAATGACAATGTCATAATATTATTTAAGTGGCATTGTAGTGTTTGAGATGGGAGGTTGGGGTATCGCAAGCAGCACTGGTGACAGGCTAGAAACTAGTCAGTGGAAGTGAGACATACGGTAGCAATTATGGTGGAATCGGCAAATACTGCATCAGCATTTTACGTAGAAAATTTTGCAATCAGGTTTTTGTTAGTTTTTCATTTGTTTCCTAAAGCATGCAATGGATTTTGTTCATGCTTATAATGTTTCATTTTGAAGTGGAGAAAACTTGTTCTGCAACACACTTGCATGCCCCTTTGATGATCCTAGGGGCAATGTAATAGAAAATTTAAGTTAAGGTTTTAGCTTTGTTCAGCTGCATATAGTTTTTAAACCTCTTGATGGATTGTGATTATATTTTGCATAAATCATTATGAAGCTGAGATAAATCATTCTGCAACATGATCAGTTGATCTTTTCACCTTGGAGTTCAGGTTAATTCTTTTTTTTTATGGGCTGAACATGCAGACACTGGCAATCTGTTTAATGCATACACAAAAATAGAGTTTTTCATGTTAATCATTTAGTTGTCTGTACAATTTATATGATCTTTTAGAATGTATGTATCCTTTGGACCTTTTTCCTTATTTATTTCATTCACTTCTCAAGCTTTTATTTCTTTCAAGAAAGACAGCTATGTAGGCCACTCCACTATGAAATATTACCATTGTCTTTAGTATAAATTCATGAGGCATACACTAACAAGTTTCTCATGACATATAATGAATTGAGCTGCATTACCTTGATTATTAGTGGATACGAAATTTATCTAATGATCCATGTGAATATGTGAAAATCCTGCTCAAATTGTTGCATGTATCACCTAATATGCAACCCAGCTATTAAATTGAAATATTGTACAAGGCTAAAGGGTAAGGTATTTTTTTCCAGTCCATATACCAACTAAGTTCATCATGGGTGACAGCAGCTCCATGTATTGTTATCCTCTAGCATTTGGAGTCCACCAAACAAAAAGTTGGTCCTGTGGCCAATGACACATTACCATAATTTATCTGGAACTTTTAATTACCATCTCTTGACACTTGCAGTGGTTAGCAAGTAGTAAATTCTAGTTAAGTTCAGGTTGCTCAGTAGATGATTGCCAAATTACTTTACTTATATGATGCCCCCCAAAACCACACTCGTTATAAAGCTGGTCATGGGAGCCATGGAGCATGCCACCTTATAGTGAACTCTTGTGTTGAAGTACATTCTACATATAAATTTACCATTACTTTATAACATGGAAACTGTGACCATACCCACCTTCTTACAAACAACTTGGATTAATGAGGGGTCATGTAGTGAAGGAGTGTTGTATTTGTTACTACTGTTGAAATTCTAATTAATTAAGTATTTTAAGGGAGTATTTTTTGGTATATTTTCCTGTGCAGCATGTTTGACTAGATTGCTTTAGTATTTTTTGTTTATTTCTAGGTCTGATACAGAGGTTCCCAACAGGGCCAGGGGAGCAGGGAAAAGCAGTTATAATTCCGCCTGAACGGCAAAATGAAGCCAAGGAAAAGTTCAAGATAAACCAGTTTAATTTAGTAGCCAGTGATATGATGTCTCTTAATAGATCACTACCAGATTATAGAATGTCAGGGTAATGAGTTAATCTAATGTACTTTTATCTAGAGATAAAATTCCTCTACATTAGAGGTTGACGATTAACCAAGATGCAGTATAAGTTTAATAAGAGCATCTATGAAGATATGCATACATAGAAAACAACCGTACACAGGCATTCCAGTATTTTTTGTGTGCAGAAATAAGTAAACGTATGTATTTTTTTAAAAACTTTAAGACGTATACTTTGCTCTTCTGGTGCTGATTTTGTTCAAATGAATTGATTAGTTGGACTGTTTATCTGTTTGCTTCAGTTTGATTCATCCTCTTTTTTGGGGAGGCTTTTTCTTTTCATTATTGTTAATGTGTGGGGTTTTTGGTTGGCTGAGTGGTCTATGGTGCTTGCCTTTACAGATCACTCACTCATCTCACCTCTGTCTGCCTGTGTTTGTGTCTCGGCTTGACCAGCATGAGTGTGTGAGAAAGCTTACCAGTAGCTTTACATGGGTCAGTGGTTCTTCCTCCACCAGATGGAATGGCCACCCTATTTAACCGATCTTGTGCTGTAAAAAAGGCATTATACCACCTAACCCAACCAAATCATTAATCAACAGTCTTTAAATTATGCAATTAAATTTTATTCTGAAATTATATGGAAATTGTGGCAATACATGGAAACATTGCTATAATGTGTTTTATTATAACATGAATTTGTTTGTTGGCTTCAACAGTACCCTTATTACATTCTTGGCTAGATCATGCTAAGAAATGACAGCTAAATGACTTTCCCAGGAACACACATCAGAAGCCAAGCCAGGTTAGTTTTGGTGGGTAATGATCACACAACCCTTGGAAAATAAATCCAGTGCTCTACCAACTGAACTACCTTGGCATTCTATGCAAAAAACAGCTCAATCAGCAAATGAGGGAGTCCAGATAAGTTGACAAGAGAATCAAGAGAATACAGCTCAATCAGCAACTGAGCAAGTCAAGATAAATTGACAAGAGAATTAAGAGAAAACAGCTCAATCAGCAACTGAGCGAGTCAAGATAAATTGACAAGAGAATTAAGAGAAAACAGCTCAATCAGCAACTGAGCAAGTCAAGATAAATTGACAAGAAAATCAAGAGAAAACAGCTCAATCAGCAACTGAGCGAGTCAAGATAAATTGACGAGAATTAAGAGAAAACAGCTCAATCAGCAACTGAGCGAGTCAAGATAAATTGACAAGAAAATCAAGAGAAAACAGCTCAATCAGCAACTGAGCGAGTCAAGATAAATTGACAAGAGAATCAAGAGAAAACAGCTCAATCAGCAAATGAGGGAGTCCAGATAAGTTGACAATAGAATCAAGAGAAAACAGCTCAATCAGCAACTGAGGCAGATTCTTGTAAAGATAATGTTGACATGGTGATCAAGAGAAAATAACTCAATCAGCAACTGAGGCTTACTGGAGTTTAGATCAAATTATCGCAAGGATCGAGAGAAAACATATGAATGTGTTTTCCTGTCGACTACACTTAGATACTGAAATATTTATGGAACAATATCGTAAAATTATTTTTTTTAAAATATAGGTGCATAATAACATGAAAATAGAAGGGCACTCAGACATTTGGATGCCTTTTCTGTCTGTCTGTCCATTTGTCCATACATGCACAGTTCTGGTAACTAGCATAGCTTAGCAACCCTTATACATGACTGGATGTCATTTGATGGAAAAAATGCCTATTCTTTGTACCTTTAAAATGGTGCCAAAATGACATCTTGAAAATCTTGTTATTGCTACTTTTCAATGGAATGTCATACTGACATGGTTTTTCACCAAAAGACTAATTATGATATTTGGTTGGTCCAAAATGAAAAAGGTGCTTAACTGTTCTCAAATACGGCTGCCACATTGGCTAATTTGAAAATATTATCACTGAAGAATATCAGAGCTGGTTTCAATACTTTGCAGTTAAAAAGAAGAAATAGTTTTGAGTTCGTTGAAATTCTTATCAGTACACTGCCATTCCATGTGAGAGGTCCTTTTAATGTGATGGAAGAACTTTGAGATATAACAATCATTTCTAAATATTTCTAAAAACTATTTTTATGCCTTTCATTTAAAAATCTTGTTTTTGTCTTTATCATTTCAGTTGCAAGTCAAAGAATTACCCTCCTATATCTGAATTACCAGACACAAGTGTTGTAATAGTCTTTCATAATGAGGCATGGTCAACACTTCTACGGACAGTCCACAGTATTATTGACAGATCTCCAAGGGAACTTCTCAATGAAATTATTCTAGTTGATGATGCCAGTGAAAGAGGTGATTTAGATCATTAATTATTCCCACAAGATTTTTTTTTCATTAAGGGAATGCTATAAATCCATGTTGGTTTAATTTATCAAGTGACAAATTTTGTTATAAAGTACAGCCTTTATTATGTTGTATGAATACAGTTAAAGCAAAGAAATGATTAAATGAGAACCTTCATCTCACAAACCTCCTAGGGATGAAGTGGTGTGGTTTGGGTTGATGTTTTATAACTAAGCAACACAAGTAGGTTATTTAGTGCCAATGCAATTGGAGTAAAGTGCTTTGCCCAAGGACACACCACAGTAGCAACCCAGCACTGATGCAGTGGTATTTTTGAACAAACACCCAATTGTCACAATACCAGCACATCAGCCACAGTCATTGCAGCTCTGGGACCAATTGGATCAGTTTAAAAGTTTGGAAATTTGAGTGAATGATTGGTAGTGTGAATAAATGATTGGAAGTTTATGTGGATAATTGGTACCTAGTTTGAATAAATGATTGGAAGTTTAAGTGGATAATTGGTTGTTTGAATACATGATTAGAAGTTTGAGTGGATAATTAGTAGTTTGAATAAATGATTGGAAGTTTGAGTGGATAATTGGTAGTTTGAATAAATGATTGGAAGTTTGAGCAGATAATTGATAGTTTGAATAAATGATTGGAAGTTTGAGTGGATAATTGATAGTTTGAATAAATCATTGTTAGCTTGAGTGGATAATTGTTAAATGTGAGTGATGGGTAATTTGAATGAATGATTAGTAATGATTAGTGAATATTTGGAAGTGTCGGTGAATGATTGGTAGTTGAGTGAGTGATTGGTAATTTGAGCGAATATTTGGAAGTGTCGGTGAGTGATTGGTAGTTGAGTGAGTGATTGGTAATTTGAGTGAATATTTGGAAATGTCGGTGAATGATTGGTAGTTGAGTGAGTGATTGGTAATTTGAGTGAATATTTGGAAGTGTCGGTGAGTGATTGGTAGTTGAGTGAGTGATTGGTAATTTGAGTGAATATTTGGAAATGTCGGTGAATGATTGGTAGTTGAGTGAGTGATTGGTAGTTTGAGTGAATATTTGGAAGTGTCAGTGAATGATTGGAAGTTTAATTGAATGATTTGTAGTTTGAGTGAATATTTGGAAGTGTCATTGAATGATTGGAAGTTTCAGTGAATGATTTGTAGTTGAGTGATTGATTGGTAATTTGAGTGAATGGTAGTTCATTTGAGTAATTTGTAGTTTTAGTGAGTGATTGGTGGTTTGAGTGAGTAAACTTATAGTTTGAGTGTGTGGTGTTTATAATCTGGAAAGTGAAGAACCAGTGTAAATGAGTCTATATGGAAAATAAGTGCACACTGACATCTTATATTTGTAGCATAAATAAGTTTATATACTGTATATACTAGTTTATAAGATCCAGCTGCATTGAATGAGATCTGCCATTGCATACTGCACTAGTAGATCTAGGTCTTTACAATTTCTTGGGAGTAATTAATCGAACAAACAACAAAAATCCTAATCTGCCAGTATACAATGCGATGACAGATCAGGGTTTATATTAATTGCAGTTGGACCTGACTTCTAAGCAAGTATATATGGTATGTTTGTATACAAAAACAAAGTCCAAGAATGAATATTCTCTCTTGTGGTGATTAGTCTGTTCTTAATCAGCTGATTAGCATGGCCATTTATCTGTATCTTTTCTGTTACTGCCTTTTCCATTTATCTCTCTTACCTTTCCTGGATCAGTTAGGTAATATGTATTAAAAAAATCTGGTTGATAAGCATATATAATGAAACTTTACTGATAGCAGTGTTCCCGTACATCTCACTGCCGATAAGCAGATATAAAAAAATATGGTAATATGTCTTGCATAAGTTTAAAATATTGTATAATCCATTAAACGTGATTCTTCTGTGGAAGCATTAGGTGCTGCTTTCCCACTCTATCTTTGAATTTAAGAACTGTTGTTAAAGACATTAATCTTTTTTTAAACCTGAAAACATGTAAAAATGAAAGGACACAGCTCTTAGTATATGCATGTATAATAAGCATATCAGTGAAACCGTTCGGACAAATTCAGTAGGCTGTGGCATTGAATTATAAATCTTGAAACTTAGAACTTACTTGAAATTTTAAAATTAGATATTTCCAAAGTTTATTGTGATTGTTACATGAAATTTTTAGCTGCATCTACTTTCCTTCTATAAACATTTCTGCAAAAATTTTAAAGCTTTTGTGCACAATGGGACTTTGATGTCCAATGATAAAGTTTCATGTAAAGGTTTTAGTCTGTATTTTAAAAGTTATCAATTCCAGGCTGTATGTTGCCAAATCTATTAAAGATGTTTGCATGAAATTGTCAGCAGTGGCCGTTTACAAGGGAGCTCCTGTAAAACTGGGATATAATTCTGTTAGCTTTTGTTTCGGATTGTTGCAGAACTAATATATTGTGTAGGGAGTTGGATCAAAAGGCACTTGATTGATCCTGATTATCCATAGCTTTGACTGGTCCTCATGATTTGCTCTTCATAAGCTTGTAACATTTTGAGCGGTCATGGCCACCATTTACTTGAATCTCTTGTTGACCTAATCAGAACATGATCTTCTCTGGACCCGAGGGTATGATAGGAACTATCTTGAAATGCTGGTGAAGTGTGTATACCCAACTGCAGTTTTATGTTTACCACTTGGATTAAAATAAGACAAGTGGAATCTTTGAAAAAGTACTTTCTAACACACACATACATATGTGTAATTGTGAAACACCCCTCGAATGGAGCTATGATTGTAATAATTGCTTTAAGAGTAATAGTTTAGATGCTTTTACTTGAAATCTTGTATAAAGCCTCTTAAAGGTCACTGAAAAAGTATGTCATATTAGCATAACTGTAATGTGTCAGTGAATCAAGGTCATTACTATGTAGTTTCATGGAAGACTTAATGGTGGGATTTGGCTGTATTTTGAGTCAAGAAATGCATCATTGATATTTATATATTTCTAATCTATACAACTATAAAAGGCTGCAGACATCGTTGACAGATTTATTTCAATTCAAATTTCAGAGTTTATGGGTGAGTGACACTTGCATAATTTGATTAAAAATGCACAATTTTGTTTACTTTGCAAAGATTATGGTAGATGGTTTTAATACTTTTTCATATTTTTCTTCTTATTTCATTATTATTCAACATTTTACTACTATTTATGATTTTACCTATTACAAGCAACATGATAATTTAGCCAATTTGGGCAACATGATAATGTAGCCATTATGGCCAACATGATAGTTTAGCCCTTACAGGCAACACAATAATTTAGCCCTTATGGGCAACATGATAATTTAGCCATTACAGGCAACATGATAATTTAGACATTATGGGCAGCACGGTAACTTAGCCATTATGGGCAATATAATAATGTAGCCATTATGGTCAGCACAATAATTTAGCCATTATGGGCAACACGATAATTTAGCCCTTATGGGCAGCAAATAGAGCAGTTACGTCATCTCGGTCAAAGAAAAATTGGAAATAAAAGGAAAAGAACAAAATAAATATATGAAAATTTTGGATCACTTGTTAAATTGATATCTATTGAAACATGCCATACAGTGAAATCTATGTATAAAGGACGTTAAGGTAGAAGAGAACTTCATCTATGGACAGATGTCCATCATTCAGAGTATGAAAATTATAATCAAGTTCAGAAAATAAACTTGTAAATGCTTTTTATATGGGCAGGTGCATGGGTGAAAGGTCTCCATTATATGTCAGAAGTTCCATCTCAGAATGCCCCCACAGATCTTCCAAAATCATGCAGATCCATTTAGTTTTTTGTGGGGTAGGAGGCTAAATTGGTTGGAAAGTGTTTAGTAGGGGGAAAAAATCAATGCTTTGGGATACTAAATTTTAAGCTTATGATTTACTGTTGAGTGAGCAAACAGAAGTGTTCATGCAGTATTCAGTTCACTCAAGGCTCCTTGGATGTGTTCTGCTGAATCACAAAGTTCAGACTTAACTCCATAATTCAGCACTCTACTGCTGTTTTGATTCATACATTTACCTCATAGGAACAAGCTGATAGAGGGTGCTGAATTATTTGAGTGAGACACCTTGGCATTTGCTTCATAGAACGATTTCTTTTAAAAACATAATGTTGTTACATTATCTTGGTTTGGTAGTCACTGATCAGAACAATTGGAATTTAGCCCATGCTGAATTTGCATACAATAAAAGTAGTTTTTCTTCTCTCCAATTCAGTAAGGTTACAGATTTATAAATGGCTAAAAGAACAGCACACTCCTTTTATCTGAGTTGAAACTTCAAAGTGTAACTGTCTAGTTCTCATGACTGTTGGTAGTGTATGGAGGAAAATGCATTTTCTATTTCAGCAGTTTTGTGCAATGTATATATGCTGACTAACTTTATACAATGTATATATGCTGACCGACTTTATGCAGTGTAAATATACTGACTGACTTTATGCAATGTATATATGCTGACTGACTTTATACAATGTATATATGCTGACTGACTTACACAATGTATATACGCTGACTTTATACAATGTATATATGCTGACTGACTTTATACAATGTATATATATGCTGACTGACTTTATATAATGTATATACGCTGACTTTATACAATGTATATACACTGACTGACTTTATACAATGTATATATGCTGACTGACTTTATACAATGTATATATGCTGACTGACTTTATACAATGTGTATATGCTGACTGACTTTATACAATGTATATATGCTGACTGACTTACACAATGTATATACTCTGACTTTATACAATGTATATATGCTGACTTTATACAATGTATATATGCTGACTGACTTTATACAATGTATATACGCTGACTTTATACAATGTATATACACTGACTGACTTTATACAATGTATATATGCTGACTGACTTTATACAATGTATATATGCTGACTGACTTTATACAGTGTATATACACTGACTGACTTTATACAATGTATATGTGCAGACTGACTTTATACAATGTATATATGCTGACTGACTTTATACAATATATATATGCTGATTGACTTTGTACAGTGTATATACACTGACTGACTTTATACAATGTATATGTGCAGACTGACTTTATACAATGTATATATGCTGACTGACTTTATACAATATGTATATCAGGGATGGTCCTGGCTTTTAAAAAGCTGTCGCAAGTAGTGTACATTTTTCCAAGTGTTAATTTAATCTATTAATGTAACAGGCAATGAATATTACAAAAGATGAGTTAGCTAATACTTTAATTGCAACAAGCATTAACAAAATGTTACAAAGTGTTACATGAAGGTCCGTCGTGATTTTAGGGCTGCCCACTGCCCATTTGTTGAATGCAGTCTAATCTTTCACATCTGTACATGCTGATTGTCATTAAATTCTCGAGAGATGAGATGCAGAGTTTATTTCTGATGTCAGTTTTTATGAAGTTCATCTTACTGAATCCACGTTCACAGTCTACAGTGCTGACAGGTGACACCAGTAGTCTCTCAGCAGCCGCAGATGCGCAAGGGTACGTTGCCCTGGATCTCACTGCCAACTGAATCAAGTCCTTAACACCTCTATACACCTTACCATTCCTGAGAACTTGAACCCTAGCATAAGCCACAAAGCCAGCCAACTCCTGACTAACCAATGCATTATCAACTTTAGTTGACATTTTAATAATAATAAAACCCTATGATCGTACATTGCAATGTAAGATAAGTGACATATAATGCGACCGTCGATTGCATGCATTCTGTAATTAAATGCCCCCCCCCCCCTTTATGGCTAGCTTCACAAAGCTTGTAATTGCTTTTTAAATCCCAAGAATGATCACTGAAAGTTGTATAAATTTTCTCGACAAGCAAAATAGGATCTCCATTCCCACGAATGAAACTTACACGAGTCAACACCTGGCAATATTGGACCGTATATATAAGCATTAATTCACACCCAATTTAGGGATTCTTTCACTCCTGTATTTTGAGAAATAAATAATTATTTTTGTATTTATACACAGTAGTCGGTACTTCAAAGGTTATCAGTTTTCTATGACGGTTCAGCAAAACTTGTATTGGTATATGTAAAAAAAAAGCCCAAAAAGCAGAAGGATTAGCCATTCAGTTAATTGTATCTGTTCTATTCGCGTCTTCAGAAGTCAGTCAGTTGTAGGTATAGTTCGGTAGCATGATGGACTGTATCACAGCATACAGTACTCAGCCCAGACATCAGCATAAGCAGATTATGATGTAACAATGCACTGTAAAGATGGGGTTGTCAATATGAACAAAGGATCGTTTGTTTAACAGATAGATTCCAGTGCATTGCTTAGTCAAGTTTGTGGCTTCCTTTCGTTCTCCCTTTTAATTTATCCAGTCCAAAAAGTCTGTCGCCAAAAAAAATCGCCAAATGGGATATTTTTGTCGCCAATAAGGAAAAAAAATCGCAATTTGTGACATTGGCAAAGCCCAGGACGATCCCTGTATATGCTGACTGACTTCATGGTAAGAACAGGAGAATGACTTTGAAACAAAAAAGGCAATCAGCATATTAAAGCAGCACATGCAAACAGATTTAAGACAAATTATTATTTGCAGACTAAGTGAATGAAAATGAAATTATTTCAATATCAACCTTTTAGAATAAGCATTGTGGTTATTTGGTAACTGAAAGAGACTCAAGGAATTCAGCAAGAAACTAAATGTTTCATAAAACTATTGTCCTGTTTGTTACATTACGGGGTTTTCCTGTGTCCTTTCTCCAACATTTATACTGGCTGCCATGTATAGCCTATCTTGTGCTGAAAAATGCCATTAAACCCTACAACATCAGCAACAACAGATTAATAATGGAAAACTTATGTTGAGATGAAGGAAGCACTTTTTTCTTCAAAATTTGCAATGAGAAATTTGTATATTAATGATTCAGTTGATGTATGCATCATATTAAAGAATCAGAATTTTGGATTGTTAAGTTACAATTTTCTTTCAAAATATTTGTGTCAAAATTGCTCCTTTTTTAGCCTTCCCACCAGAACTTTGCCATTGCCCTTGACCCCAGCCTACTTTTCAGTATTGTGGATTTTTCCAACTTGCACCTATGCATGCACCTTGTTTATTGAGTTCTGAGCAGGTTTCACTATAGTTAATCAAAGGAAGCTTTAAAGAGACTGAAATGTTTTTCAAAACTACAGCTCGAAGCTCGTTTTGCATCATATTTAGTTGAAGTAATGTATGAAGGGAATAGGATTTTCCTCATTGGTTACAGTATTGTAGAGTCATCTTTTCGGAAATTTTTCGGGGTCCTTATATTTATGCTGGTTTTGTACTATGGCCTTTTTATATCCCCAACATGTGATATTGCAATAACTTACAATATGTCTGTCTGTCCATCTGAAAACATTATTTTGGGAGCATCACTTAACTGTTCAAGTTACCTCTATTAAACTTGGTACATATATTGGACTTGTGGTGTTTCAGACATTTTTGACTATTTGCTTTTTCATCATTCATTCACCGTTCATATTTTAATATCTCGGGCAAAACATGAATTATCACTTTGCAGTCTAATTTATACTTTGTTTACAAACTTCCTACATGTATATATGAAGTCTTCAACACATCAGTCCCCTGACAGACATTTTAGCATGGCAGGGGATTTAGATGATTATCTTCTTGGAGTTTTTGTGTATGTAAAAATGGAGCATTGAAGGCGGATGGATTGATGTAACTATGTCCATCTGGATTTCTCCATTTACAGTTTGATTTCTAGAGAGTAACTGTTAAACCATTCAAGATATTTCAACCAGACATGGTACATATGTAAAACAAGTTACATAGAGGTGGCTCAGCCAATGTGGGTATGTGAGAAAGCTGTCAATAGCTTTATGTTGGTCAGTGGCTCTTAATGGGGTTTTCCAAGTTTTTCCTCCTGAAATACTAGTCGCCATGGATAGTCTATGTTGTGCTGAGAAATGTTGTTAAACTAAAAAACATCAACATATAGGTCTCACTTGAACTTTGAATTTTCTACATTCATAGCTGTAAAAAGGTTTCCCAGGAAACAGTGTAGCACAAGTAATATATAAATTGAGAGTGCAGCACCATAGGGTACTAACATAGTAATAACTGAATGAAAGTGGAGTTAAGCACTATAGGGTACAAGCAAAATCAGTATATGAATTGAGTGTGCAGCTCCATAGGGTAATGTCATACGCAGTATCTAAACTGTGTGTGATATGCCACAGCGTAATAACATATGTAATATCTCAGTTGAGAGTGGAGGTAAGCACCATAGGGTACTAGCTTAAGCAGTATCTCATTTGAGAGTGGAGTAAAGCACCATAGGGTACTGGTATAAGCAATATCTCATTTGAGAGTGGAGTAAAGCACCATAGAGTACTGGTATAGGCAATATCTCAGTTGAGAATGGAGTGCAGCACCATAGAGTAGTTGCAGTAGTAATATTTCAGCTGAGTGCAGCACCATAGGGTTCTAGCATGAGCAGTATCTCAAGTGAGAGTTGAATGCAACACCATAGAGTACTTGCATAAGCAATACTTCATTTGAGAGTGGTGGCCCCCAGTGGTCTAAAGTGCTCACTCGGGGTTTTCCCAGGTTCTTCTTCCACCATTTATACTGGCTGCCTTATATAGCCTATCCTGTGCTGAAAAATGGCGTTAAACCCTTCAACAAAAACAACAACAACAGCTGAGTGTGGAGTGCAGCATCATAGAGTACTTGCATAAGCAACATCTCAGTTGAGAGTGGCTTGAACACTATAGATTACTTGCATAAGCAACATCTCAGTTGAGAGTGGAGTGCTGCACCATTTGGTAATAACGTAAGCAGTGTCTCAGATGAGAGTGGAGTGAGCACTATAGAGTACTTGCATAAGCAATATCTCAGTTGAGAGTGGATTGAGCACTATAGAGTACTTGCATAAGCAATATATCAGTTGGGATTAGATAGCAGCAACCTAAGTACTAATATAAGCAGTATCTCAGTTGAGATTGGAGTGCTGCACCATTTGGCAATAACATAAGCAATACCTCAGTTGAGAGTGGAGTGAGCACTATATGGTAATATCATTAGCAGTATAGTGGAACCCCGCTTTAACATGATAATTGGGGTTTAAAAAATTGGATAGTGTTAATAGCCGGGTCTCGTTAATGTGGGGTTTTACAGTATTTTACCTTTTTCAGAGAAGAACACATTGGCACATATATTTTTTTATGTCTAATGTATATCATGAATAGGGTATCAACATCTATTACTATCATGACATCGTGGCATGCTATTCATCCATAATGCATGTAATTCCATTGAAAAATTGCAGATTTAAAATATTCATTAATTTTGTCACAGATCATTGTGTCTGAATTCAACGTCTAATATATAGCATGAACAGAATATTAACACTGTTTACTTACCATCTGATATCATACCATCATGGCATGCAGTTAATCCATAATACATGTAATTCCATTTCAAAAATTGCATATATATTTAAACTATTCAGTAATTTTGTCACAGATGATTATGTGTCTGAATTCAGTGGGAAAATATAACAGCAAAATTAGGCCAAGAAAGATAAATTATCCATTGTAAATTTCCAATAATTAACTCTTGTATGCCAATTCATTTGAACGACTACAGCAAGCATAATTAACAAACAGCACATACTTTCAGCGTGCATATAACTTTTACTTCAGATTTTGGGAATATCTAAAGAAACATGTGAAAAATACTTTTATAAAGATTTTTAAGCTGAACTCGTGTACAATTTCATACCCTTTCAATTTCCAGCTAATAAAGTGGACATTATTTACTGGTCAACTGATTGTGTCTTATAACACCACCAAGCCCAGCAAATATGTTGGTGGCTTTCAATTTTTGATGTTTATTCAGTTGTGAGAATCTTTTATCAACCACAGCATTGTCTGCTGCTTGGTTGTGTATGCAGTTAAAGAAGAAACACATGTTGGCTATTGTTTAAGCAACAGTTGTATACAGAATTAATTGAAGACGATCACAAAAACGACTTACTGGCTTCCGATAATGTTTACTTTGGCATAACACTTCAAGAACCTGGTGACAGTTGTACATTTCAGAAGCCACGGCATGATTGTATTATATTCAGATTTATACACGAACTGTTCCTCCAAATGATAATAAACATTTATACACTATTTCACATACTTTAAAAAAAAATGTTCTGGGTGCAAGAAAAGTACACGTACATGTATTTAAAATTTCAGGAACCATGCCACGATTGTATTATATTCAAATTCATACACAGTCTCTTCCCCAAAATGATAATAACTTTTTTTAACACTATTTCACATACTTTGAA
Organism: Sinohyriopsis cumingii; assembly: GCA_028554795.2. Lineage (NCBI taxonomy): Eukaryota > Metazoa > Mollusca > Bivalvia > Unionida > Unionidae > Sinohyriopsis > Sinohyriopsis cumingii. The sequence goes on along the minus strand of CM068840.1, from coordinate 88,154,531 downwards.
AAGAATTTTTTTTCATGTACAAATGATTATGTGAAATTTTGGGTGCCACGTCACAACCTCATTATATCCAAATTCACGTTATCCTGGGGTGCATTAAAGCAGGGTCACACTGTACCTCAGTTGAGAGTGGAGTGCAGCATTGTAAGGTACTAACATAAGTAGGACACAGGGTTTAGTTGGAGTCTTTACACAAGCGGGGGGGTCAAAGCGGTATGTCATCCCTTGATTACTTGCTTCATTTGCTAATCTGGCATACAGGATAGCTATTACATTTTCTTATTACCTGTATAATTAATACATCTGTCTCATCGGCATGAAATCTGCATGGTAACAGGATTACTTTTCAAATTGCTATGATCTTGTGGTTATGGGTTTTGACTAGATATTCACAAAATTCCAATGGATCTTTTTAGACATTTTGTTTGCAAAAAAAGTTAACATATCCTACAGAATTTGTGAAATTTCATATGAAAAAGTAGGTATGAAATGTTGCAAATAAGAAAATGTTACATATAATTTTTTCATATACTAGAAATTGTCATTTTAACTGCCAGATTAGCTGTCAGTTTTTGGTATGATTCTTACACACTTTGTTTTCTTTCATATTATTTTATACAAATGTCACCCAACAACAGTATTCTACTGTTTAATTTTTTTAAATTATAGTTTTACTGTTCATAGACCAGAAGAACTTATGGGATTGTCTGTTGTTTGTCATCCTTCCATCCATTAGAACTACTTTGTTATCACTACTGCTCCTAAACTATTGGAGGATAGCCATGAAGCTTTACAGATCCATTTATCCAGCACTATAGATGGTCTTCAGTGAAATTGCTGCTTCTCAGATATCAAATATGGCTGCCAGCATGAAAATCTTGTTATTGCTATTGCTCTAGAATGGATGGTTGTATGCAAATGTGTTCTTGAAAATAATTATTATGATGTCTACTTTGACCTAAGTGAAAATGGTGCTGACCTGACATTCAGTATGGCCACCACAGAAGTCATCGGGAAATATTGTTGCTACTCCTCCTGATATGGCCACCATAGTGACCATCTTGAAAATCTTTTTATTGATGGTCATATCTTCATAGGTTTTTCACTAAGAAACTTTTTAAGATGTTGATTTGGTCCAAAATAAAAGTGGTGCTGAACTAACCTTGCAATGTGGATATTGATACTCCTGAACAGAAAATCATATTGAGATGGGCGTTTTCTCTGGAAGACGACTACTTCTAATTGGTCCTAAAACATTGTCCATCCTGATGTCTAATATGGAAGCCACCAAGGCCATCTTGAAATTCTTTTTGTCCCTACTTCTGAATGGATGGTCATATCAACATGGGGATTCTGCTGAAAGACTTCTTATGATATCGTGTTGGTTGTAAATAAAAATGGTGCTGATCTGTCATCTGGTATGGCCAGCCACAGGAGCCATCATTGAAAATTCTGTCTAGCTAATCCTCCTGTCTGAAAATTTGTATTGCCATGGGTTTTCACCAGAAGACTTCTTATCTTACGGTGTCTAGTTGGTCCTAAGTAAAAATGGTGTATATGGCTGCCACAGTGGCCACCTTGAAAATCTTTCCTCCTGAATGGATGGTTATTTCACTGAAAGAATTCTTATAATGTTCTGTTGGTCCTAAATGAAGATGATGCCAATCTGAATATTGCTGCCACAATGGCCATCTCAAAAATCTTCATTTATAAGAAATGGTCAAATTAAGATAGTCCTTTCACTAAAATACTTCTAATGATGTTATCTTGGTCCTAAATGCAAATGGTGTCAATCAGATACCCAGTATTGCCATCACAGCAAATGTCTTGAAAATCAGGTTATTGTCACTTTTACAAAATGGAAAGGCATATTAACATGTGGTTTTCACCAGAAGACTTCTTATAATATCTTCTTGGTGCTGATCTGACTTCCAGTAGATCATGGTGGCTATCTTGAAAATCTTGTTAGTACTACTTCTAAATGGAAAGTTATTTTGGCATGGTGTTTTCACCAGAAGAGTTCTTACAGAGTTTAGTTTGAACTAAATGAAAATAACTTAAATTGACCTACAGTATTCCATCATGATGGCTATTTTGAAAACATTGTTATCTCTACTAATCTGAAACGATGGTACCAATAGGCTCCTTATTATACCAAGTTGGTTCTAAATGAAAATGGTTGAAGTCATGCATCCAATATGGCTGCCTCAGTAGCTGTCTTGAAAATTATTTTGTAGCTGCTCCTCATGAATGGATGACCATATTGATATGAGATATTCACTGAAAGACTTCAAATGATATCTACTTGGTCATAAATGAAAATGGTGCCAGTCTGACATGCAGTATGTCTATCACAGTCAGATTGTAAAGATTTGTTTAATTAGGTCCTCTGCAAAAGCATGTACGAAGAAGAAAATAAAGTTTGGTTGTTGTTGCTGGTATCATTTTTCTTTTTAATTCATGGGCTTGGCTGCACATTTAGTTCTACAAGTCCAGTCTGTGCTGACACACTGCCACATAGTTAAACTGAACATGTGATGGTGTGAGGCACTTATTATTGGAAAGTCTGACTGAACTTTGAGTATGGAAGTATAGAGTCTGAGACAATCATTCAGTCACATGGTTTTGTATAGTCCAAAAGATATATGCTTTCTCACTTTTTTTACCCTGTGCTTTGTGGCTGTAGAGTATTTAAACAATTGAGAAAATGTAGGATTTTTATGGTCAGCTTACATCAAACTTGACAAGCTAGCCATTGGACATTGAAACTTGTTACATTCATATCCAGGAAATACATCAAAATTTAGTCTTTTTTCTGTTAACATCAAATGTGTGCATAAAGTTCTATTTCTCTGAAACTCTTTCATATACAGTTCTTCAATTGGATGCTTAAATTTGTCAGGAGGGGTACTGTTTCCATTAGAAAAATGTGTCACTGGCCTATTTTTTCATCCTTCAGTGATTCTAAAAGCTTTGCCAATTAAATGCATTTGTTTGGATCATGTGGCTGAGAAATGGATGAAACATTGTATTTTTATTGTTTTTCAACTAGTCATTTAGATTGTTCATTCCTTTTATCTTTAACTAGAAATACACAGTAATGAATAACTGAGTTAATTCTTCTGTATGTGGTCTGTTCCACCAAGGGTGGTGAATTCTCTACTGGGAACCTTTTTCTCACTTTTTTCTCCATTCCATCTAAGCTTTATTTTATCTGCAGTACTGATTCAAATGAAATGTGGGTATAATTGTACTCACTTATAAGTCAAATCCAACTGGAAACTGCATGGATTTGTCGTGTTGTTTGCAGTTGGACACAACTTGTATGTGGATATATATGGTTTTTGGAAAGCTTAATCCAAACTTGCAATGCAAAGAAGTTTTATTAGCTTCCCTGCACCACATTGCAAGTTATTAAAATTTGTCATGTGATCAGTATCAAGCTATGGAAACTTCTTTTTAAAATAGCTTCATTTGTATAGCATGCTTCCAGTACAAGTTCCAGCTTTTTGTGTTCATATTAACTGATACGTGGTGATGCTTTATTTGTTCTGTTGCATAATTGTTTAATTAACCTAGCCATTGCTTTGGCAAGCTGACTGAAAAATTGAACCTCTCCTTGGAAGATTTGAGCTTATCCCAAAATATGACAACAAAATATGACAAGTAAAGTAAAAACATACAAATGGATAGGTAGATTAAGGCGTTGCAAGTGTATTTTTTCAATGGGAAGATGTTTACATAAAAGACCTTGAATTGAACAATGAAATAATTGAGAACAAAACTGTGTAAACCTAATTTTGCTAAAGTTTTAGTACATCATAACATTTGTCCCTATCTACTTTTTCACTTTAAGTTACATTGGTCATGTAGATTTAAGTAATATCCAGTAAGAAAACAAGGTAAAACTGAGTTCCTCATTGAAATATTCCAGTTTCATTGAACCGCTCCGGTGGCCTAGTGGTTAGAGCATCCACTTCATATGCGGGAGGTTGTCTGTTCGATCCGCAGCCAAGTCATACCAAAGACTTACAAAAATGGTACCAACAGCTGTCTCGCTTTGTGTTCAGCATTAAGAGGTTAGTGTTAGGACTGGTCAGCATGGTGTCATGATAATGTGACTGGGTGGGACATCATGCTACATGTCTGCGACATGATGCCACAGTGTTAGACATCACTATAAACTGCCACATTGCAGACATTGTAGCGATATGATTGAAAAAGTGTTAAAGCTATGTTAAAAATCCAAATCACATACACACACATACAGACACACACACCAGTATCATTGAATTCACTCTTACTTTTTTCTGGAGTCTACTTTGCTTTACTTGCCATCCAATTATTAAAAGCACTTTCTACATGAAAGTCTGTAACTGGAGGACCGTGAATACAACATTCATTCGTTCAAGCTTAGGAGTTTCCAGGTTAAGACAGTTTCTCCGGTTTGCTTTGATCCTGAAGTCACATGCCTGGAAGCACTTTAGGACTTCTGTTGTTGTTGTTGTTGTTGTTGTTGTTGTTGTGTGGTTTAACGCCATTTTTCAGCACACGATAGGCCATATATGGCGGCCAGTATTAATGGTGGAGGAAGAAACCGGGAAAACCCCGGAAAGAACCACCTACCCACGAGAAGCTACTGGCATGCTTTCTCACATATCTACATTGGCTGAATCTGAGACTCGAACCGGCGCAGACAGAGGTGAGATGGCAGTGATCCGTAACGGCGAACGCTTTAGACCACTCGGCCACTCGGGGCCCCTAGGACTTCTGTAGAAAACTCTGAAAATGTTTGACTTTATGAGCTCATTAAATTTGTTTGTGGAAACTCCATTTCCTTTTTTGGCCTTGATATGCTGGTGGACTCATCTCAACTGTATTAAAAATAATAAAACTCGACCTAATGTAATTTATTTGTACTCACAACTTGTTGAAATCAGTGACATACACACTTTGATTAGCTGATTTTTGAGAATGATCTGAGAACGCTTATTTTTATCTGTTTAATTATTTGCCAAACATTAAGTATGTATCGGTCTCCTTTAATTATCATGTCAACAAGTGATAAATATTTCTTGTGTTTGCTTAATGTTTGGAACAGAGATCATACTTTTTACAAAATCAGGGTGAGTGCCAAGTTATAATTATTAACAACTATAGCCTAGTCACCTTGATATCGGTAACATGCATCAAAACAGTCATTGACACGGTAATTGTTCAGAGTGACAATTAAATCTTGGAGCTACAAATTGCCTTTGTCAAGGCTAGGACTTGAAAATCACTGAATAAATGTTACAATTTAAAAATAAATACTTACAACTTAAAATATAACTAATTATTCCATATTTGTCAAAACCTGCTTGAAATAGTAAATATTTACATTATTGTGTCAGCACAAGTAAACATAAGACTGACCATAAAATTTAGGATGGAAATGTTAGACTTGGACATTATATTGTGTGAAAAAAAGGAAGAATGGATGAATGAAACTTCGAGCATTTATGTAATAGAAGATTGTGGTACATATAAATATAAAATCAAGTTACTGATATGTCTACTATTGTGACTCTAAACATAATACATCATAAACTGAACATGACCCCTCTCTGTTTTATTTTTGTTATACCTTCCCATGGGCAAGTACCTTGCTCAATTAAGCTTGCCTGAGCTGAATTTGAGCTATTCCCGGGCTTTGGGCAAGTGGATTTGTAAAGCCTTGCATAACATACACATGAATATGAATTGTCTTTTGTGAACAGAACTCTTATCCTCAACATTACATTTTTTTTAAACTTCTGTACTGAAAGCCATAAGCTTCAGAATGAAACATAACAGTGTTGCAGCAAAGGAATTAAAGGGCATTTTTAGATTTCATCTGCTGATATTACATTGGCAGCAAAGGGCATTTTTAAATTTTATCTACTGATATTATATTGGTAGCAAAGTAAGTAAAGGGCATTTTTAGAGTTAGTCTACTGATATTACACTGGCAGCAAAGGAAGTAAAAGGCATTTTTAGATTTCATCTACTGTTATTATGTTGAACTTTTGTTACAGATGAGCTAGGTAAAGAGCTAGATAGATATGTTGCGAAACTTCCAGTTCCAGTACATGTTGTCAGATCAGAGGAACGCACAGGCCTAATCAGAGCACGCTTAAAAGGTATGTACAATATTTACTTGCTTACAAGTCAGGAATTTTGGATTAGAAAGCCCTGTACCATCGCTACTTACAAGTCAAGAATTTTGGTTTAGAATGATCAACCCATGCATATGAGTGGAATGGTATCCTTTCTCTAATTACCAAATATAGTTTGTATTAATAGTAAGTGTATGATCTTGCTAAATTTGTAACAGTCAGGTAACTTTTATGTCAGGAGAGAAAACTCAAATTTAGGTAAATGATTAGACTTTATAATAGTTATCTCCCATGAATATTTTTCCACATAGATAATGCTTATAATAATGATAGGAAAATGCTTTCAGTATGAAAACACCACAGTAATTACTCCAATAATTTTTTAACTGTTAATATCACTTGTCTAGTGAGATGAAAAGAAAAGAAAAAAAATTGAATAATAATGTAACATTTATATAGAGCAGTCTGTAATGACTATAAAAGATCATGAACATGTCTCTGGGGTTATAATCTTCCATCTGATCTTGTGTAAATCAATATCACTTCAACACTCCAAGCCATCTCTTTCCTCAGTACTTTGTTTTGAAAATTCAGTCGTTTCAATGATGTGTAGTTGAGTCATCAGTTTGATAAAATGTGATGATTGTTACACAGATTCTTATCCTATAAATTATATGTCAAAATCTTTTGTGCTCTAATCTATTTCACAGATGTGTTGTTGTTTTGCAAAATCTGACATTGTTGATAGATATTATCATGGATGGAGATGGGAGTTATGTGGTTTTTATAGTTGGTTCAAGTTTTTGATTTGCACCAACCATGAAATCTATAAACAAAAAACTTCATTTTTTTGGTTGTTTTTGTTTTGGTTGGTTTTAATGGTGCATTTTGCACATTATTGGCTATATCATGCAGTTGAAATGGAAGCTAAGTAATTTTCCCATGGACACACTAAGGCAGTTGACCCATCTGGCCTGTAACAAAACCTTATACTCTACCAACTGGTCTACCATAATGACATGAATGAGAGTGAGTTAAAGAATCTCATTAATGGAAGGATGTTTCTTCACTTTTACACCAAAGGATCTTTATCTCATTTCTTGATTATGTTGTCCCAGTATGTTCCACTTTGCTTCATATAGCCAGTTTTAACTTGATGGACAACAAAACGTAAATATTGAAAATAATCCAACTGTCTTGATGGTTCTAAATTAAGCTTAAAGAAGGCTGGCTGTTGTTTTGCAGGAGCAGCACAGGCTAAGGGCAAAGTAATAACATTCCTAGATGCCCATTGTGAGTGTACCACTGGCTGGTTGGAACCCCTGTTGGCTGAAATCCACAAAGATAGGTGAGTTGACATGATTTGTGCCACTTAATCTTGAGAGTCAATTTCTTGTGCTGTTACTCCATCAAACACAAACAGGCCTCATTAACTGCCTTGATACTAAATGTTTGCCTCATTAACTGCCTTTATACTAAATGTTTTCCTCATCAATTGCCTTGATACTAAATGTTTACCTCATTAACTGCCTTGATACTAAATGTTTTCCTCATTAACTGCCTTGATACTAAATGTTTTCCTTATTAACTGCCTTGATACTAAATGTTTTCCTCATCAATTGCCTTGATACTAAATGTTTACCTCATTAATTGCCTTGATACTAAATGTTTTCCTCATCAATTGCCTTGATACTAAATGTTTAGCTCATTAACTGCCTTGATATTAAATGTTTTCCTCATTAACTGCCTTGATACTAAATGTTTACCTCATCAATTGCCTTGATACTAAATGTTTTCCTCATTAACTGCCTTGATACTAAATGTTTTCCTTATTAACTGCCTTGATACTAAATGTTTTCCTCATCAATTGCCTTGATACTAAATGTTTACCTCATTAATTGCCTTGATACTAAATGTTTTCCTCATCAATTGCCTTGATACTAAATGTTTAGCTCATTAACTGCCTTTATATTAAATGTTTTCCTCATTAACTGCCTTGATTCTAAATGTTTACCTCATCAATTGCCTTGATACTAAATGTTTTCCTCATTAACTGCCTTGATACTGTTTTCCTCATTAACTGCCTTGATACTAAATGTTTTCCTCATTAACTGCCTTGATACTAAATGTTTTCCTCATTAACTGCCTTGATACTAAATGTTTTCCTCATTAAGTGCCTTTATGCTAAATGTTTTCCTCATTAACTGCCTTGATACTAAATGTTTTCCTCATTAACTGCCTTTATGCTAAATGTTTTCGTCATTAACTGCCCTGATACTAAATGTTTTCCTCATTAACTGCCATGATACTAAATGTTTTCCTCATTAACTGCCTTGATACTAAATGTTTTCCTCATTAACTGCCTTGATACTAAATGTTTAAGGACACAATGACAATTTTGGGGTTTTGTGCCTGTTTTGGTCATTACACCATATTCAGACATATAACTTCAAATGAGGACAACAGAAACTATACATTGTAAATCATTGTAACCTAGATTACATTTACTGCAGTTACATGTGGGTAAAAATATGTACTTATCTTCCACTAGAAAAAGTAGTTTAAAGCTTTTTTGTGGTGAACAGTTTGACAAATTTTAAATTATTTTTATTTAGAACTGAATTAACATTTAAAGGTAAAACTAAATGCTATATACCAGTGGTTCCCATCTCATGGGCCACTGACCTGTTGGATCCATGGGGTTATTACAAGGGAGCCTAAAAGTACAAATATTAGCAGGGCGAGGGCAGGGTCATTTGAAATTTTTTGAAACTGAGAAGAGGTTCTCATACTTAAAAATTTTGAGAACCATTGCTATACGTTACAGTTGGGAATCTTAATTTGATAGACATTTCTTTGCTAATGGGAAGATTTGCACATGTTCATTTACGAATCAAGAGATATGACTATTTAATTGCCACCAAAATGTGACCTGTACTGAAAAAACTGAACAACTTTTTTTAAACAGCCTGCGATATCAGCAGAGAAACTGAGAAACATTGCAAAGTATGAATAATAATCATTGATAGTACTAATAAAACATGCTCTTTGTTTTGCAGCATTCTTTGAATGATGTGTATATTTCCATTCAGTATGGTTGACTTCCTTTCATGGCATTTCATTTTCATTTGCGTGTTAAAATCTTGCCAGAATTGCCCCCAAAAAGGACAAATGATGTCTTTCTTAATCATTTTGCTTACAGAAAAAAGGTACAAAACTTTTTGTACAAATAGTGATAGCCAGATACACAAAAAAATCGTCGTTATTTATATATAAATATAATCAGACAAGGAAAAAATTTCATTTGAGTCTTGTATGTTCAGTACCTGTGTGTTGAGGTTACATTTACATGGCATGAATATGTCTTAAATGGAGCAGTACATGTGTGTTGAAGTGTCATTTACATGACATGAGAACATCTTAAATGCAGCATGTTCAGTACATGTGTGTTGAGGTGTCATTTACATTACATGAAGACATCTTAAATGGAGCATGTTCAGTACATGTGTTTTGAAGTGTCATTTACATGACATGAAGACATCTTAAATGGAGCATGTTCAGTACATGTGTGTTGAGGTGTCATTTACATGACATGAAGACATCTTAAATGGAGCATGTTCAGTACATGTGTGTTGAGGTGTCATTTACATGACATGAAGACATCTTAAATGGAGCATGTTCAGTACATGTGTGTTGAAGTGTCATTTACATGACAAGACATTAAATGGAGCATGTTCAGTACATGTGTGTTGAGATGTCATTTACATGACATGAAGACATCTTAAATGGAGCATATTCAGCACATGTGTGTTGAGGTGTCATTTACATGACATGAATATGTCTTAAATGGAGCATGTTCAGTACATGTGTTTTGAAGTGTCATTTACATGACATGAAGACATCTTAAATGGAGCATGTTCAGTACATGTGTGTTGAGGTGTCATTTACATGACATGAAGACATTTTAAATGGAACATGTTCAGTACATGTGTGTTGAGGTGTCATTTATATGACATGAAGACATCTTAAATGGAGCATGTTAAGCACGTGTGTTGAGGTGTCATTTACATGACATGAAAACATCTTAAATGGAGCATGTTCAGTACATGTGTGTTGAGGTGTCATTTACATGACATGAAGACATCTTAAATGGAGCATGTTAAGCACATGTGTGTTGAAGTGTCATTTACATGACAAGACATCAAATGGAGCATGTTCAGTACATGTGTGTTGAGGTGTCATTTATATGACATGAAGACATCTTAAATGGAGCATGTTCAGTACATGTGTGTTGAGGTGTCATTTATATGACATGAAGACATCTTAAATGGAGCATGTTCAGTACATGTGTGTTGAAGTGTCACATGACAAGACATTAAATGGAGCATGTTCAGTACATGTGTGTTGAAGTGTCATTTACATGACAAGACATATTAAATGGAACATGTTCAGTACATGTGTGTTGAGGTGTCATTTACATGACATGAAGACATCTTAAATGGAACATGTTCAGCACATATGTGTTAAGGTGTCATTTACATGACATGAAGACATCTTAAATGGAGCATGTTCAGTACATGTGTGTTGAGGTGTCATTTACATGACATGAAGACATCTTAAATGGAGCATGTTAAGCACATGTGTGTTGAGGTGTCATTTACATGACATGAAGACATCTTAAATGGAGCATGTTCAGTACATGTGTGTTGAGGTGTCATTTACATGACATGAAGACATCTTAAATGGAGCATTGTATTTTACAACCCCAGTTGTAGCACAGCAGTTAACAGTTCAAGTTTGATAATTAGATAAAGGATAATTTCATTTGACAGTTTGGGAAGGTGACAGTTGTAGCCCAGGAATTAACAGTGGAAGTTTGATAATTAGATAAAGGATTATTTCATGTCGCAGTTTGAGAATTGTGTAAAGGATAATTTCATTTCATAGTTTGGGAATTGTGTCATTTGTATTATGCAAAGCCACATGATTGTTTTAACCCAACAATTAACAAAAGTAGTTTGACGATTGATAATTGTCTATAAAAACTTAATAAAATTTATTATGTGGGGATTCAGTACATTGTATTTTCAGTTGACTTTTAGCAGTTACTAAATTCAATAGTTTATGATATTCTATTTTCATGTTCTTGAGACTGCTCATATCCACTCATTTAGCCTCCTATTATAATCATTCTCTTTCACTATTTGTTTTCCCTTTCCCATGGTTATTCTCACAGTTTAATTTTAAATCATCTCTGCCGTGGTTAATTGAAAATAATGAAATTTCCTTAAAGCTGTAACCTGTTATCCTTACTGCATTTTCAATGACCACTTGCACCTATTATGTCTCTCTCTCCATTCAGTGTCAGGGGCCCCAAGTGGTCTAAAGCGCTCGCCGTTACGGATCATTGCCATCTCACGTCTGTCTGCGTGAGTTCGAGTCTCAGCTTCGGCAAACTTGGTATGTGAGAAAGCCTTTTAGTAGCTTCTCGTGGGTCGGTGGTTCTTCCCAGGGTTTTCCAGGGTTCTTACTCCACCAATTATACTGGCTGCCATGTATAGCTTATCTTGTGCTGAAAAATGGCATTAAACCCTACAACAACAACAACCATTCTGTGTCTTAAACTTAGGGTTGTTTTGTTTTTATATCCATGTAAATATATTAATATAAATGGAGATAAGAAGGTCTTTGCCAACAATGGGACTTTAATAATAATGAGTCTGATCCAGACATGCTTGTGAAGAGAACCATGTTTTACCAAGACATGCTTATGAAAAGAACTATCCTTTACTAAAAGGAAGTTTATCAAGCATTTCTTTTTTAATAGTGACTGCATATGTACCGTATAATGTACCTGTAAGATCAGTCAATATTTAGTGAAAACAAGGTTTTAAAAATGCCACATAAAAGCTCCCAATTTTAGATCCCAATATCCCTATTTTTTTGTTCCCTACTTGGATTTTGAAAAGTTTACAGGAATGCCTTACTCCCCGTTTTACAAAACTACAGTAATCTTGCTAATATTATGGAATGAAAAGCAATTACACATCAGTGTACTGGTATAGTTGCCGGTCAAAATTCCCTCTTAACACAAGCCAGTTTTAGGGTTTTAATGATTAACTGGCCTGTATTGCTGTCGGACAACGAAAGACAAATCAGGCCAACTATCAACAAAGGAAGTGCCGAAACATCAAGCTTTCCATTCTATGGAAAGTTATCATGTTGTCCAGCCAAAACACAAAACTAAAGTAGATTAGTTGATTATGATGAGAATTTTAGCCTTTATTATTACCACTCTCCGTGAACATGTAAGTTATGCTGGTTGTGTGCCTTGTGCAATTAAACATGCAGTTATTAGGATCACTTATATCATTGAAAATGAGTAACTTGTCAGCGTGTGATTCACTGTAAATGAAACAGCTATTAATGTCTAGCTGAAATGTTATCTGGAAGAATGCAATTTGGTTGAAACAATGAATAAAGCAAAATCTCCATCTAAAATGTTTGTGAATAAATAAGGATTTAAGTAACGCTATGCATGCTTTGCACTGTGTAAGTGCTAGACATTATACTTCAGCCTGGTCTCATGAGTAAACTCAACTGGCCCATGAATTATGAAGTCTGTATTTACCTTTACTTAATTTCATGATGGAGAAATCAGAAAATATGCACATGAAAAATAATAACAAAATCAATCATTGTACTTTATAACAGTTTAATAAGTGTCAGGACACCGAAAATAATTTTTTAAAATGCATACCACATAGGACATGGAAAAATTACTTTTTCATGTCCAAAGATTTACAGCAATTACAGTAGTCAACAAAAAGACCTAAAAACTGTCAAGTTTACACATTGGCCCATGGATAAGCCAAGCCCTCTTCTTCCAGGGCTTTATTTTTTCCTAAATTATTCAGTTTATATGCGAGTATATATGTTAACTTCCTCTTCTAATATAGGGTCGTGTTTGTGTAGTATTTTAGGGAAATAATTACATGTATTGCAAAAATATAAGTTTGGATTTACAGTAGCCATGAGAAGTCTTGTATGATGATTTGCAATGCAGAGGTTCCCCCAGTGATGTCACATTGAACTGCGTCATGGAAAATACCAAAGCTAAACATGACCTGAGGTGTATATTCATGACATGTATATTAAAACTTAATGTCTTAATAACATTGATCATATCAGGTCAGAATTGTCCAATATTGCATAAATCATCACACTAAAATTTAAAGGTATTTGGTATGGGTCTACCTTTAAATTTGAAGCTACTATTCCATAACATCAGCAACCACTGTGGTTTGAAATCATATTTACATGTGCTTTTATGTTCATTTGCATTGTTTGTTTCAACATATCTTTTAATGTTTTGGGAAAGGTGACAGTCATTGCTTGTAATTTCTTAGTTAAGTTATAGAAACTTCAAATACTAATTGCTTGTTCTTGTTGCAATTGAATAAATAATTTTACTTTTATATAATTACAATAATGTAGTAATGGTACTCCTATCTGTTTTCATTAATTACAATGCTTTGTTTCAGCTGTGCTAATTTGAAGTCATATGGCCCCAAATACAAGGTGTAATAAAAGTGGACACAAAAGCCTTGCTATGCGCCATTATTGCCTTAGCCCTTCAAGTGCTTCCATTTACAGTTGGGCAGAAGTTGTGCTTGTCTTTGGTTCAAGACAACAGTATTGTAGTTGTTAACTTGTTCCTAGTGCTAATTGGGGCATCGTTATCAAGGAACCCTCACAGATCCCTGTCTTAGCAAATTCTTGATGTAGTTATCTCCTGTGTATAAAAGTCACCTACATAATGAGACCGATTGAAAACTGTCAGTTAACATTTTGTTTAGATTTTACCTGTTTATATGTATAATCTTTATAGACTGCTTTCTGTTAATCCAATTTTTTTACATTGGTTTAACTTAAATTAAATTCCCCCCAAAATTAATATAGTATCTGGACTAATATCCTGTTTTTAGTTCTACTGATCATAGACCTCTGTAGTCCATCTTCTGACATCTGCCTGTCCATCCAATTGAATTTGGATGATTGCCATGAAATTTTACACACACATTCATCCAAGGTTTAGTTGGTCTTAAATTAAACTAGACATCCAGCATGGCCACCACAGCAGCCATCTTCAAAAATTTATAATTTCTCCTGAATGGATTTTCACATCAGCATATGTTTTCACTTAAAGACTTATATGATGCATAGTGGGTCCTAAATGAAAATGGTGCCACTCTGACATACCATGTATGACCATCATGGCAGCCTCTTGAATAACATTTTATCTCTACTCCTCCAGAATGGAAAGTTTTATTTACATTGGTTTCACCAGAAAGCTAATTTTGATATTCATTTGGTCCTGAATGAAAATGGTGATCAATATGGCTGCCACAATGAACATATTGAAAATCTTGTCACTAATTCCCCTGAATGGACAGTCAAATCAACATAGAGTTTTCTACAAAAGTCTTCTAATGGTATCTAGTTCATCATAAATTAAAATGGTTCCGATCTTACATCCAATATGGCTGCCACAGTGCCTGATTTGAAAATCTTGTCACTTTGGAATAGCACATATGGTTTCAGCACTCAGCAGTTATAAAGAAGAAATGGTCAGATCTTGAATTCATGGAAATATTTTTATACAGTAGACTTGTCATTCCATTGAGGAACTTTTTAAAAAACTTTTTATTATACCCCCACAGCTTGCAGAGGGGGCATCTTGATTCAGTCCTGTCTATCCATCTATTCTCAGAAGCATGTTCACTCAAAACAAATTAAATTTGGCATTCTTGTTTCTATTCATATGCAGATCTTGTGCATTTTCAAAAGGTTTTAATAATTTTTTAACAATTTTGTGGTAGGTGGATTTAGACTTTTTTGCTTTATGCCATTTTAGCATGATTTTGCAAAAAAAACGTCTTAAGCCAGGCAAATGCAATTATTTATGCATCTTTCTATCCACATGTAAACAACCTGATTTAATATTTTTGAGAATTAGATACATTTGGCAAGTTTTGTCAATATTTGTCTTCAAACTTAAATACTTTAGCTTCATTCAAGACATAATGTGTTTTGCAAACGCTAATTTTCTTTACTTTTCTATTCCAGAACTGCAGTAGCATGTCCTATAATAGATGTGATAAGTGATGATACGTTTGAATACATCACAGGTTCTGATATGACATGGGGTGGTTTTAATTGGAAGTTGAATTTCCGCTGGTATCCAGTTCCACAGCGGGAGTTGGACAGACGAGGTGGTGATAGAAGTACACCAACAAGGTACTGTACATCAGAAGACGTTAATTTTTCTTTGATTTTGAGAAGTGTCCATGAGCAAGCAAGCAAAAAAAAGTACAGGAACAAAAAAGAAGAAGAATGGCTGTGAATTTTAATATTTAAGCATCATTAAATTATTAAATCATCAGCTTGTTAGTGACAGAAAAGTTGAGTGAATTAGGGGGCAAATATATCATTTTGGTGGCAGTATTGCCCCAAATAATAAAAAAGAGATCAGTGCTTACCTTTTATGATGTGGCAACACAGAGATGGTTGTTTTATTCAGACATGAGGTATCATGAGATAGCACATAACATGAATCACTGCCAGTGATGAAGGATGTTTTTGAACTCTGGTATTATCAGATGGTACATAACATGAATCAGTAGTCAGATACTGCCATCTGCCTTCAAATATGACCATAGTTACTAAAAAAATAGTATGCCCATTGTCACTATATATAGAATTTTACCAAACTTGACAGGAAGGATCATGGCATTAAGTCCTTTAACATTTGTACAAAAGATTACGTTTGTGTAAAGGAAGGCAGTCTAAAAATAGATAAACTTTTTAATGACTTTTCAAAAACTACACAACATCGTTGGACCAAACTTGATATCAAACAACCTGGCATAGAAGACTTGTGGTTTTGTACATCTAATGCTAATCTGCTGTCAAATATGAACACTGTTATTAAAAGTAAAAAAATACTTTTGACTGTTCCTCCAAAACCACTTACAGTGGATCCAGAACCGCTAAACAGAGTTTTGATCATATTTGACAGTAATCATCTTGGCATAAATACCTTTCAGATTTATAAAACTTTTGGCAATACTCTGTCGAACATGGCCACCTTTATTAAAACCTTTAAATGACCTTTCCAACACAACTGAATAGAATTTGACCTACAAGGATGCCAGTCATCAACTGTAAAGGGCCTGAGTTGCTTATAGCAATGAAAGATTAAAACTGTACTTTATAAAACAAGTCTGTATCAAGCACAAAGAATATTTCTAATCTGGCCCTGAAAAGCAAAGATTTATATCCAGCTGCATCTAAGGAAGCTACCGGGTTACTTGTTGCCCCTGTTTCAACTGCAGACTGTGAGATGGGGTTCAGTCAGCAGAATCTGATCAAAACAAACTACAAAATTCTATAGGTACATGTATATCTACTCTGAAAAATTTAAAGGGAATTTCTATTTATGGGCCCAGTGTTGAGAAAATTTATTTCAGGAAGACATTTAGGAAATGGTCATGGAAAAAAATGAGGCAGACATTGATAAAGTGTCATTGACATTGTTCATAAAGACTCAGCAGTATTTTGTATTACCAGTTATAAAGAAACATTGTTATTCATTCTTGCTTTTCATATGCTCTATATTGAACATCAGGTGTATATAATCGTATTGTTATATTTATTAATAATTATTCTTGTGCTTTGAATGTAATAAAAACATTAAAAAAAGCTTTTATGGTCATGTTTCTATAGATTTAAAATAGGGCCAATATAATATTACACATATATTTAAGTCCCTGCATCATGGCATAAAATAGCTTCTTTGGCTGAAAAGTGGCTCCAAATTGTTAAATTTGGCAAATTTCATCGCACAAAGAAAAATATCTCCAATGGAGGATCTGAATGTCCTCTCCAAAACTAATAAATAGAACTTGACCAAACTTGATAGAAATCATCTTGACCTACAAATTTACACATTTATACAAAAAATCCTGATCTACCATCAGATATTTTACTAAAAATAGAAAAAAAACAATCCTTTAAAAAAAGTACTTAATCGTTCCTGACCAAATAAAGCAGTAACAACTGTGAAGGTCACAAGAACAATTGTGATGGTCACTGTCTAAATTTATGATATGTGATGCAACTATTCTTTTCCATTAAACTTATTCAGACATGAGATATCATGAGATAGCACATACATGAATCACTGCCAGTGATGAAGGATGTTTTTGAACTCTGGTATTATCAGATGGTACATAACATGAATCAGTAGTCAGATACTGCCATCTGCCTTCAAATATGACCATAGTTACTAAAAGTAAGTGATATATAAGTAAAAGATATAAGTGAGATGGCTGGTCAAGTCGGGTGAATACGAGCAGTTGTTGGTTAAACAGGTGATCATTATGGGAGGTTTGACTATAAAAAAAAGTGAAAATGAGATCAATTATACCACTAATTTAATATTGTTTTTTTTTTTTTCTTCAGAACTCCCACTATGGCTGGTGGCCTTTTTGCCATAGACCGAGATTATTTTTACGAGACTGGTTCATATGATGAAGGAATGGATATCTGGGGTGGAGAAAACCTTGAGATGTCATTTAGGGTAAGGAGGAGATTTTAGTATTAGAGAAATAGTGGTAAACAGACATTAGATTATCAGGCTGACATAAATTTTAATCAGGATCCAGAAAATACACAAACATCTCATGTGCATCAATGTGGAAAATCTATGTGCATGAGAGACAAAGATCAACATGAAACCTTCCTTTAGTTTGTGTAACAATACACAGCAAAAAGCATATAAAAATATTACTTTTAGTATTTAACTATTAAATATAAAAAGTATTACTCTTAGCATTTACCTGTTAAATAGAAAAGGCTATACACTTGGCATATTCCTATTAAAGAGAAAAATATATGCTCTTGGCTGTTACCTTTTAAAATAAAAAAACTATTCTTTTGGCATTTACCTATTAAATAGAAAAATCTTTAGTCTTGGCATTTACCTATTAAATAGAACTATATTCTTGGCATTTACTGTTAAACAGAAAAAGCAATACTCTTGGCATTTACCTATTTAAACAGAAAAAAACTATAGTCTTGGCATTTACCTATTAAATAGAAAAAATATATTCTTGGCATTTACCAGTTAAACAGAAAAAGCAATACTCTTGGCATTTACCTATTTAAACAGAAAAAAACTAGTCTTGGCATTTACCTATTAAATAGAAAAAACTTTATTCTTGGCATTTACTGTTAAAAAGATAAAGCTATACTCTTGGCATTTACCTATTTAAACAAAAAAACTGTATTCTTGGGATTTACCTGTTAAATAGAAAAGGCTATAATTTTGGCATGTACATATTTAAACATAACAAAACTATTCTCTTGGCATTTGCTTTTTAAATAGAAAAAGCTATAGCCTTGGCATTTACCTGTTTAGACAGAAAGAAAAACCTACTTTTGGCATTTACCTATTTAAGCAGAAAAAAATACACTCTTGGCATTTACCTGTTTAAACTGAAAAAAAAACTACTCTTGGTATTTACCTGTTAAATAGAAAAAGCTATAGTCTTGGCATTTACCTGTTAAATAGAAAAAAATATACTCTTGGCATTTACCTATTTAAACAGAAAAAGCTGTACTCGTGGATTTTGCCTATTAAATGGAAAAAGATATGCTATTAACATTTACCTAGTAAATAGAAAAAAACTATGCTCTTGGCATTTACTTATTGTATTAAAAAGCTATAGTCTTGGCATTTACCTATTAAATCAAAAGAGCTATACATTGGCATTTACCCAATAAAGAAAAGCTATACGCTTGGCATTTACTTATTAAACAGTAAAAGATATACTCTTGGCATTTACTTGTTAAATAGAAAAGCTTTACTCTTGACTTTTACTTGTTATATAGAAAAAGCTATAGTCTTGGCATTTACCTGTTAAATAGAAAAGCTTTACTGTTGACATTTACTTTTTATATAGAAAAAGCTATAGTCTTGGCATTTACCTGTTAAATAGAAAAGCTTTACTCTTGACATTTACCTATGAAATAGAAAAAGAAGTACTATTGACATTTACCTATTAAATTTTTCATTGACAAATAAGTTCATGTGACTCATTTGTCAACAGAAGTACTTTGCTATTCTCTGCAAAACACATGCAAAATAGAATTACCTTTACTGTAAATGGAGATCATAAATGCATTGTTTTCATCATCAGTGGACAAATTAACATAATTTTAGCTTGACATGGTCAAAGATTTTACATGCTTATTATCATGTTAGTTTGATATGGTCCGAGACTTCACATTGTCATTTTAGTTTGATATGGTCAGAGATTTATTTTTTATGTTTTTAGTTCTCCATGCAAAGGATAGATAAAACATACTAACAGATTTACTTGTCTGACTGGTGGTTTTGATTTTCCTTTAAGCCACCACAATAAGTACTTTCAGTTTATATTTTTTCTTTTGTGGAACCCATTGATTGTACAGTCACTAAACCTGATGGGTACATTCACCTTGAGAAATACTAACCAAATTATCATTATATAAATTAGCACATATGAACTAACTAATCAGTATGTCACGTTTTGTTTTCAGCTCCACTTCTCAGTAGCCAACCAAAGTGTATGTCTCAGTGATCTACCTATTTTTGCACAAGATATGTTTAACTGTTCTATTAGATAGTGGAAGTAGGCAAGACATAACGTTGTGGAGGTCTTGGACATGTATGTTAACTTTCTATATGCAGGTGTGGATGTGTGGTGGTAAGATATACATTGTGACCTGCTCCAGGGTAGGGCATGTGTTTAGGAAAACCTCCCCATACTCATGGCCAGGGGGCGTTGCCAGAATTATTAACCACAACACTCAGAGAATTGTAGAGGTCTGGATGGATGAATATAAGGACTTCTTCTATAAAATTAATCCAGGTGAGTAATTTCTTGGAAAGCTGTTTAAAATAAAAATAGCATAGCTGTAATGAGCTTGCCACACAAACATCTGTTGTTAGATGTGAACTCAATGAAATGTAATGAACTTGCCACACTAAAGTCTGTTTGATGTGAACTCAGTGAAATGTAATGAACGTGCCACACTAGAGTCTGTTTGATGTGAACTCAGTGAAGTGTAATGAACTTGCCACACTAGAGTCTGTGAACTCAATGAAGTGTAATGAACTTGCCACATTAGAGTCTGTTTGATGTGAACTCCATGAAGTGTAATGAACTTGCCACACTAGAGTCTGTTTGATGTGAACTCAATGAAGAACCTCTGAAATTTTTAACTTTTTGAGGGAATATGGTTTCTATAACTTATTTTGGCCTAGTTTTAAGGATTTTATAATTTTTACTTATTATTTTATTTTCTATGCATTTTACAGAATTTTAACATCTTTACCATTTGCATTTTGTCTTGTAGTACTTCATGCTTGCATTTACTTATAATGGTTTATTTTCCTTAAGTTTCATGCAACTCTTCATTCTTACATCTTGTAGTAAGCACCATCTAACTATTAGTTGATGTGCATGTAGATCCTATGGTCCACTTTCCACATCCAGGATAGTCTGGTTTTTATCTGGTTACATTTGTATCATATTTATAGATATGAAAATGACAATCTGGCCTATGCCCTGGAGGTTGTTGCATATGCATGATAGAGCCGTTATTGTGCTGAGGTTCCAAACAGACATACATACATAGATACATACATGCATACATACATATTAGAATTACAGAATAATATTAGATTGGTTGGTTTATAATGACCTTTTAAACACATTATTATCTTTAAGAAATGATGCTTTGAACACATTATTACCTATGTCATGGCAGAGAAATGACACTTTGAAAATATTATTACCTAAATGTCTTGCCAAGGAAGTGACACTTTTTTGACTGTATTATTACATAAATGTCTTGCCAAGGAAGTGACACTTCTTTGACTATTATTATTACCTAAATGTCTTGCCAAAGATGTGACACTTCTTTGATTACACTGGTCAACAGTGAAATCATTACTGACTTGAAAAGGCCCTAATCTGTAGTATTTTGGTGTGCCGAACACGAATATAACCGTGAAAAATTTGTATTGGCTCTCGTTTTGAAGATATTCATATACCTCATTTTCTATGTTTCACTGTGTAAATTTCTCCAGTAGGACTGCAGCAACATCCGGAATAATGATGTAACATTGCATAATACCATCATGCTCACATCATCCACAGTTGATTGCATCATTTTCTGATGCAATGCAATACTAATGCCATGCGGCTGCTGAAGTAAGTTGACGTCAGCAGTGTACTATACATGTGTAGGCCTATTATACTAATGCCAGGCGGCTGCTGAAGCTGACGTAAGCAGTGTACTATATAAAGCCCAATCAGATAGGTTCAGCATTTAAAATATTTTAGACGTTGTGCGAGACAGTTCAAGCTACTGTTACATAAAACTTATTATTTTATCCATTTACGTACAATAAAGAACAGTAATGCCTCGAAAGTGTGTTAATACCGCGGACAATTTTTGCTATATTTGTGGGGAAGTGACATTTGCCAACCAGAAGAAAAGTATCAATTCTCAAGTGAAGAAGGCATATCATCTTTACTTCGGATGCAAGGTTGGTGACCAAGACAAGCCTTGGGCTCCGCATATATGCTGTGCTACATGTACAACACAGCTTTCACAGTGGTTGAATTGCAAAAGGTCATCAATGCCGTTTGCAGTCCCAATGGTGTGGAGAGAGCCAAGCAACCACCTAAATGA
This sequence comes from Sinohyriopsis cumingii, assembly GCA_028554795.2. Taxonomy (NCBI): domain Eukaryota; kingdom Metazoa; phylum Mollusca; class Bivalvia; order Unionida; family Unionidae; genus Sinohyriopsis; species Sinohyriopsis cumingii. The sequence continues at coordinate 88,132,587 of CM068840.1, read as the reverse complement.
CTGTTACTTCTGCTTGGTTCCTCCTCTTTCCGGCGGAATAACGAAGCGAAAGAAGTCGAGAATAGTCTACCCAAACATTCCGTCTGCATTGAGACCAGTTCCACATGGTGAGGGACTTCCTATTCCAGAACCTTCAGCAGAATATTCTCTTGATTCATCTGACGAAGACAAAGGTGAGTCGACCTGTTCTTCTCCTGGTCCATCAGCATGCAGTGATCCAGATTTTCACTGTGGTGCATCATCAACCCCACACAGAATAACACAGGAAGAACTAAATGACCTGATTCGTGATTTGGACTTATCAAAGAACAAGGCAGAATTGCTAGGATCAAGACTCCAACAATGGAATCTTCTAGAAGAAGATGTCACAATTACTGCATATCGAAAGCGCCACCAGCAATTGGAGCCTTTCTTCAGAAAGGAAAGTAATCTGATATTCTGTTCCGATATTGAGGGCCTCATGAATGCTTTAAAAATCACTCATGACCCACAAGAATGGAGACTATTTGTGGACTCTTCGAAACTGAGTCTCAAGGCTGTGCTTTTGCACAATGGAAACATTCTTCCATCTATTCCAGTAGCGTATGCTGTCCACATGAAAGAGACATACGATAACTTAAGGCAGCTACTGAATTCCATTGAGTATAACAAGTACAGCTGGCACCTCTGTGGTGATTTGAAGGTAGTTGCCCTTTTAATGGGACTGCAGCAAGGATATACAAAATACATGTGTTTCTTATGCGAGTGGGATAGCCGAGCAAGGGAAATGCACTACATGAGGAAGGAATGGACTCACAGGCAGAATGTAGCCATTGGAGAGAAGAATATCCAACACCCAGCTCTGGTTGAGGCTCAGAAAATCTTGCTACCACCCCTTCACATCAAACTAGGTTTGATGAAGAACTTCGTGAAAGCCATTGACCGGACTTTGCCAGCATTCCGATACCTGCATGAAAAATTCCCTCGACTCAGCGAAGCAAAGATTAAAGAGGGAGTTTTTGTGGGTCCTCAGATTCGAGAGCTTTTCAAAGATGACCGGTTCAACAACTTGCTGGAAGGTGACGCGAAACAAGCATGGAATGCTTTTCGCCTAGTTTCTACAAACTTCCTCGGAAATGTTAGGGCAGAAAACTATAAGGAACTAGTAGAAGACATGTTGATGAAGTATACGAAACTTGGCTGCAATATGTCTCTAAAGATTCACTTCCTTCATTCCCATTTGGATTTCTTTCCTAGCAACTGTGGTATTGTTAGTGATGAACACGGCGAACGTTTTCATCAAGATATCGCAACAATGGAACAAAGATACCAGGGAAAATGGTCCACTACAATGCTGGCTGACTACTGCTGGACACTCCTCAGAGATGCTCCCGAACAGCTGTACAAGAGACAGGCGAAGAAATCTAAGATGTAGTCAATGACTTGATTTTTTATAGGTAGGCTATTACAGTTGACTTTTACTATTGGAATGCATTTCGTTATGTAAACATTAATTTCTTGCAGATTACAAAAAAACTAGAGCCAATTTTGCAATTTGACTGTCATATTCGTGTTCAGCACATAAAAATTGATAAGAATTGACTAATTTTATTTCAGTAACATGACTTTTGTAAAAATTTGTTGTCCAGTGTTATTATTATTACCTAAATGTCTTGCCAAGGAAGTGACACTTTTTTGACTGTATTATTACCTGAATGTCTTGCCAAGGAAGTGACACTTCTTTGACTATTATTATTACCTAAATGTCTTGCCAAGGAAGTGACACTTCTTTGACTATTATTATTACCTAAATGTCTTGCCAAGGAAGTGACACTTCTTTGACTGTATTATTACCTAAATGTCTTGCCAAGGAAGTGACACTTCTTTTGACTATTATTATAACCTAAATGTCTTGCCAAGGAAGTGACACTTCTTTTGACTATTATTATAACCTAAATGTCTTGCCAAGGAAGTGACACTTCTTTGACTGTATTATTACCTGAATGTCTTGGTTCGAGTCTCAGATTCGGCCAATGTGGGTATTTGAGAAAGCTTGCCAGTAGCTTCTTGTGGGTCGGTGGTTCTTTCCAGGGGTTTTCCTGGGTTCTTCCTCCACCATTAATACTGGCCACCATGTATAGCCTATCATGTGCTGAAAAATGGCATTAAACCCAACAACAACCTAAATGTCTTGCCAAGGAAATGACACTTTGTATTATTACCTAAATGTCTTGCCAAGGAAATGACAGTTTGAATGTATTATTACCTAAATGTCTTGTCAAGGAAATGACAGTTTGAATACATTGCCTATATATCATGACAAGGAATGACACTTTGACCACATACTTACGTATATTATGCCATGGAAATGACAGTTTGAATTCATTATTGTGTATATGTCTTGCCAGTGAAATAACAGTTTGAACATAATGCCTATATATCATGGCAAGGAATAACACTTTAAACACATTGCATACATCATGCCAAGGAAATGACAGTTTAAATGCATTATTGCATATATGTCTTGCCATTGAAATGAAAAATGCATTATTGCCTGTATGTCATGGCAAGGAATGATACTTTGGACACATTGCATCTATCATGCAAAGGAAATGATAGTTCGAATGCATTATTGCATATATGTCTTTCCATTGAAATGAAAAACACATTATTGCTTGTATGTCGTGGCAAGGAATGACACTTTGAACACATTGCATACATAATGCCAAGGAAATGACAGTTCAAATGCATTATTGCATATATGTCTTTCCATTGAAATGAAAAACACATTATTGCCTGTATGTCATGGCAAGGAATGATACTTTGGACACATTGCATATATCATGCCAAGGAAATGATAGTTTGAATGCATTATTGCATGTATGTCATGCCAAGGATATGGGAGCTAAGTGACATTGCCAAGGATACATCATTATGAGTCTGACTATCTGTACAAAGTGCAGTTATGGGGCCTGCATGGTGAAGTGATTACAGTCATTTCACACCTCTTCAACCCCAGTAGATGACTTGTTTAAGGGTTTTTCATGGGTATTTTTCTAGTTTGAAAGTGGGATTATAATAATGATCATGTGCAAATGCAAATGAGTTGTCACACATCCCTTTACTTGTTTCCACCACACATAGCCAATATTTCTTTCCTAAGTTGGACTTTATGCAACCATCAGAAATTTTTATTTAAAAGAAACTGTTTTTACTGCTCCAGTGGCCTAAGTGGTTAAAACTTCCACCTCGGATGCGAGAGGTCATGGGTTCATACCCTGGCAGAGTCATACCAAAGACTTATAAAAGATGGTACTAAGATCTGCCTGGCTTGGCACTCAAGACTGGTTGGCCTGGTGTCAGAATAATGTGACTGGGTGGGACATGATGCCACATGTCTGAGTTGTGATGCCCAGTGCTATACATCACTGTAAATGCCACACTGCAGACATTGTAGTGATATGACTGATTTTTTTTTAAAGCTACATTAAAAATCCAAATCAGACACACACTTGTCTCAGTTTTATTGGGTGGCATATTTCCCATTGATGACCTCATTTTGAAAGTAATTGGTTCTGTCGTCATATATTTTAATTGGAGTACAGATAATGGTATTCTGCAATTAAATTCCCAAACCAGTTTGATCCATTACATATTTAGAACCATATTTGACATATTTTGAGTTTTAGAGTTGATGTCACTTCATATATTTTGTAAAGAAAATAAAATTTTGTCTTTGAAATTTTCAAAGGTAAGATGATATGAATAGATGTATATTATTTCTGTGATACATGCTTTTGTCAAGGAAATTTTTACTTTATGAAAAAACTATCAGTGTTAGAACTGTCATGTTCCGAGGTTCTGACATTGCGAACCTGTTTATGCTGAGAAGAATTAGTTTATAACTAATCTCTGCATTTGGATATTTCTGTTTAAATTGCTGATAATGAAAATATTCAAAAATGTTTGAACTATTTATTTAATTTTCATTAAATGACCTAACCTAAATAAATTCATAAACATAGAGTGTTCATGTTGGTCATAGACTAGAATAGCTTATGACATGGCCTGTTTCCATCGTCTGTTGTCTATCATCCTTGGCTTCCACAGCAGCCATCTTGAAAGTCTTATTATCCTTCTACATGAACATATCAACATTGGGTTTTCACTGAAAGACATTGTATGATGTCTAGTTATTCCTAAATAAATGGCGCTGATCTGAAGTGCATTATGGCCAACATAACAGATATTTAAAACTTGTTACTCCTGAACCAATTTATGTTGATATGGGGTATACACCAGAAGACTTCTTTTATGAAGTCCAGTTGGTCTTAAATTTTACATGGTGCTGTTGTGACAGCCAATATGGCCACCACACAGCAACCATCTTGAAAATTTTGTTATCCCTGTTCCTTTTGAATGGATGGTCATATCTTCTTGGGGTTTTCACTTAAATACTTCTTATGAGATCTGCTTGGTCCAAAACAAAAATTGTGCTTATCTGGTGTACAATATGACTGCCACAGCAGCCACCTGGAAAATCTTCTAATCAATACTTCTCTTGAATAGAAAGTCATATTGAAAATGGGGTTTTCACCAAAGGATTTCTTGTGAAGTCTACTTGGTCTTAAAAAATGATGGAGCTGATCTGGCGTCTATTATGGCTGCCATAGTGGCCAGCTTGAAAATCTTATCACTACCAGTACTTCTCCTGAATGAATGGTCATGTCATCATGGGGTTTTCACTAAAAGATTTGTAGATCTTAAATAAAATGGTGCTGATCTGAAGTCCAATATGTGGCCATCTTTTTAGCTACTCCTCATTAAATTGCAAGTCATTTTGTCAAGGGGTGTTCATCAGAAGTGTTCTCATGGTGTCTACTTGGTCCTAAACAAAAATAACTAACCCTCATGGTGGCTATCTTGAAAGTATTGTTCTCTCTACTCCCTGATGGAAGGCTGTATCAGCATGGGGGTTTCACCTGTAAACTTCTTACGATACCTAGTTGATCCTAATAGAAAATGGCTTCAGTCAAATATGGCTGCCATGATGGTTGTCGTGAAAATCTTGTTGTCACTACACCTCCTGAATAGATGATTATTATTTTGACATGGTATTTTCACCAAAAGAATTCTAAATGATGTCTATTTGTCCAAAATGAAAATGGTGGCAATCTGACATCAGTATGTCACCACAGCAGATAATTTTGAAATCTTGTTATCGCTGAAGAATATTGGAGATGGTTTCATCACTAAGCAGTTATAAGAAAGAAATGGTCTTTACATGAATTCCTGGAAATTCCTTTTGCCTATTAGAGCATCGGTCCTTTCAAAGGACTCTTGTTTAACCTCTGTTTTTATTAAAATTCAGTTTGATGGCAGTAATACAGTACCTGCAACTATTGCATTGCTACCTGTTTCCAGAACCTTAAATCCTAAGTCCAAGTTAAAATTCCTATGTCATATCCCACATGCAGAATTTCATCCTCTTTTTCCTTGCACTATTATGCTCTTGCATGTGTGCCAGTACACTTAATGGATTTTGGAGATATTACGACTTTTTTCAGCCAAACACAACCTTTTTGGTGTTGTTTTAGTTATATTGTTCCAGATCCTTGCTTTGATTGCTTTTTGGAGGTTGTATGCAATCTATGGCATTTCAGGATTTGAGAGACACAACACTGGTCCCTGGCCATGACTCCAGGTATATCTGCACACCCTGATCAGTCAATGGCACCTCCTCTGAAGCTTTTTGTACAGGTTCAACATCAACAGCTACACAAGTAGCCCAAGTTCAGAACTCCTTCACTGATCTTTTCCTAGATATTGAGTTGTTCAGAAAAAAAAGGAAAAGATAGTCTTCTGAGGACCTGTCCTTCTTTTGGTCAACAGTGATTTGTATGGGTCCAAGTTCCAACAAGTCAGATCTTATCCCTTGTCAGGCCTTAATGTACACCACCATTCACGTTTTCCCCAACAGGACCACTCAGATTCTAGCACTCATAATTGACCTTGGGTCAAGACTTCATTGTTAGCTTACCTTTACCTCTTTGTCCTGGGAATTATGAATACAGATTCCACTTTTGTTCCCCCAGGGAAAGTCATTTGCAACCTATCCAGTTACTGCTTCATGTAACACTGGAAACAACACAAGAATTCGCTATCAGCTTGGACTTCCCTGGGATCCAATTTCCATCGCATCTGGAGCCAGAGGGTTAGTTCATCAGGGACTGTGTTCAGAGGAAGAATTTACCCTTCATACCAATAACCTTGAAGTGCAGATTGTTCCTAGTTCTGCAGGGCTGAGCCAACCTCATAAGGCATTTTTGCATTATGATTGACACAGCATTGGTTGTAGCATTCCTCAGACTTCAAGGTAGTACACCTGTTTCTTCTCTTTGTGTCAAAGTATGGAACCTCCAGTAGGCACTTGCATCAGAGATCACCCACAGAATACAGGTGGATTGTCTTCACTATTAAGAGAGCATATCAGTCACTCACCGAGAGGGACCTTTCATTCATGGGAATTAAAGCCCATAAGGTTAGAGCTCTTGCTGCATCTATGGCCTTCTTGAATCATTCCTCTTTGCATAATGTCATGCTAGCTATTTATGGGTACTGTCACTCTACCTTTTCATCTCTTTACCTTTGAGCTTTGGCAAACAAGAGTAAAGGCATTTTCTCAATAAGTCTAGTTGTGACAGTAGTACGTGTGACGAAGCAATCTACCAGTTTTCAGTAGGAATCACTTATACAGTAAGGATAAGTGCATTGTTTTTATACAGATATTTTTTTAGGCCATCAGCCTCCCCCTTAATTTATTAATTCAGCAATGCAATAATAGCAGGTAATGTATTATTGCTATTAAACTGTGGGGGGGGGGGGTAAACTAATTTTAATTGTGTAATATTTAGCTGCTGCTATTGCAACGTTTCCCTCCTCCCACTCAGCTCTAATGCCCTGTAGTCTTAGTCTAAGTTAAAAGAGAAAGAAATAATATATTCAGCATATTTGAAAATAATGAGGAATCTGACTGAGACTGAATTTTTTGTTTTGTTTCTGGACTGCTAATTACTACTTAAAGGAGGTATTATGTTAGCTTGGACTGGGGATTTGGCATCCAGGAAAACGATAACAATTCAGTAGTAGCAGGTAAGTATTACTTTATTAAAATTAGTTTTACCCCCACCCTTCTGCAAAAATGTAATTTTTGCTAGCAGTTTTTTTTTTCTTATTTTTTAAAATTTATAAATAAAAATATCCTTATTAAAATTAGTTTCACTTTTGTTTGAAAATTACAATAAATTGGTTCATTAATAATATTACAAGAATTATCATTACTCTATCCCTGACAGTTATCAATTATGTCAGGGGTGCACAACCCATGGACCGCAGGCCGGATCTGGCATGCAAATGTATTATGTCCGGCCCTCAGGGCAAATTAAAACAACACAGAAATCTGTCCTGTGAACAGTAATTATATTAAAGAAATTAGAAATCCATTGGGCTATTAACAAATTTGTGACCTATACTAACCTGACACAGAGCTTAAGTCTAACTCATTTATTAACATTGATTTCGTTAACCAAGTTGCTGTTGTATAGAACATGTAGCATTGTGTTTGCTGCCCTCGAGTGGTCTTAGAAAATGCAATCTGGCCCTTAGTCAAAAAAGGTTGTGAACCCTGAATTGTGTGAATAATCTACTGACTTCATCCTGGGAATTCATGTTTCTTTTTTGTGCTCTAGACATTCCTTACATTCGAAATATTTACATTATTTTATACCCTTTCAAATGTCCACGTCTCTAACCAATACTTAATATTTTGTTTCATTTCTGTATATTTGATAAAATCAGTAAATTGGATTCTTTGTTTACAGATCACCACCAGTGCTTGCTTGGCAGTCTTTATCATTGCTAATGTTGAGTGACAGTGCACAATATGAGAATGAATTTTGTATTGGATAAAATTGCCTAGTGGAAAGTAATGGAGATTCGTAAATTCTTATCTGCCAAGAATATGACCTTCTGAATAGTGTGACTGCAATATTTTTGCTGTACTATAATCTTTTTGTTTTCAGGTGTTAAAAGCACAGAATATGGAGATATTTCAGAAAGGAAACAACTCCGAGAAAAATTAAAATGCAAAAGTTTTAGATGGTACCTAGAAAATATATATCCAGAATCACAGATACCATTAGATTTCTATGCATTAGGAGAGGCGAGTATTACAACCTTACTAGCATATAAATAACACTATTCTGCCAATGCAGCTTGCATCACTAACATGCAACAGCTTAGACAACAACAGTTAAAATAACAACAGTATCAACAACATAAAAAACCACAACAACAATCACCTCTAATTTGCACATATATTTTTAGCTCTGCTGGTCATAGACCAGAAGACTTAGGGATGGTCTGTTCTTCTTTGTTTATCCATCTGTTTGGACACATTTGTTATCATTAATCCTCCTTAACCACTTGGAGGATTGCCAAGAAACTATTTGCACACATTCATCCCATGCTTTGGTTGGTCCAAAATGAAAATGGTGCATCTTAGACATTCAGTATAGCTACTATGGTGGCCATCTTGAAAATCTCATTATCACTACTACCTCTGAATGGATGGTCATGTCAACATGGAGTTTTCACTGAGAGGCTCGGTATGATGACTAGTTGGGCCTAAATGAATATGGTCACTGCAGCAGCCATCTTGAAACTAAGATACTCCTGCTGAGAGGACTTGTTTTTGCTGAAAGACTTTTCATGTGAATTGGTCCTAAATGAAAATGGCAACGATTGAAAAATCTTGTTATTGCTAATCATTGAGAATTGATGGTCACATCAACAAAGTATTTTCACTATAAGATCTCTTGCAATGTCTGTTTGGTCCTAAATGAAAATGTTGCTGACCTGATGTCTAGTATGGCTGCCACAGAGACCTTCTTGGAAAGCTTGTAATCGCTACTTCTAATTGAAAAGTACTATTGCTATGGGAACCAGAAGACTGCATTAGATATCTAGGGTGGTCCTAAATGGAAATGGTGCTGCCTACACAACCAATATGGCAACCACAGCAGCTGTCTTGTTATTGCTGCTGCTTCTGAGTGGCTGATTATATCAGCATGGGTTTTTGCTAAACATTTTATGGTGTTTAGTTTGTCCCTACTAATAATGGTGCTGTTCAGATGTCTTGTCACTATTTCTAATTGGTTGGTTATATAGATATTGTGCTTTCACCAAAATATTTCTATGACAGATAGTAGGTCCTACATGGAAACAGTGCCAGTTTGATATCCAGTATGGCCAACATTGCAGCCATCTTGAAAATCTTATTATCATTACTTCTCCAAAATGGAAAGTCATGTCATCGTGGGGTTTCCTCCTGAAGACTTTCCTTGATATTTTGTTAGTCTTAAATGATGTCTTGTTGGTCATAAATGACATCTTGTTAGTCCTAAATTATGTCTTGTTAGTCCTAAATGATGTCTTTTTAGTCCTAAATGATGTCTTGTTAGTCCTAAATGACATCTTGTTAGTCCTAAATGACATTTTGTTAATCCTAAATGATGTCCTGTTAGTCCTAAATGACATCTTGTTAGTCCTAAATGATGTCTTGTTAGTCCTAAATGACATCTTGTTAGTCCTAAATGATGTCTTGTTAGTCCTAAATGACATCATGTTAGTCTAAATGACGTATTGTTAGTCTTAAATGATGTCTTGTTAGTCCTAAATGACATCTTGTTAGTCCTGAATGACATCTTGTTAATCCTAAATGATGTCTTGTTAGTCCTAAATGATGTCTTGTTAGTCCTAAATAATGTCCTGTTAGTCCTAAATGAAAATTTTGTCCATCTGATATCACATATGTGTACCACATCAGCTGATTTGAACATTTTTTTATTGCTGGGATAAATTTTATTAACACTCATCAGTTAAAAGGAAGAAATTGTCTTGTCTTGAATTCCAGGAAATTATTTTTGATTAGTATAGCATCAAAAAATGATTTGAAGTGTCATTGAGAGAGTACAGTACACTGTACTACATTAATGTACACTACATCACACCACAATAGTTAAAGTACACCACACCACAGTATACTGTACTGCCAAATTGCTGGGTTTTAATATGTAATTTTATGATGCTAATATATACCAGCATGTCGGCCAGTTCTGTGTGTTGGGTAATTCTGTGCAACAATACGTCATTTCTGTAAACACTGGATCATGTGTTATTTTGGGTCAAAAATCCATTTTGTATTAAGAAAGAACGGTCATACTTTAATTAAGAAAAGTGATATTCCTAGAATTACAAAATAATCCCACATTTCAACTCTAAATGCATATGAAAATGTGATTTCTAAATGTCAGCATGAAGACCCACTCCATGACCTTCTTGAACACGTAACCCATAAAATCCTATTTGCTATGTATCTTTTAGAATCTTAAAAATAAATATATTATTTTAAAGATGGAAATGTATACCTTTAAAGAATTCTGCATTTTAATCCAAGTTTCCAATTTTGCAAGAAGTTGTCCCACATTTACAATATTGTCTGCTACCCATTGCGTCAACTTGCCACTAAAACTGGATTTTCAAGAAATTCCTTGGCTTATAGACTTTTTCCAAATTAATAATTTTTTCCCATAAACAAGATGTTGTAAACACCTTACACCCAATTCATTGATGTTTCTCTTCCACATAATAGCTTATTTTGTATAAAATGTTGAACTTTAATTTTTTTTTTACAAGATCGGTTTAGTTGGCTTAATATTGCTTGCCATATATTGCCACTGTTACGTTTAATTTTGTAAAAACTAGCTATAACACGGGTGTCTCGTGTGTCCAAAATTAATATTATTTTGAACAGAATATTCTGGTGACAAATGCCTCTTTTCAAATGGTAAGCATTGCAGTGTTTTATTTTCATCAATCGGTCATATTCGGTATGCCTTTTGCTTCATTATTGGGGATGGAGACCTTAGGTGCGCAGAAATTCCTGACAGCATTTTATAGATCGACCTTCATAAAGATTTCTATGTGCTCAATCAAGCTTTGTAGTAAACCAGTCAATTTCAACAGTAAGGAGGGATCTGCCTCAAACAGTTTAGTCATTTGCCAACAGAAAGAGAAAATTAAAAAATACCGTGACAAAAAAAGTGTTAACTATGGCATAGTACTAATCCATAGGAAGAACATGGAATTGCAGATCTGATTGTAACAGGAAACCAATATATTTTAAAGTCAGGGAACAGCTGCACTATATGTAGCCCTGCTGAACATCATAATGACATCTGTGCCTTCTATACCCTTACATGTGACAGAAAAGACAGATCAGGGCAGTACAGATTGGGAGAAGGATTTTCATCAACCCAATTATTAGCATGAAAATGGACAAAAATTGTGATTGCTGAGCAAATTTAGATTTTTTAAATATTAAAATATGCACATCTTCTCATCAAGTCATTCCTAGCACACTATCTTGATGCCATTCATGCTCTCCTTATATGCAACACAGGCATTCTTTAGAAGATCATTGGCTATATTATATTTGTGACAGTCCTTGTCATGGTTGGTCTTAACACTTGGGATGTGATGTGCTGTTGCTGGATCCAGGTTTCCTCTTGAGTTGGCCTGAATGTTCCTCAGAATGGAAAATTTCCTTTCAGCGTCTGCATTGGAATGTTTCAATGTTAGGTACAACTTTACTGAGTCCACCAAGAAGTTTCAATTGTTTCCTGCCCATCGGTATATTCAGATTGCTAAATGCCTTTCAGATCTGATCAAGATTGGTACTGTTTGGGAATGTTTTTTAAATGTCAGTAAGGTTCTGCACATGAAACACAAATTTGTACATTATACCATCACACCTTTTGTAACTTTAATCTGACTTGGAGGCACCTTTATTGTCATCATTATCATCACTGTCACTCTTTAATAATTAACAGTCAAATCTGTATCACCTGGTAGTATTATAGACAAAGACATAGACCTCATTCATCCCATAGTATTATAGACAAAGACAGAGACCTCATTCATCTCATAGTATTATAGACAAAGACAGAGACCTCATTCATCCCATAGTATTATAGACAAAGACAGAGACCTCATTCATCCCATAGTATTATAGACAAAGACATAGACCTCATTCATCCCATAGTATTATAGACAAAGACATAGACCTCATTCATTCCATAGTATTATAGACAAAGACATAGACCTCATTCATCCCATAGTATTATAGACAAAGACATAGACCTCATTCATCTCATAGTATTATAGACAAAGACAGAGACCTCATTCATCCCATAGTATTATAGACAAAGACAGAGACCTCATTCATCTCATAGTATTATAGACAAAGACATAGACCTCATTCATCCCATAGTATTATAGACAAAGACAGAGACCTCATTCATCCCATAGTATTTTAGACAAAGACATAGACATCATTCGTCCCATAGTAGTATAGACAAAGACAGAGACCTCATTCATCCCATAGTATTATAGACAAAGACATAGACCTCATTCATCCCATAGTATTATAGACAAAGACATAGATCTCATTCATCCCATAGTATTATAGACAAAGACAGAGACCTCATTCATCCCATAGTATTATAGACAAAGACAGAGACCTTCATTCGTCCCATAGTATTATAGACAAAGACATAGACATCATTCATCCCATAGTAGTATAGACAAAGACATAGATCTCATTCATCCCATAGTATTATAGACAAAGACATAGACTTCATTCATCCCATAGTATTATAAACAAAGACAGAGACCTCATTCGTCCCGTAGTATTATAGACAAAGACAGAGACCTCATTCATCCCAGCCCCTTTGAACTTGATTTCAACCAACGAAATTCTCAGCTTGGATTTTGGAGTTTTTGGCATTGGGAGATAATACTGTTCAAATTACATTTGATCACACTCTAATCCATCTAGATAACATTAACTTCCAAAGCAGAACATAACTTACAGAGAGAAAGTAAGTTTAAATTTTATAAGGTCATTGAGCTCTTTAGTAACCCAGCCATAATCAATGTATTTAATCCTTTCAGAATTACTTCTCACATATAATATAATCTACCTCAACAAACTTCAAACAGTGAAGCCAGCCCACCCTGCCAACAGGATAAAAAGGTTGAAATTAGCAAATACATTGTCTTGCCCAGCCTAAGCCAGTTCATTCGCTTGATTACAGACAGTATTAGCATAAATCAACTATGCTGGAACCCAAATGTGACAAAAAGGAAAACTAATTCAATAATAATTTTGCATACACAGGATTTTTCTGGGAGGGATGTGAGACACCCCTAATCTTCGAGATAAATGATCCCACATGGGAGGTACATGTATGTATATATGAGTGATGGTGAAGCTGACAAAAGAATCTTTAAGAATAAAAATGGATTACATTAGTTTAAAAAATGTCTGTAAATTCTACAGCTCTGTAATGATTTCAACACAGTGTGAAAGTTAAGTTTCAGAGGCCAGATGTCTTCTGTTTTTAATGGTTTTGACACATTATTAGGTATATCATGCCAAAGAAAAGGTAAAGTGACTCTCGAGGTCAGAGCAAGGCAATCAGCCCAGGCAAGTATCAATCCAAATACTATTTGGTTATGAATCCAATGCACCACCAACTGTGCTACTGTAGCTGTCTAAGACATAAGATTGGGGGGGGGGGGTATTTGTATGTTGTTTTTTACCAAAACTGCTATCAAATGTACGACATCAGTTCATGAATTTTCAAGAAATTTTATGATACGCCTTTGTCCTCTTTTGAATTGAAAATATAATGCCCCTTTCTATCTCACAGATTAGAAATAAGGAAACTGGAAAGTGTATTGATAGTATGGGTCGGAAGAGTGGAGAAAAAGTTGGACTTGTTCACTGTCATGGCATGGGAGGAAACCAGGTAAAATTCAGTCTTTTGTACATTGAGACAATAATAATTAGACATAATTGTTATAATTTGCAGCATGGATTTATCATTTCTTTGTCTTTAATAACTGTAATTTCCAGTTAGTTGCCTCACACACCCCACATACTTTTTATACAATTATTTGGGTAGAGAAAGAAGGAAAATGCTTTTTAGCGACATAAAAATTACTGTGAATGAACTATTTTGGATGCCTTTTAGGATACATTGCTTCTACCCAGGACTAGTAGAATAACTCTAAAAACAATTTTATTTCTGTGAAAACAGTAGGATTCCCCATGAATTTTTGTTCTAATGAAAACTTTATTTTCCAGAAACCATGAAAATTAATATGCATGACTTTAAATAAATTCACTTTATCTTGTGGAACCAAAAACACAGTATGATTTCCAATACCATACATAACTTGCTTATAAGTCAGGTCCATCTACCAAGACATAGAACTGCTGGTAAATTTCATGACAGTAGATTTGGGTCTGTGCGGTTTCTTAGGAGCATTAAGTAAACAAACAACATAGACCCTGATCTGCCAGTGCATTATGTGGTAGCAGATCTGGGTCTATGTTGAATGCATTTGGACTTGACCTATAAACATGTATATATGGCATTTGTCTTGTTCATAAGTTAATGGCAAAGATTTTGTATTTATTTTGTATATTAGAATTATAGGATAATAACATATTCAAATATTTCTCATTTTAGTTACATAGTGTGTAGAATTATAAGATAATAACATATCAAAAGAATTATTGTGCTCCAATTATAGCACATATTTTGAACATAGCAGAAATAAATAAAGAAAATAAGATCTAATTATTTATACTTATATTCAGAAATATACACATTTAAAAATGTCATTAACAGAGATGTCAGCCATTCTGGATTTTATGGAATTTTTACAATTTTTTATATAAAAAAACCCTCTCCATTCTGAATTATATTGATAAAATTCTAGAAAATTAAAACTCTTGGGGGATACAATTTTGAATAGGAAATTTCATTGTAGACTCGGGCAGGGAGGAAATTGCTATTAAACATGATAGACTGGTATATAGATAGGATGAATTATTCATTCTGGAATGGGCTACAGAGTCTGAAAAATTTTTTGCTAATATTCCTGACATCTTGCTCATATGCTGGCATCTCTGGATTAATAGAAAATTGAGAGCAAAATGTTAAAGAATTGCATGTAGTTTCATTTTGTTGAAGTTCATTTCAGTGTCCCAGTTAGGCAGCTAAGAAAATAGAAGATTATTGTTAAGATTACTGCATCACTTTTTTCCCCTGTCCTTTGCTTCAGGATCTTATTGTGTAGCACACTATGCACTGTCTGGACTTGACCTTTAGATAATATGCAAAGTTTATGACTCCAAAAATCGGTGATTATGTGTTTGCAGAGAAAAAAAGGGCTTTATACATTTTAAACTTGATTAAGTAAACTTTACTATATAAAGTTAGAAAAGTCAGTGTTGTTTGTTTTAGGTCAGAATCTTTTTAAAGCAAGTTGTGGTAGACAAGGTTGACAATAAACTGGTTTATTCATGCAAAGAAAAGCAGCAGGTGACTTGGTCTTAGTAAATGTCTTTTGACTGCTAGATTAATGCCGGAATTAAACTAGAGTTTCTGAAAGTCTTCAAACATTTGTAAAAAAAATACCATACTAATTACTCTACAAGTTTTTTTGGATTATTTAGAGACCAGATGGCATGTAAACTGTAGTTTAGTTATGATGCAGTTTATGAAATAGTTAAACCTACTTATATCCAGGGGCAGCGCATTCAAATACATTTCTGCAATTATATTTGACACTTGTAAAGTTAATTAATAAAGCAAGCACTTATTTTTTATATTGTTAAAAAAACGATTTGGACAGACATCAGTGGAATTAAATGTTCTTATACAAGAATTTCATGTCCTCTGCTTGCGTTTTTTTCAGGGGGTGGGGGAACCAGTGATCTGCCCTTTTCAGATTCTACCAGGAACACTGATTTGTTTTATGTGAAAGGTTACAATTTTTGTGCTATATTTCATTCAAGCGACCTTGTATAGATGTTTCTTGCATGATGTTTTAACAATCATAAGGAAAATTAGATGATAGAAATAGAAAAAATAAAAATGCTGATACAGGTGATAGAAATAGAAAAAATGGAAACATTGATGCAGGTGATAGAAGTAGAAAAATTGAAAACACTGACACAGGTTTTAAGCATGAAAGGATTTGTCAGGTTGGAGTGACACAGTTCTAGAGCTGGGTACTGTGAAAAATTTTGTATCGCAGTATTTATGAACATACCATGATACATAACACGTTATACTGCAATTATATTAGGGACCTATAATTTAATAGTGGCCGGGGCCTGACACCTTAATTTCTGTCCGTTAATAGCAGGAAAAAATATCTTGCTTTGTTTAAAAGCAAATTAACACCATATTATATACCTGCTATTATTTCGAGAATAAAAAATATTATCTGATGGTTAAAAAAAAATATTTCAGTTTTAAAAAAATCACAGTTCCCCTCCAAAACAAATTAAATGGTCTTTACCTCATAGAAGATGAATTTGTTATGTACATGTTAGTTGTACAAGTTTTAATCTGAAAACTAGCACTAATGTGGGATGATTGAGCTTATGCAATAGCATATACTGTAAAGGACATTCGGCTGACATGAAAAAGCCTATTGATAAAAGTATGATGTGCTGATACTGAAGTCTACAGTTTCCTAGCTACACTATTGATACAATCGGCAGGGACACTTGAGTTGGATGTCAACACTCAGGCAAGATATTATCAGACAGGACCAGTAAACATAAACCACCTACAAAATGAGAAAATATTTAGTAGACTTGAGAAATTTGCATAAAGTTTAAACAGAAAGCAGTTGCAATCCTGAAAATCATATGATTATTTGCAGTCTTTTAAAAGAATATCTATGCTTAAAATATTCACATACACTAGTAAATAACTAAAACATTATAGTTGTTTGGGTTGGAGGTTTTTTGTTTTCTTTTTAATCAGAAATTTTTCCAAATGTTGAATTTGGCCTACATATTTTTTTTACATTTGAGTACCACATTGGCATAATTGACACATGTCAACATCATAAATATAATTATATTTGTAATATTCACAATTAATTTACGACAGAAACAACTGTTTTTTAATTAAAAAAAGTCAATTTGTTGAATTATTTTATCATGAAAAATGAAAAAATGACGCTAATATTATTAAAGTTTTACCAGTATTACTCAAGAATTTTTGTATATTCTTCACTGACTAAAACTACCAAAGTATTGATACAGTGGAAAAGTACACTGGTAGATACCACTTGAAAAAATACAGCAGGAAACCAGTACACCAATATGACTGCACCTTTAAATCCATCACAACCCAGAGACTTGGTACAATATTTTAAATTCTTCTTTACATGTGATGATGGTTGTGAATCATTTGAATTTGGATCTGATATTCCTTATTCCAAATTGTTCTTCAAAATACAAATAATGTAATGTACCTCTTATATGTACTTTATTTTATGAAGAAAAAATAAATAAAACAACCCACACATCTACAAAAGAAATTATTCAATTTTTACATTTTTAGACTTTTTAAAATTGCATGGATAACTTGTGTAAAAAGGCAAATGTTGATTCCATGTCCCACTTAAAAGTTGGTGTTGTAATTGTTTGATCTTTTATCATAAAACCTGTTATGTGTTTACATCCTGAGAATATTTACACTCATGGTACCATAAGTTGTTACTTTTATTTAATTTTTTTATCATTCTATATAATACAAAACATTTGCCATTTCTGATTTTTTTTTCTCCAAACTTAATGTGCAGGTGACCTTTGGCTTCTGAGAGCTACACTGAAGTGTTAATCGTCATGGATATAGCTATAGCACAATTATTTTAATATTCATTTTAAACCTAAGAGTACTTTTTCTAGGTGTTTTCTTACACAAAAAAGAAAGCTTTACAAACGGATGATGTATGTTTGGATGTGTCTGCCATGGGTGGCCCAGTCAAACTATTTCAGTGCCACGGCATGGGAGGTAACCAGAAATGGGAATATGACAAGAAGGTATGAGATCTTAGGGCAATAAAAGTTGTGTCCCATGATATGTAAATTGCATGTTATAGTGTGAACAGTTTAACCATACAAATACATCTGCATTTTAAAAAAAGTTGTGCTGTGGACTAAGACCATGTTTTGAATATTTTGCTATGATCCACATTTATTAGCACTGGACAATAACTGAGACAAGGAATGGTCACATGTATCATCAAGTAGAGTATAAATTTCCATGACTTTCTGATTTAGTATGTTTTTAAAGTATATTTTGTATTATTTTTGAAAGGATTTCCATATTTAAGACTGTATGAACTTGGGGGGAGGTGGCAGTTCAATAGAAGGGAGGATAATACATTTAGTTTTGGTTTCCAAGCTTTTTTCAAAGTATTTAGAATGATTTTTTGGTAAGTTTACAGATGATTTGCAATGTTGAACTGTTCATTTTCTAGTCATTAATTAATGATGTTTATATTTTCTTATAGGTATTATGTGGCATGCCTGTGGAAAGTCCCATTGACTGTATTAAAATATTTGCACATAGTAGTCTGTAGTAAAAAGATACTGTGGGAAAATGTTCCACCACAAGGCATAGCAACCTTTTAAATTTGAATTTACTCAATTTGTACATCTTTTCATGGAGTAGAACATTTTCCAGTGGATAAAGCTTCTTATTTTTGAAAATAACAGAAGGCTTGCTTCAACATTGTGAACAGTGTTCAGTATATGTTGTACCTTTGAAATTCACATATCTTTGACATTTTTTGGCAGAATTCAACTGCTTTGGTATAACATTAAAATTTGTCTCAATTTTATGTAATGATACAAGAGGAGTTCCTGTCCTGCCTGCCTTACCTTCTTAAGCAGGATGCATGTTTTATCATGTAACAGTGTTACAAATTTGAAAAATCTTCAACATCAATTGCTGTATTCAGCTGAAATATAGATTAAAATCACCCTAGGTCGAGGGCATGAAAATAAAAAATAAATGGACTTAAGCTGACATCCATAAATTTGGAGACATCACTCAGATCCCATCTCTGAAAGATCTGTTGGATCAGTAAAAATTTCAACCAGCTCACAAGGGATCGTATGTTGGATGCGTGGATTATGAATGCCCATGACAGAAATGACAATGTGCTCTTAGATACATCAAGAAAATATGGGTGCCTTTGTCAAAACATTCACCATGCATGCTGAACTGGCCTGCTACCATGACCCAGTACACTAATTTCAGTAAGGATGATGCAAAATAATGTAGTATATCAGGCTTGTGCCAAAACTTGGCCAACCAAAATAGGCCACATTGGTGGATTAACAAATAATGCAAACTTATACCAAAGAACAGTTCTTTTTGTTAGATCAGTTAATGATAAACATTGACTGCATTGTGTAGTGACAGTTGTAAAGATGTAGATATTTGTGCAGGGTGAACATCTGCTACCAAAACATCAGAAATTAGATGATGACAAGAAAGACTCAATTGTAAATTTTATTTATAAAAAAAAAAAAGAGAAAGTACCAGAAATGCAGGGAAATTGAATATGAATAGCTGAAATTTGACCCAAATTTTTGTTGTTGTGCACTGAGTAATTGGAGTAATACAAAAGTGTGCTGATTGGTGAAATTGAAGTAGATTGACAATTTTATTATTATGGTGATCCTATGGATAAGTTGTTGTTATTGTTATAGGATTTAACGCCATTTTTGAGCACAAGATAGGCTATACATGGTGGCCATTATTAATGGTGGAGGAAGAACCCGGGAAAACCCCGGAAAGAATCATCGACCCATGAGAAGCTACCAGCAAGCTTTCTCACATACCCACATTGGCTGAGCCATAGACTCGAACCCAGACATAGGTGAGATGGCAGTGATCTGTAACAGTGAGCGCTATAGAACACGCAGCCACTTGGAACCCCTCCTATGGATAAGTGGACAAATTTTATAATTTCAATCCTGGTATAGTGTTTATAAGCTGATATACTTAAAGACTGTTAGATACACTTGTTATGCTGAAAAGCATGCAAACAATTCTGAGGCAATGTTCTCCATGGAACACTAGTTTGTTTTTGTTTAGTTTTTTTTTTCTTTTTTCTTTTTTCTTTTTATAAGTTGGTAAAAGTTCAAACATCATTGTCAGTTATTAACTAGAATTGAATATTGTATAGTAGATGTCTATTTTGTTTTAATTAAAGAGCATGAATTTGGTGTAAAGAAAAGATATTGATAATCCTAGTTATGTTTTTGGTGTCAAGAAAAGATATGGATAATCCTAGTTATGTTTTTGGTGTAAAGGAAAGATGTGGATAATCCTAGTTATGTTTTTGAACTTACCAGACTACATACTGAGTAGGGAAAATGGAGACCAAAAATTTCTAGAAAGGATTGCAGACATGCTTAGTGGCTGTCAGCTAACACAAGATTCTTAGTACTACAGACTACTCTATGCTTTTATAACTTGAGTTATTCCCCCTGCATCACGCTATATTATATTTTCTGTTGTTGCATGTTGTGTGTAGGTATTTTGCTATACTGGAAAAGATCAGCTTATGATGGATGAAAACTATTGTATAGACGTTGTTGGCAACACAATCCAATTTACCTACTGTTCCAGCGATGGACCTAAATGGAAGTATGACAAGAAGGTAGATGGTGACACATTTCTCCTGATTTTTGTTTTTGCCAGGGAAAAGAGCATTTTGTTCCATTTTGCATAGTTTGTGCTTCTCTCTTTTTAATATGCTTAGTTTTGCTTATATATGGAGTTTTTTGTTTTGTTTAAATTTTTTGCTTGACAGTGTAGTGTTCTCAGTGTAATGATTTTTTGCACACCCGGTCAGGAAAGTTTATGCCATGGTCCTGTGTCTGTCATTATGTGTCCTGAAAATCTTGTGACTACTACTACTGAATGAAAATCATATTAGCATATTGCTTTCAGTTAAAGACTGTCAGTTGGGTCGAAAATCATGCTGATCTCATCTGATATAACTACTTATTAAAAGTGGTCATCTAGGAAATCTTTTGTTTCCCATAGATGGAAAGTCATGGCGGTTTTCAACTGAAGATTTCATCAGATATCTAGTTGGCACAAAGTGAAAATAGTTTTGATCAGACCTCCAGTGTGTTCACCATGGCAGCTGTCTTGAAAATCTCCTTTATTTCTTGCAAATGTCTTATTGAAATGGAATTTTATCCTGAGGACTAATTTTGGTATCTATTTGGTCCAGAATGAAAATGGTGATGATCAGACCTTAATTATGACTGTCACAATTAATATGTTGATGTTTTTCCTTAATGGATTATCATATTAATATGATGTTTTCACCAAAAGTCTTCTAATGGTGTGCACTTAATCCTAAAAGAAAATGGTGTTGATCTTACATCCAGTATGGCTGTTACATGTCTAATTTGAAATCTTATTGCTCTAGAACATCATAGGTGGTTTCAGCACTGATCAGTTAAAATGAAGAAAAGTGTGCTATTTTGAATTCTTGAAAATAATTTTCAGCCGAAGAGCATCAGCCACTTTGAGACACTCTTGTTTCATTGGGATCTTGGATAAGTTCCATACAACAAGATCCACTATATTAATGAAGTAATCTCGCATTGGATTGGCTGAGGTTATTACCACTCTGAAAGTCACATTTCAGACTTGAACTATGGAAATCAGAATCTTGTATCATATGTATCTCTGACATGACTCTTGTATTGCTAGGATCTCTGACATGACTCTTATATTGTTAGGATCTCTGACATGACTTTTATATTGTTAGAATCTCTGACATGACTCTTGTATTGTTAGATCTCTGACATGACTCTTATATTGTTAGGATCTCTGACATGACTCTTATATTGCTAGGATCTCTGACATGACTCTTGTGTTGTTAATATCTCTGACATGACTCTTGTACTGTTAATATCTCTGACATGACTCTTATATCAGTAGGATCTCTGATTGGCTGAACATTGTTAGCCCCAGGAAGCCATATTTGTGATCCAGTTTTCATCTGGGTTGGAATATGAGCTTGTATCATCAGGCTCTCACAATGCGCAAGATCCATGCATTCTATTGATGTGATACTGTTTTTGATTGAGTTTGCGATGCTTTTGCAACTATTTCTGATAAGATTTTTATCCAGCCAAAGAATTAGACTTTAGAATTAATTTCTATCAGTCTGTAATAAAAAGGTAAAATCAGCACAGTATAGTGTTTGGCAGATTAGGTTACATATGGTTAATTTTTTACAATACTACATAAACCTGCTTAATGAAATGGTCAACTGTTACGTTTTGAAAAGGAGGAGAGCAATATCAGGTCCAGTTTGGCCTCTTTTCATTTATTGAAGGCATATGAAAATCCTTACTTGGGTGCAGTTTTGTTGCAATTATAATGGTGCATTTTATTAAAAAAACTGTGCAGAGAAATAAACTTACCAGTAACCATTTCAGAAACTTAATTTATGGTTTTATAATGATTGACTAGAGTTGATTATTTGTTGTAATTGTATTAGATAGTTGAAAATATTGTAATCTGGACTCCATTAATCCCAAATTATTTACAGTATATACTCACATGTCAGGTCCAGTTGCAAACTACATAGACCCTGATCTGCAATTGCATAATGTGCCAGCAAATCAGGGTCATTGTTCTATTGATTACTTGCATAGACTCTGATCTGCCATCAAATACTGTGCAAGCAGATCAGTGTCTGTGTTCTATTGATTACTCCAACAAACTTCATTGACCCAGATCTGCCAAAGCATTATGCCATGTTTATAAAGGAAGTGATACATGTACTGTCACATGATTTTTTGGTCTTTTGATCAACGTTAATCTGTGTTAATCCACAAAATCTACACTTAGCCTATGCAGACCTTTTATGATGACAGTTACATTTGGTTGTGATCATCAAATTAAAAAACTCTTCCACTGAGACTTTAATTTAAATATTTTCCACTCTGCTAAATCCAATGAACAAATAAATCACTTCCTTTCAGTGACACTTACAAAAACTACATATAACTTGAAGAATGAATATGTTATGCTTGTATTATTATATGGTCTTAATATACACTTCAGATAAACACAATCTGATTCACTAAAAGATCCTGGAACAATTAAATCGTATTATTTCCTTTTAGGATGCCTTGGTTAGCAACATGCTTTTTTTTTATTTATTATCCAATCAACAGCCAGGGTGCACATGAGATTTCCCCAGTACAACTGTGCTATCTAGAATCATGCTATGTTGACATAACCTTTATTCAGATAAAAGTGTGGCATACTTGACTGACATAATAGTTGATTTGACCTTTGTGATTGGCCTTGACTTACGAATGAGATTCTTTCAAGGAAGTGTACATGTACTTTACTTTAGTGTTAGCTAGCCACTATTTTAAAGAATTTAAAATATGACTGTCATACACCCAAATGACTCAAGTAAAAACTATAATTTAAAGGGTGATATAGAGATTCCTAATAAATTTGACATTAACTTTCTGGCTTTAGAGCTTTTTGTACAAAATGAACCTTGATTCATTTTGAAATATGGCTACCAGTACTAAAAATAGAAAATCCTTTTAATGACTTCTTCAAGAGAATTAGACCAAATTTAACAGAATGAACCCTGGCATAAAGGGCATATGAGTTTAAATAATCTACCGTCTACTGTGGCTGCTCTTATATAAAAACAGGAAACCTTTTAATAGCTTCTTCTCAAGAGTTTTATAGAATGTGACCAAATTTGATGGAATGCAGTACTGTCACATATGGATGAAGATATGAAAAGCAGAGAAATCTTGAAACAGATATAATATATGCCATCAACAGTATTGGAAAAAATTCTTCAGATAGCATCCTACTTGAAATCTTGTCAGCAGTTACTATAAAGGTTTTGAAGATTGTTTAAATGCATATGTATATATAGATGTATAAAGGCAGTGCTATTTGCATCCCAGATATTGCTTTAATGAAGAGGATAATGTGTCTGGATGGGACCAGTTTTGACAAAATCACTATAGAGGTCTAGATAAATGCATAAAAAAAGAGCTTGGGAAAAATGAACACCTGCTTGTACACTTTGGAGGTCAAAATTTAATATTAAACCCAGTTAGTTTCCACACTTGAATCTTCCCCTTATGCATCAAATATGAAATCATGCTTTCTTGAGAAAACTATACTTTATGTGAGAGAAATACACATGAAAATCAAGTATGGGTGTCTTTTCATTCGAACATTCACCCCATTCTGGCCAGTTGTACAAAACTGTTTATTGCTGCCAAATTTTTCTTCCTGGATTTTCTTTTCCAGTTGTATCCCTTCACTTACACTAGCAGTGAACATATCTCACTACAAAATTCATTCAGGTTTACACTTCTGTTTATTATTACACTTTTTCACACCAATTTTTTGCAGTTTTCTTGCAAATCTATGAACTAAGCTGCTGCAAGTTCTAAAACCTGATCAACCATTGATTTCAAAATGCCATATTTATAAACCATTGAAGTATGCAATGCTTTTTCTGACCATTGAACTTTTGTTTAGTAATTATTAGCTGAACTGTCTGAGCACTAATATATAATACAACATAGGTGAACAAAAACCCACTAATTCTCTTTCCGCTTTTTTAATGATTAAGACACCACTATTTCAGGTCAAATGCTGGACACCATACTTTATAGATATCTCTGTTTTAGTTATCTTTTCTCATCCTTGCACTTTTTACTAACTCATCAGTATCATCAATACTTCTATTATCATTATGTGGCAAAGCTTGATCTTTGGCCCCTACTCGGCTTTGAATGTTGCCTTATGTTTCTGCTTAAACAGCTTTTGAAGGACTTTGTACATTTAAACCAAATTGAATATAAGATGTTTGATTTTCACTATTATTGGGAGTACTTGCAAATGTTGCATCATTTTAGAAGTGGTATCCATTGGTATATGGAAACTTTCTAATTTGTGTTAGTGCAGGAGCTCTTTGTATGGAATTACAAATTGTTTCTTCTCATTGCCTTATACGTTAATTTACCAGTAAATACATCATTTGTAAGTTCATCATGAAGGCAGTGGGTCAAGAAGAAATTTGACTTTGCATCATAGACAAATTAATGTGGCAGTCTGTACATTTTCTTAACTAAAATGAGTAAGGTAGATGATTTTGATTTGTTTGTTTTTGTTGGTTTTATTGACACTTGAAACACATTATGCCCTGATGCAGCCAAACACAGGCTGGTCTGGACAAGTATTAAACCCACCAGATGAGTTACTATGGCTCCCCTAATTCTTGAGATAGTTTCAGTAGTGTGTAGTCTTCATCTCAGCAACAGGTATTCTCTCCATTTACTGGCTCGGTGTGTATTCTGAAAGGTTTTGGGTCATTTCACATGGTGTTTTAATGCATAGAATTGAAATGAATGTTAATAAGTGAACGTTGTAGATTGATGGGCTTGATACTAACAACAAATTCATGCATGTCACCAAAATTTGGCTGTTGGTTTGTCATAATTACTCTAAACCATTTGTGCACAATTTTTGTGGTAAGAAATTGGAAGTCAACATGGTCAGTAAAGCTGATTGTCAGAGACGACACTTATTGTACCTGAAATGTGCATTCTCCTTTGAGATATATTGTACCCTCTAATTTTGTATACACCATTAATTTGTAAAATCATTCAATTTGTCCTTTATGATTTCAGACAACTTTTTGTTCTGTTAAGATATTAAAATATTTATGCTGTATATACTCCTTTTTAAGTCAAGTCCAGCTGCAAATCACACAGACCCAAATCTGCCATCCCATAATGAACCAGTAGAGACTGGGTCTATGTTGTTTATTAGGAGTAATCACTAGACAAAACACCACAGACCCAGATCTGCCATCCCATAATGCACCAATATAGACTGGGTCTGTGTAGTTTATTAGGAGTAATTACTAGACAAAACACCATAGACCCAGATCTGCCATCCCATAATGCACCAGTATTGACTGGGTGTATGTAGTTTATTAGGAGAAATCACTAGACAAAACACCATAGACCCAGATCTGCCATCCCATAATGCACCAATATAGACTGGGTCTATGTAGTTTATTAGGAGTAATCACTAGACAAAACACCATAGACCCTGATCTGCCATCGGTCTATGTAGTTTATTAGGAGTAATCACTAGACAAAAAAACACCATATACCCTGATCGGCCAGTACATTATGTTGCTTGCAGTTTGACTCCCAAATGAGTATAAAGTGTACAAACAGTATATGCTGGCAAATAAAAGTGCAAAAAAACATAGACCCTGATCAGCTGTTGCAGATTGGGTTGTATGTTGTTTATTCTACTGATTAATCCTAGCAAACTGCATAGACCCAGATTTATTGGCACATAATTGATGTCAGATCCATGCATTTTGTAGTTGGATCTGGCTTACATGTAAGTATATACAATCGGCTGAAACTTGTTACTATATATTGCCAAAGAAAAACAATATAAATATTTTTTTTAAATGATCAGTACATTTGTGTATTAGAAATCATTTATTAAAGATATGACATTCATTTATTTCACTTTCTGGAGATTCAAGTGATATATTGAGTTAGGTTTGTTAAATATTTTTATCATAGAGTCAGTAATCCAAGTCACTTTTACTGTAGAATAAGTTGCTTATCTGTTCCAGTTTTTCCACACCTGATTTAATTTTTCTAGTAATACAAGAAAATGCTGACTCTAGTGTCATACTTATGAAGTTAATAGATTTAGGAATTAAGACATAAATTGTTAAATATTACTGATTCAGGTTTATCAGTTAGTACTTAATCAGCATTGTTGTCTGAACCAAATGTATGTCTGTAGTGAGTAGACTTGATATGATCCAAACTTTTTCATTTGAACCTCCATTTATTATGTATTTCATAATGATATTTTAAAATGTAGCAGTGTGAGAAACATTTATATTGCCATTGTGTCCATATAGCCTCAGTTATTTTTATATTTAGGCCTAATTTGTTTTTCTTCTCTCTCCCGTCTTCCCACCCTCTTACTCTCTCTCTCTCTCTCTCTCAAGCAGATTGGACATATTTTTAAATATGACTCCGTTGGTATGTTTATGTAAGCAAGGAGGTGCCATCCAAAAATTGGCTGGCAACAAACTCCACAACAGCAGCAAAGTAGTTTCCAAGTATTGTATAAAAATTTTCCTCTTGTCACTGACTGAACTTGCATGACCTGTTTCTATGCAATGTTCACTGTCAGTCATATTTGATACGCTCTATTACAAATGGTAAATCTTTTTGGGGCAAAACTCTGGATTAAATATAAAACTAAAACTTAACTGGTAATAGCTCTAGTCACCCTCATAATCAGTGTTTGAAAACCTTCCAGAAATTAGTGTTAAATGAGTGCTGGTGCAAATTTGAATTAAGTGACTATACAAATTTGTGTGCATCATCTGCTGCTTAGTAGACTGCAAGCTTGCCAAGGCCACAGGATTCATGTTTCAGTTCAAAATTAAATAAGTAGACTGCATGCTTGCCAAGGCCAAGGATTCATGTTTGAGTTTAAAATTTAATAAGTAGACTGCAAGCTTGCCAAGGCCACAGGATTCATGATTGAGTTCAAAATTAAATAAGTAGACTGCAAGCTTGCCAAGGCCAAGGATTCATGTTTGAGTTTAAAATTTAATAAGTAGACTGCAAGCTTGCCAAGGCCACAGGATTCATGATTGAGTTCAAAATTAAATAAGTAGACTGCAAGCTTGCCAAGGCCACAGGATTCATGATTGAGTTCAAAATTAAATAAGTAGACTGCAAGCTTGCCAAGGCCACAGGATTCATGATTGAGTTCAAAATTAAATAAGTAGACTGCAAGCTTGCCAAGGCCACAGGATTCATGTTTGAGTTCAAAATTAAATAAGTAGACTGCGAGCTTGCCAAGCAGTAAGTAAATTCATGTCAAGTGAACTCGTAGTCATTAAAATAATTTATCCAAGGCTGTTTTGCTCTGGTGTCTTTTGATGATGATCTTCAGCCTAACAGTGTTTAAATGTTTAATGCACAAGAAATGTGTTAGCAACATATTTTTAAAGGTTGCATTTTTCAGTTCAAAATAGTTATTAGTCTGACATAATACACAGAAGCATTGTATGTTGAAGATAAATAAATTTAAAGTGTCCTAAATTATTTAAAAATTTCACAGCATTTTTAATCAGTCTAGTAATACAGTCACAAACTGCTGCCACTGAATGAGACCAATATCCATGCAAGTTGATATAAAGGAATCTGGGTGGGGGTAGAGGGTGGGGTTATAGAAGATACAAGGAAATATTTCACTCGTGAAGTGAAAGCATTTTTATTGCCATCATGGACAATATGTAATGCTTCCACATCACAGGTGAAATATTTCCTTGTATCTCATAAAATAAAATATGTGGGTATCCTTTATTTATCCAGATACTTTTTGTTTCTCTGTGCAGTTCAGCTCATCAATTCTGTTTGGGCACTTTGGTTAACTTTAGCATTAAGCTCAATGACTCAACACTATCGTCAGTAGTCATTTAACTTGATCAGCAGATGTGTTGTGAGTGGACTACTCATCTTAGTCAAAGCTAGGTCATTTTGATCTGCATTATTTTGCTTTAGTATCTGCCAAAATTGTGTGTAGCTGACTTTCTGAGATACTTAAGATTGCAGGGTTGTTGTTGTTGTGGGGTTTGATGCCATTTTTCAGCACACGATAGGCTATACAGGGCAGCCAGTATTAATGGTGGAGGAAGCACCCAGGAAAACCCCGGAAAGAACCACCGACCCATGAGAAGCTACTGGCAAGCTTTTTCACATACCCACATTGGCTGAATTTGAGGCTCGAACCCACACAGACAGAGGTGAGATGGCAGTGATCCGTAACGGAGAGTGCTTTAGACCACTCTGCCACTTGGGGCCCCCTAGGAAGATTGCAGGGTAGAATTTGATATGGAAATGCGTCTTGAGAGACACTAAACCATTTAGACAAAAGTTATCTTTGCAATCTGGTCATACTGCCCTAGTTTCTTGTTTATTATATTACTATGTATAAAGTCCCAGTTATTGCATTTTTACATAAAAAATGTTGCTAACTTTACTGCCAAGTACTGAAAGCAATTAAATCTTATATAATTTAATAATAAACTTGTTATTGCTAATGTACTATTTTGTTCCATGATAAAAGATCAAATCAACTCTTAGGCCATTGAAAGCTACATAATAATATAATTCTAAAAGGCAAATGGTCAATTTCTCATTAGTTGATTTGTAGTACATAGTGCAAGTAAATGTAAATGAAGATTGATTTTCATTATATTATATAATTCAGTACACATCTTTACATTTCATGACATTGAATTGGTTGCATTTTTCAGACCCAGCAGCTACACCATATAAATAGTAACCAATGCCTGGGAGCATCAAATCCTCAGGATAAAGAAGTACCATCTATAGGTGAGCTTCATATATTTTCATATCTATCAATGTGTTTGCCATTTCCACTCTCTGTCCAATCCTTCTGTCTATCCTTCCTGTCCTCTCTCTCCTTCCCTCCCTCTTTGTCTCACTCCCCCTCCATCTATCCATCCCTCTTGCTTTCTGTTCTTAAACCCTGGATCCATATAACTGTATATCTTTTTTTGGCTCACCAGTCAGTCATGATGTACCCTGGGATGCTATGAACTCCCATCTCCCTGGCATAAACAGAATCATGATGTACCCTGGGATGCTAGGAACTCCCATCTCACTGACATAAGCAGAATCATGATGTACCCTGATATGCTAGAACTCAAATCTCACTGCATAAACAGAATCATGATGTACCCTGATATGCTAGAACTCAAATCTCACTGCATAAACAGAATCATGATGTACCCTGATATACTAGAACTCAAATCTCACTGCATAAACAGAATCATGATGTACCCTGATATGCTAGAACTCAAATCTCACTGCATAAACAGAATCATGATGTACCCTGATATGCTAGAACTCAAATCTCACTGCATAAACAGAATCATGATGTACCCTGATATGCTAGAACTCAAATCTCACTGCATAAACAGAATCATGATGTACCCTGGGATGATAGGAACTCCCATCTCCCTGGCATAAACAGAATCATGATGTACCCTGATAAGCTAGGAACTCCCATCTCACTGGCATAAGCAGAATCATGATGTACCCTGATATGCTAGGAACTCCCATCTCACTGGCATAAACAGAATCATGATGTACCCTGATATGCTAGGAACTCAAATCTCACTGCATAAACAGAATCATGATGTGCCCTGATATGCTAGGAACTCAAATCTCACTGTATAAACAGAATCATGATGTACCCTGATATGCTAACTCCCATCTCACTGGCATAAACAGAAAAATGATGTACCCTGATATTACAGGAGTTCCTGACATTGTTGAAAGTCTGTGTAAGCAAAATCATGATACACCCTGCTATTCAGGGTCCTACTGTCTCACATAAGCAGAATTTTAAATATACCCAGATATTCTAGGGGTTTCTGTTTTGCTACATAAGCAGAATCATAACACGATTCACTGGCTCGACAATATGCCTGTCTTGATTTTATTTATTCTTCCTTTATTCTTTGTATTTCTCTTGTATTTTAAAATTTGATGCCTTTTAAATAATAACACAGTCCTCTATCATAAGAAAGAGTAGTTGTATTACTACAACATATCTCAAACTAACAGGCAGCTTAGAAGTCACTTTTATTATGGCTGTTAGTGATTATTACTTTTGCCACTGATCATGCATTCTTTAGACATAATGACTTACTCCATTCCTATTTTCAGAATTATCTGTTGTCATTGGCTTCTGGAGCACCTTTTATAGGTTTTTAATGCATGATTGAACATCCCTTATGGTTTTAGTACACAGCACGTTTACAGCTGTGATCCATTTAGTACATTCCAAGCTGTGACCCATGTATCACATTCATAGCTGTGACACATGTAGCACATCATAGCTGTGACCCATGTAGCATAGTCATAGCTGTGACCCATCTAGCACATTCATAGCTGACACCCATCTAGCATAGTGATAGCTGTGACCCATGTATCACATTCATAGCTGTGATGCATGTAGCACATTTATAGCTGTGACCCATGTAGCACATTCATAGCTGTGACCCATGTAGTACATTTCAAGCTGTGACACATGTATCACAATCATAGCTGTGACCTGTTTAGTACATTCAAAGCTGTTACCCAAGTTGCACATTTATAGCTGTGACACATGTAGCACATTGATAGCTGGGACCCATGTTGTAGATTAGTAGTTGTGACCCCTGTAGCACAGTCATATCTATGACACATGTAGCACACTGATAGCTGGGACCATGTTGTACATTAATAACAGTGACACATGTAGCACATTGGTAGCTATGACCCATGTTGTACATTTATATATGTGACCCATGAAGTACATTCCAAGCTTGACCCATGTAGCACATTCCAAGCTTGACCCATGTAGCACATTCCAAGCTTGACCCATGTAGCACATTCCAAGCTTGACCCATGTAGTACATTCCAAGCATTGACCTATGTAGTACATTCCAAGCTTTGACCCACCGAGCACATTCATAGCTGTGACCCATGTAGTACATTCCAAGCTTGACCCATGTAGCACATTCCAAGCTTGACCCATGTTGTACATTCCAAGCTTTGACCCATGTAGTACATTCCAAGCTTTGACCTATGTAGTACATTCCAAGCTTTGACCCACAGAGCACATTCATAGCTGTGACCCATGTAGTACATTCCAAGCTTGACCCATGTAGCACATTCCAAGCTTGACCCATGTTGTACATTCCAAGCTTTGACCCATGTAGTACATTCCAAGCTTGACCCATGTAGCACATTCCAAGCTTGACCCATGTAGCACATTCCAAGCTTGACCCATGTAGCACATTCCAAGCTTGACCCATGTTGTACATTCCAAGCTTGACCCATGTAGCACATTCCAAGCTTGACCCATGTTGTACATTCCAAGCTTTGACCCATGTAGCACATTCCAAGCTTGACCCATGTAGCACATTCCAAGCTTTGACCCATGTAGCACATTCATAGCTGTGACCCATGTAGTATATTCATAGCTGTGACCCATGTAGTACATTTCATGCTGTGACCCATGTAGCACATTGATAGCTGTGACCCATGTAGTACATTTCATGCTGTGACCCATGTAGCACATTGATAGCTGTAACCCATTTAGTATATTAATAACTGTGACCCATGTGGTACATACATATGTGTGACCTATGTAGTACATTTGTAGCTGTGACCACTGTAGCACATTGATAACTGCGACCAATGTAGCACATTCATAGCTGTGGCCCATGTAGCACATTCATAGCTGTGGCCCATGTAGCACTCAGAGACCCTCTTATTTGTCCATTTTTTATCATCTGAAGCTGTGCAGATGGTCAGTTTGTACCCTTTTATCATCAGACCTGTGAGATACATTCACTGAGGCTAGTGTTAGCTGCCAGTGAATGGTGCTAGGTGACAAAAGCTAAGAATCCTCCCGTATTTGCTGCCAGTGAATGGAGCTAGGTGACAAAAGCCAAGAATCCTCTTGTACTAGCTGCCAGTGAATGGTGCTTGGTGACAAAAGCTAAGAACCCTCCTGTACTAGCTGCCAGTGAATGGTGCTAGGTGACAAAAGCTAAGAATCCTCCCATACACTAGCTGCCAGTGAATGGAGCTAGGTGACAAAAGCTAAGAATCCTCCCACACACTAGCTGCCAGTGAATGGTGCTAGGTGACAAAAGCTAAGAATCCTCCCATTCACTAGCTGCCAGTGAATGGAGCTAGGTGACAAAAGCTAAGAATCCTCCAACACACTAGCTGCCTTTGAATGGAGCTAGGTGACAAAAGCTAAGAATCCTCCCGTACACTAGCTGCCAGTGAATGAAGCTAGGTGACAAAAGCGACGAATCCAGACAGGTAGCTTGCTGAAAGCAATATTTGCAAGTTTTTCACGCACAGAATAACTTGCCAACTGAGGTATATGCAAAGAGACTTGAAAAATCTATTTTTCACAATTTAAATGACCTGCTGGAATTCTACCCATGGATTTTCATGAGAGTAGGCTGATGGGACACTGATTGTTTCAGCAATGCATGTAACAAAAAAAAGAAGCCACCATTGTAAACAGTTTTTGCATATGTGGACGACTTATTTTTGCATTGAATCATATGGATTGTCACTTTGTTGGGATATGATAATGACCTGGTTTTTTTTGCATTGATTCATATGGATTGTCACTTTGTTGGGGTATGATAAGGACCTGGTTTTTTTTGCATTGATTCATATGGATTGTCACTTTGTTGGGGTATGATAAGGACCTGTTTTTTTGCATTGATTCATATGGATTGTCACTCTGTTGGGGTATGATAAGGACCTGTTTTTTTTGCATTGATTCATATGGATTGTCACTCTGTTGGGGTATGATAATGACCTGTTTTTTTTTGCATTGATTCATATGGATTGTCACTCTGTTGGGGTATGATAATGACCTGTTTTTTTATATTGATTCATATATGTTGTCACTCTATTGGGGTATGATAAGGACCTGTTTTTTGCATTGATTCATATGGATTGTCACTCTGTTGGGGTATGATAATGACCTGTTTTTTTGCATTGATTCATATGGATTGTCACTCTGTTGGGGTATGATAATGACCTGTGTTTTTATATTGATTCATATATGTTGTCACTGTGTTGGGGTGTGATAAGGACCTGTTTTTTGCATTGATTCATATGGATTGTCACTCTGTTGGGGTATGATAATGACCTGTGTTTTTATATTGATTCATATATGTTGTCACTGTGTTGGGGTGTGATAAGGACCTGTTTTTTGCATTGATTCATATGGATTGTCACTCTTTTGGGGTATGATAATGACCTGTGTTTTTATATTGATTCATATATGTTGTCACTGTGTTGGGGTGTGATAAGGACCTGTTTTTTGCATTGATTCATATGGATTGTCACTCTGTTGGGGTATGATAATGACCTGTGTTTTTATATTGATTCATATATGTTGTCACTGTGTTGGGGTGTGATAAGGACCTGTTTTTTGCATTGATTCATATGGATTGTCACTCTTTTGGGGTATGATAAGGACCTGTTTTTTTGCATTGATTCATATATGTTGTCACTCTGTTGGGGTATGATAATGACCTGTTTTTGCATTGATTCGTATGGGTTGCCATTCTGTTGGGATATGATAATGACCTGTTTTTTTATATTGATTCATATATGTTGTCACCCTGTTGGGGTATGATAAGGACCTGTTTTTTTATATTGATTCATATGGATTGCCATTCTGTTGGGATATGATAATGACCAGTTTTTTTTATATTGATTCATATATTTTGTCATTCTGTTGGGATATGATAAGGACCTGTTTTTGCATTGATTCATATGGCTGTTGTTCTGTTTGGATATGTGGAGGACCTGTTTCTTTTTTGCATTGATTCATATGGGTTTCATTCTATTAGGTTATGTGGAGGTCTTCTTTTTGCATTGATTCATATGGATGTTGTTCTGTTTGGATATGTGGAGGACCTGTTTCTTTTTTGCATTGATTCATATGGGTTTCATTCTATTAGGATATGTGGAGGTCTTCTTTTTGCATTGATTCATATGGGTTGTCATTCTGTTGGGATATGTGGAGGACCAATTTTTTTGCAGATGGATACATTTACCAGCTTTGCATAGTTCACACTACCACTGAGAGTTGGTTTATTTGGTCAGGGGACTAGATATGAAGTTACATTGAGAAGATTATCACAGATTTTAATTTAGATTTTTAAAATTCCGAGGTGTTGAAATACCTATGGGACAGATATGTGTGGAGTTGTCTGCAGGTTAACATGTCAAGTATTCCAGACAGGGCAAAATTTATTTCTTGATTAGAATAAACAGTGTAAAGAGGTTCTAGAATTTTGCACTTTTGCAACTGTTGAGTAACAAGCAAACATTGAATAAAGAAATCAGTTTTAATAGTTGACTTGTAATGTTGTACTTATATTGGGCCTGGATATTTGACTTGTAATGTTTTATTTAAGTCATTTAACCCAGTGACAAATGATTTCATTACATGTGTAAGGCAAAATTAATATGTTCCGGTCATCCAGATTTACCTACATTCACTTTATGGCAGTTTTTTTTAACTTGGGATTTTGTAGTTCTAGTGACTAAAATAAGTCTTTATGTGTTGGAATTTTACACAAGTACTGTGTACTTGGTTAATTGGTCATGTACCACAAATGTAGTCTGTTCTTTGTGTCCATGTATCCTTGCCCTTGAAGACAATATCCTTACAAATGTTTGATGAACATGAGTCGTAATCTTATTTGTCCAAATGAACGTATAAAAATAACAGTGTGAAGCTTACAAGTCAAGAAAGATTAGAAACTGTCAATCTTTTCCTTGCAGATGCTTTTGAATGATAGAAGCTATTCAGCTTGTTTAATAAATATTATCAGCCACTTTTAAAATTGTCTGTAGAGATTGATCAGTCCTTTGAAAATAATACAGAGCTTTTCCCATTTTAGGTCCTTGTGAAGCAGATGATCCAAGTCAAAAGTGGACATTAACGGACATGAAATCATAGACTGAAGCCTCGAAAATATTCTTGCACATAGAATTAGAGTTTTCCATTAAGGAGATGGTGTGTTTGTGTAAGAATAATTGGTGCTTATCCAGAATATTGGTTTTCAAGAAAAATCTTATTAAAGTGAACGAATAAAAACATTTTACCATAAATCAAAAATCTGTGAGTAACAGCCTTGAGAAACCCATGGCTTGATATTTCAGCATAGGTGTTTTAATGTATAAATACAAGAAAAACATAATTATCTCATACTGTATTGGAATATTGGCAATCAAATGAAAAAAGATTCCTCAGCAAATTCCTTTCTTAAGGATAGCTGGCTATCCATGTTGACAACTTGCTGGGGAAATACAGGCTGTTTATGATATGTGTACTCTTTTTCAACATGTTGATGGGCGTTGGGGAAAAATATCCTTGTTAGTTGACTGGAAAATGTGGGTAAGAAAACAATGACAGAACTTGTATGATAAATATTTGTGATATACTGATGTACATACCTTTGATAAAAGATTGTTGGTAACAACACTTGGCTGTGAAATAACCATTCCTTCGATGATAAAGCTAACAAGGACTTGTAAATTCCATTGTAACGTTTCTTTACAGAGTTACTGTCTTGCAAGCACAAAGCCATGGTGTGACACCTAAATAGTGGTAATCCATGCAAGATTAATGCCATTGTATAGTTTTGTTGTTATTACAATTCCCACATGGCGATAACCCAAAGAAATGAAAAAGATGGTGTTTGCTCTAAAGTTTATTTTGATTGTTACACTTAGTGCAGTGTTACTGTCAAAAAGGAGTAAATATGATTGGTAAGAATAGATCATTTCTGAATTGTTTAAGTATTCCTTTGATGTATGCAAGTGTTTATTTGTGATATATTGAAATGGTCATTTGTTCCATATGTTTATGGAAAGTGATATGTATTTTTTTGTTTCAATGTAAGCTCAGATAAAATCAGCGATAAGTTTATAAATTTTATGCAAATCATTACACCATGCAAAATTGTTGAAACTTTCTTCCCCACCGCAATTATTTATGTGTTAATCATTAGCCTGATTTCTCACGTAGACTCAATTATGTCTTGCCTGCATTAGCAAATAAAGAGACTTTAGTAACACATTTTGCTTGGGTAATGGTAGTGGCATCAGTGTTAAGTGTGCATGTTAAAAGTACAGATTTTGTTCATCCTGGGTGGCCTGATGTGCTCGCCTTTATGGATCACTTACAACCCACCTGTCTGCATCGGTTCATCATTTTCCAGTTGAAACCTCTGCTAATTATCTCTCTTTCCCCCTCTCACACCAAAGAGGAAGAGATTGATTGAATTTTGTGCAGTCTGTCCATCACACTAACCATATCTACTTGGTTATAAGCAGAGTCAATCTCCTAACAAACTTCTTGGACCCAGATCTGCTGGTGTACTATGTGATGGCAGATCTGGGTCTGTGCAGTTTGCAGTTTGACTCTCCTTATTAGTGAGTACATACCGTACTTTGTAAGCACAATATCTAAACCAAACTTGAGCTGAACCAGACACAAGTGAATATTTCAACACCTTGGGTTTGTCACTAAATGTGATTATAGATTTTAGTGATAAAGAAGACAAACACCTTTAAGTATTTAGATTCGGTTTGCTTTCAGATAGAATCCAGTAACAGTTACTGTGTAATGAATTAAAAACTTTACCAATTTATTTTCATTCCATTTTTGTGAAAATGTATGCATTGTTACAGCAATAAAATACACAGTAATAGTCGGATTTGTTTGTAGGAAATCAAGAACAGGTTCATTGACAATAAAAAATCTTTATTTTGCATCTGTCTGCTTCCAAAAAATCCCATTCATCGTGGTCATTTTATGGTGGAGTGGATACACCTCTCCCTCTTTAACTGAACTCGGTCCAGAAACATAGACTACACTGTAAGTGAGGGAGTGAGTACTGGGGGACTGTGAAAAATAAATAAAAGGCTTGACGTAGAGAAGGCCATTAAAAGTTGTTTAATGGCCGAATAATTGTTTTATAATCACGTTTGGAATAATTGTCAATAAACAGCTTTTCTAATTAAATTGTTCACTTTTCTGTGTAAATTACCTATCTTTTAAAGATAACCAATCTCTAACAGATCGTAAGAAACAATTTCAAAAAGTTTAAGTGTGCCTTGTTGTGTACCTGCAAAACATACCATTTTATGTCCAATTTGCAAAACCAAGATTCCCTTTGTTCAAAACTTGATGTTTGTTTCATGAAAAAACTCGAGATTGAAACATGATTTTTTTTAAAAATTATTTTATTAGTGAAACATTGGTGCTGTGACTTCATTGCAAGTAATAGTGAAACTTTTGTCCATCCTTGAGCAAATCTCTTAGTGCCATTTCAGGAATTTTAAGTTCAAAACAAACTTAGGAACTTGGTTCTCCATAATGAACTGTATCTATCATACAAAGCTTTGGATCCACTTGGTACTCTTGCTTGGTTGCCTTGCTATCTTCGAATCCACTTGGTACTCTTGCTTGGTTGCCTTGTTATTTTTTTAATCCACTTGGTACTCTTGCTTGGTTGCCTTGTTATCTTTGAATCCACGTAGTACTCTTGCTTGGTTTCCTTGCTATCTTTGAATCCACTTGGTACTCTTGCTTGGTTGCCTTGACATCTTTGAATCCACTTGGTACTCTTGCTTGGTTGCCTTGACATCTTTGATCAAATTTATGAATGAATAGGATAATTTAAGGTAGTTAAATTGTTATCAACACAATAATATTTATAACAGTGTTCGAGTGGTCAATTGAGACGAGTTGACCTGACACATAACTGTGACTACTAACTCGTACACAGGTAGGATTTGAATGCCTTTGAACTTTAAAAAAAATTCAGTTCCCTTTATTTGATTTGAAATGAAAGATATAATTAAGAAAAAACAGGTTTACTTTTAACTGAGGGTAGCAATGCAACAAATACACTTGTAGATTGGAGATCATAACACAGTAGCCACCTAGGCTATCACAGAAATCCCTGTGGACATGGTAGTGACAGTCAATTTATGTGTTTCTTGTTTGAATACAGGAGGACATTTTTGATGATTACACTAAAACTGAATTAAAATAGAGGACTAAAAGCAAATTTCACTTTACAACACCTATTTCATTTCTATTTCTTAAAGTGTTTCCACCAGTTGGCATTAGTTACATTTTCACTAATCAAAATTGTATCAAAGATTATTATTTACAGTGTACTGAGAATTATTTATATAAAGAAAATGTAACAAAATATAGGATTTCTTGTAAGTTAAAAATGTCATGGTGTTGATTCAAATGTCCAAACACTAATTATTTTCAAAGATAAAATGAGCAACATGCAAGTTTTGTTTACTCAACAAATAAGGGCCAGTTGTTTGGGCCTTTTCTTGAAGAAAAAAAAGGGATTCATGCCTGCTCCTGCATCATAAAGGGGTTTGCAAAGTTATCCAAGCTTGAGTTATTGAGGGAGCAGTGTACTATATATTTTTTATCACAAATCTGGCCTTAATACTGTAACAATAAAACCTGCACTAGTAGATACTGCCATATAGGGACACCTGCTTATTAAAGACAATGCTAATTATTAATCTTTCTCAAGTTTATTTAAATGATTCACATTATATTGTACACATGTGCATGAGGACAGGTTTTTGTGGCTCCTCAAGTGTCATTTTTTCTCTGTTTTGTCCTTCATCACTGTAGATTGTTCAGGTATTTTCTAGACTGAATTGGAATGTGATCTAGGCAGGTTATTTTTGAAGGGAACAAAAATTCATTCAGTAGGAAACTTTCAAAAGTAAATTTGTGAAATTTAAAATTTTGCACCCTTCAATAATACTGGCCTGATTAAAAAGGTTCCACTGTATTAAAAATCACAATGTTCCAAAAGCCTCATCTTCACATTTTAATGCAGTGAAAAAGATAAATGAAAGTCATGAACAAAAATCACAGTACCGGACAATTACGTCTATTTAGAAAAATTTGAATGTCCAGACAGTTCATTGAGTCCCAGGGGAAGTGAAGACGTTCAAAATGAAGGGAAAAAAAATGTTTTCTTGTCCCATGAACATTACAGTGTGTGTGTGTGTGTGTTTAAATTTTCAGAGTAAGAGGGCAGAATTATAGGGAAGCCTTGGCACAAAAACAAAATGCATGAACTATGAAAGGTGACAGCAGAATGTACAAAATCAAAACTGTTAATTTTAAAAAAGATCCATATTAGTGTATTGGATAGAAAAGAAAAGCAAGGTTAAGTTGAAGTGGCACTAAGGGTTATATGAGAAGAGTATGGCATTCTATATGGAACTTAAAACTATTCTCTATTTTTAATGCTGCTGTATTTTGGCCAGATCAATCCCAAGTGCATGGGAAAAATGATAATTGTAATTATTTCTAATTGATAGGAGTAACCACTTAAATCTGAGATTCAGTCTTGTTTTAGTTGAAAAAACTTCACCAGAAAATTAAAATAGTTGAAAACATTTTGAAACAATTTTCACACAACTCCTGGCAATGAACATGAGAGTAGACACACTGTTGTCTTTGCACTCTAGTGTTTAAGCCATAATATTCACTGATGATTTTGATAATTAATTGTAACTTATAACTGCATCTTTAGGTAGTTATTTCAAAACAAAATTGGAATTTTTTTACTTTTATGAAAGCTAAAAAGCATTGCAATATTGTAATCCAATTCTCTTTTCAGTTAAAATATTTGCATTGAGGTAATCTTTGATGTCCTATTAGTTTAAATTAATTACAATTTATAGTTTCTGCTAAGATCATTGGAAGTGCTATGAACAAAATATAGGGCATAATGAGAAAGACGGGCACATTTCCTTGTTGAAATATTTTATCTCTATTATTAAATGTTATTTTCAATAGTATATTATATGTATATTTTAAAACTATTCTTGTGATTTCTTGTAAGATTTTTTTTAAATATTAGGACAGCAAAGTTTATTCATTTTCATGACACATTGGAATATGAAATAGGCAATATTATTCAATATTGATCCATGTCAGTCATCTTTCATTTGATCTGGAGACATTCTACATCAGTGCATTTTGTCCAAATTTGATTACTTGTATATTAAAGAAGAGATTGTACAATATGATTATTATGCACAGTTCCAAGTCGGTGACACAAGGAACAAATTAGAACCCCAAGGGGGCCCCGAGTGGCCGAGTGGTCTAAAGCGCTCTCCGTCACGGATCACTGCCATCTCACCGCTGTCTGCATATGTTTGAGTCCTGGGCTCAGCCAATGTGGATATGTGAGAAAGCTTGCCGTTAGCTTCTCGTGGGTCGGTGGTTCTTTCCGGGGGTTTCCCGGTTTCTTCCTCCACCATTAATACTGGCCGCCATGTATAGCCTGTCTTGTGCTGAAAAATGGCGTAAAACCCTAAAACAACAACAACAACAACAAGAACCCCAAAGTCAACTCTTGTTTGAGCCACAAAGGACAAATTTGAACCCAGAGTATACTCTTTTGTCTGGGCCACACAGGATGAATTTGAACACAAGGGCAACTCATGTCTGGGATACAAAAGGACAAGTTTGAACCCAAAGGCATCTCTTCTGTCTGAGCCACACAGGACAAATTTGAACCCAAGGGCAACTCTTTTGTCAGGGACACGAAGAATGCAACAAAAATGACAAATTTGAACCCCAAGTCAACTCTTGTTTGGGCCACAAAGAACAAATTTGAACCCAAAGTCTACTCTTTTGTCTAGGCCATAAAGGACAAATTTGAACCCAAGGGCAACTCTCTTGTTGGGGACACAAAGGACAAATTTGAACCCAAAGTCTACTCATTTGTCTAGGCCACAAAGGACAAAGGGTAACTCTTTTGTCGGGGACACAAAGGACAAATTTAAACCCAAAGGCAACTCTACTGGGTTCATACTGTAAGTCACAAAACTAAATTGGTGAAAATTAATTAATGCAGTAACTATAAAAATGTTATAAATATGTTACCAAGGAAATTAAATTAGGGTAAGATATTTTTTTATTTAAAAAGACTTTGATGGAAGAAAGTGTACATTTTGCTAAGCACTTGCTGGCAAATATTTCTGGCTACTGTGGTGTTCAGTTTATGAAATTTGCAAAACAATTAGCAGAGCAAAGATATGTTGAATAGCCTCAGTTTTTTTCTGAGTATAGGCATATGTCTTAACTTTGCGAACCATATTTATTTATAATTGATACATACTGGGAAGTTACTGCTAATATCAATTTTCTTGATTTTAAGAAAATTAGATTTTCTTTGGTTCTTAAATACACAGCTTGGGGAAGTTATATTCATTGTTTCACAATCAAAACATCCTGATATCCTTTCAGTGTAAGTTGAATAATGTCATCTCATTGAAATGGACTTGGAGGAAATTGCTGTGATATTTCTCAGATTGATCATTTTTGGCAGATGCCTGTGTGTCAAAACATGCAAAGAATATATCTTAATGTAATGATGGGTGTTTTTAAAAGCAAATGTACTATATTTCAACCAGTAATGAAAGACCTGCACTTTTAATGTTATTCCTACAAGTTATAAATGAAAAATAACATTGAAAAATAATTTGGTTTCAGTAACCTTAAAAACTAATTTTAATTTAACTTTAACAGTCTCATTGAGCCTTTGAGATGTGGATGAAGGTATTATGACATAACAACAACCACAGGCTTAAGGGCAATTCAGCATTTCCACTGTTTACATATAAGCACTTCTTTCTACCATGCAATGGAAAATGCAGAGGATGTAATGTTTAATTGTTCCACAGGTGGGGAGCATTGTTCATTGGGTCATGATTTGTGGTTCTTGTAACTGTGTAGTCAAAGAAAGTTCCTCTTAAATAATTATTAGAATAGTATTTATGCACTAATTAAATCAATTATTTACTGATGAAACTCGTTTATGGCTGTAATTCAGAGATCAAACCTTCGTCAACATTGTGTTTGATGAATGATATACATTTTCAAAAGAGTGTTTGGTCAAAATTTGTAAGCAAGACTCGTTTATTTACTTTGAAGTTTTATGTCATTGTTGAGATTTTGAAGTTCTTGATTCTTATTGTAATTTGTAATTGTGATAGGTTTATGCGATCATAAGAGAACTTGTTTAATTTCTGTTGAAATCAGTGACAATACCTTTAGATATATCAACAGACTGCAGATTTTTCATTGAGTTTGTGGGTTTTTTTGTGACAGAATGAGCAATTTTGCAGATTTGTTCATTCTATGTAAAATTATTTTTGATGTTATT
Organism: Sinohyriopsis cumingii; assembly: GCA_028554795.2. NCBI lineage: Eukaryota > Metazoa > Mollusca > Bivalvia > Unionida > Unionidae > Sinohyriopsis > Sinohyriopsis cumingii. The sequence continues at coordinate 88,089,636 of CM068840.1, read as the reverse complement.
GATTTTTCTTTGCACATCATGACAGAGAAAATGATGTCAGATTATGAGACAGTACATTTACCATCGAGCTGATCATGCTAGGTGGCATGTTGAGATATGTATTATTACTGAAGAAAAATATTATTGGTTACATGTTAGTTTATTGGCATGAACAGAATGTCATGGCCATCTGGAATCCCAAACACCAAAAAGAAAAAAGATGTTTCCCATTGCAGTTTTTAAAATTAGGGTAAGCAGGAAGGTTTTTATTTTATTTTTTTATAAACGTTATATGTATTGATTAGTATACATATGTATAATCAAGTACTTGGCTAAATAAACTCAATTAGATGCTCAAAATCAATTTCATTAATTTTTTTTTTTAACTGTGTTTTGGGGTTATTTAATTTTTTTTATAAATATTGTATACATTATAAAGATTAGTTTACATTATGTATAATCACTTAAGTACTAAGCTAAACCAGTTCAGATGTACAAATCAATTTTGAGAAAATTTGGGGGTGGGGGGAGTGCCAAGGTTAGCAACATAAAACGAACAGTCAGCCAACCAGGAAAACACTTTTTTTTGTTGTTGCCTAAACTAAAAAATGAATTATAGGTATATTGCCAAAAGTTCATCGTTAGTGTGTGTTGCAAAAATCTTGGTTGCCATTGTTGGCTATGCAGAGGATTGTTTGCAAACATTGCAAATGTTATAGCAGTTACCTCCCTTGGTCCCCTCCCATCCTGCCAGATGACAGCAATTCTTGTGCTGTATCTCTTACCAATATTTTATCTCGCACTGATAAAGATTTCGGTATAAGCCCATATACAAGATGAGTTCAACTGCAACAACATACATATACATGGATTTGCTGTCATTTCATGCACTTGCAGATCAGTGTCTGTGTTGTTTGTTTGATTGAGTACTTCTAATGAACTGCACTGACCCAGATCTGCCAGCACATTAAGCATTTTTCAGTTGTAAATGATGTATAAGTAGGTATATACAGCAAACTGAAGTCCATCCTGTTGAGACTTTCATACACCATCATGACTCACTTTAATAAGGGTGACAACATTCTTGTTAAGTTTCTGTCCTAGTGTTTTATATTGAAGATTTTGATTGTCTAATTCAGAGGGGGCAGATATTTGTTAAGTTCACTTTCTAATATGGGACACTTAAATAACTCATACCCATTCACTGTGGCTTATTTGGTTGAGTGTTTGACTTGCAATCAACAGGTTGTGGATTCAAGACCTGCCCAGGTTGACTTCCTCATTGTATCCATGGACTGGGCACTTAAGTAACATTTCTTCTGTATAATATAGCCAGTGGTGTTTAAAAGATTTTCATTAAAACCAGGAATAAAAATGTATAGTTTACATGGATCTTACAGACCTGCTGACCAATTTGAATTAAACATAATGCTTACTGAATAACCCTTAAATTAAAGACTTAAACAATAATATACTTTTTTTTAAACAAAGATTCATTTATTGTGGTCTGATGTTCATCAACCTGTCCAGGTTCAGTCTAGATCCTTCTTTTTTGCATTAGACTTGATGGAATTATGTTGGACCTCTCATGTTTAAAGCACTAGCCTATCACACCTCTAATATTTCTTCCATGTTTGTATATATTGAATTAGATTTGAACTATAGAGTCCTAAAAGTGTACTGATGCAGGCAGAAGTCAAAACATTAAGAGAAATCAGTAATTTAGCATTGAAAACACACAGCACCAGTCTAAAGGATGATCTTTGTTATTCAGACTTTTGTCTTTCCTCAACCTCAATTAAAATCAAGCATCTACTGTATAGATCTACTTAATGCTGTATCAGGTCCAAAAATTACTCCCACCAGTCATAAAAGATAAACTAATGACCGTGCATCTGTTTAATCCTTTGAAGAATGATGAGTAGTGGTGTACTTAACCTCTTTCCTAATTGATCCCTGGATATTAATATATGTATTAGGAAAATTCCGGTGTAAAGCACTCAAGTAAATCATTTGCTGCAAAGGTTCAGGTTTACATTACAAAATTAGATAGAAATTGTATGCTAAACAGAATTCTGAAAATCATGAAGTATTGTAAGTTGAATTATAAAATTTTTAGATATTTATGTCACTGGAATAAATAATTTACAATTGAATAAGCTTTAAAGTTTTAACTGATATTTTGGTTTACATTAATTTTGACCCATGTTGTATTTATGTTCAATACACAGTAGTAAATATTTGCATGTTAGACTTGATCATTACACCAATGCATGGCTTATGCAGACCTGGGCAGTGTTGAATCCTACTGGACCAACTATGTAAAAATTACAAACGGAGGTAATAAATACATACTCAGACCTTCAGACATAAGCAATATCAAAAAAGTTCTTTCCCCAACTCTGAACAAAACATGAATGTGGTTTTTAGTATGTTTTACAGTTTCAACGTCCTCTTAGCATTACAGTTTCAATGTCCTCTTAGCATTACAGTTTCAACGTCTTCTTAGCATTACAGTTTCAAAGTCTTCTTAGCATTACAGTTTCAGTGAAACTGTAAACTAATCAGGATTTATGAAAGTTCATTTCAGTGCATTTAAATTTATTTAAGCATGGACATTGGAGAAGATACATATATAGTTCTTTTCTGGAAAATTTAACAGGCATGTAATAAATCTTGAATGTGATAATACAGTGAAGCCTGCTTAATCTGGATTTTGGTTATCAGTACGTTTCACTGTCTGGATGACTAGTGTTGTCCTCAGACATATGTTGTCTGGCTCTAGTACATTATGAATTGTACCCCACCTCTGGTCTTCAAAAGTATTTACCTGGTATGATTACTTTATAGCCGAAGATTATTTAATCCTTTAAACCTTAAAACAGATTTCAGATCTAAACCTTATTCCATCTACACGAACATTTTTAATAGGAGGAAAATAGTGTCAGCAGCAAGTGCATTGTAAATAAATGCCATTTTTAGTGGATGGTGCAGTCTGTTGTAAAAAAAAATGTAAGGTGTATATTGTGATGTGGATTCTCACAAAAGTAAAAATAAAAGTTCTTAAATTTATTATATACAACATGCAAGATACAAACTGTTATAACCAGTAAAAATGAAGTAACGGGAATGAAATTACAATGAAAAGATTAACTGAATCATAGTGTAATGTAAGTAGAATAATTATAGGCCACACATTCCAAAACTAATGCAGTGTGAATAAAAATGGCTTTATAAAGTTTTGCAGATTCATAAATATGATTTAAAATGTTTGACTATTTTTAAAGTAATAATTAAAATGCTCAGCTATTTTCTTTTTTCAAATAGAAAATGATGAATATAAATAAAAATAGAAAAATGTTGTAAAATAATGGTTGAAAGGTTTATTAAGGTGCATCAGTGTGATGTAGAGCTGTATTGTATATGGCATACAAGACACCTACCACATCAGTGACTGTAATAAAGGAATATAGAATACAGTAAAACAAAATTCTCTAAATTGCATGTCATTCTCTAAATCATGAATGTCATAAAATAGCATTTCTGTAACTTTGGGCATGCCATTGACAACTTTATTTTGTCCAGATTAAAACCAGTTTGTGACGAATGAACAAGGCTTATTTTGAATTTGTAAGGTTTACAGTGATTAAATAATCCCCAGCTAGATAGCAACTGTGCCAGGGAAATACTTTCAAAGATTGGAGGTGGGGTAGTATTAATAATGTACCAGAACCAGACCAGAGATGACAGGGTGCTGGTTGTGTGTCTGGGTAATTTAAGCATTGTAAGGTTTGTTCTGAGGGCATTGTCTCTACAATGGAGAGCGTTTTTATGCACTCCGCTGGTGCATTAAAAAAGATCTATGCACTGCAAGTGAAAAATAAAAGGCAATGATGCTACAATGAACACTGTGAATGTTAGCATATGACCTTGAAACACACAAGTTTTTGGACTTCCCCCATGTAGGGAAAGATGCAGTCCAAGAGTACAGGGTGCCACAACTTCCTAAAATGGGTTAGGGACAGCACTGAATGCAATTTGTTTAAGATTTCTCATTATTTTATAGGAAGGTTGTCCATATTAAATCAGATTTCACTGTAGTTAAGATCTTGATAACTGATTAGTTTACTAATGTATACAAGAGTGAAGAATAATTCCTTAAAGTGATTTTTGTTTCTTTAAAATGCTTTTATTTTGGCTGTTGGTACATTAGTACTTGCTTAGAATTATTCTTAGGCATTTATAGCTTTTAGAAGATGAATGCTCAGCAAAATCTGTGTCATGTATTTATTGTTAGAGCATCCCAAACTTCAATGATAGTGCTTAGCACAGTTTTTTTTCTTCTCAAATTGATTTAAAATGTTTTTTGTATGTAAGGTTGCCTTCTATAAAAAGAGTTTTACCTGCACTGGTAAAATTGAGCTTTTTAGAAATCGTTTTGTAGTAGGCAGACATGTAAGGATTTTGGGTGTGCCAGGTATGTCTAAGTGGAATTTCGGTTGCCAAATTTACTTCTTTTTTTTAACATCATCTTTTTATGCTTGTTTGTGTCAAGTGTCAAAAATTATTACAAGTCATTATTTATATGTTTGCTGCATACACTTCAAATGCTAATTTTGTATGTTCATAAATATATATATTAGTAAATTTTTTTCATCTTTCTAAACAAGATTTGCATTACCTATATTTCTTGTATTTTGTTTATTCTTTTGCAAGTCTGCACAGTCAATAAGTGTACATAGTCATTGTGCAGCCATTGAGTGCTACTGGCAAGGTATTCTAGTCACTGGTAAATCATTGTGACCTATTTGGTCTCATTCACAATGATAACTGTCTTTCAGATTTATGGATGGTTTTAGATTTATGATACCTTCCTTGCCATCTTTTTCACTGTTTAGTTCTGCTTAAAGGCATGTAGGTCCATGACATGTATTGAGGGATGTGAGATTTAGGAATATTTAATCCCATTTTCTATCAATCATCCTCTCCACACTTCTCTGCAGCATGGAGTACATTCTTATGAAATTTGGTGTGTACATCGTCACACAGATCTGTATATGCCATTTGTGGTTTCTGTCATGTAACTTCCATTTTTGGATGATATATGACCTTTGACAATTACATGGGCTGTTGCTCGTAACCATCATTGCTCTAGAATCATTCAAGATATTCTGATGCAGTTTAATGTTAACTATGTTGTATAGATGTCTGTGTCCTCTTTTATGGCTTTTTCCTTCAAGCAGGGCCTATTGTTATGCACCCATTGTTAAAACTTGTCCGTTTTGTAAAATATGTAGCTGTAAGCAAGATCCCATTTTTAAGATTCCTTTATAATTTAAGAAAGAAAAGCTCCTGTGCATTTACATTCATTTTGCAGACAAATGGTGTCGTTTAAGAAAAATGGTTTATTCTTGGATATTAAATGAAAATTGTGAAAGGGGCTGTGCAAAATACCATATACTCACTTGTAAGTCGGGTCTAACAACAAACTATATAAACCCTGATATTCTGTTGCATAATGTGCCAACAGATCAGGGTCTGTGTTTTTTGTTCAGCTGATTATTCCTAACAGAGTTTATGGACCCAGTGTGCAGTTTGCAATTGGATCTGATTTGTACAAGGGGATATACGGTAAGATGCTTTAAACGTTGGGGATTAGTTTTCCATTGACCTCCATTGTAGCAAACATCACCATTAATACACTGGTAATTACACTACAGTGTCATATTCTTTTACATTTTTATATTTCTTCTGTACAGTGTTGTGACATTTATGCTGTTTATCATGTGTTACTATTTAAAGAGAATAGCATTTACTTTAGAAGTCTCTGGGAATTTTAGAAGTAGGAACTTGCATATGGCTACATACTGTAGCTTACAGCATAATATTAAATTACACGACATTGGATTTGGTGCATGTCTTCTGATGGAAATATTATTTTCACATTACAATCTATATGACTGGACAAAACAGTATAAATGAAATTCATTTTTCAATAATGACCCTGTTAAAATAACATTTATTGAAAATGTACACTTTTAGAAACCTATACAAAGTTGTACAAGGATCAGTTGAAATAAGACAGTTGTGGTATACAAGTTCCAAGTACAGTGTACTCTGTATTAGAAATATCTGAAGGTGAACTATTTTGCAATTTGATATTTCAAACACTAGTAAAGGATCAGGCAAAATGCATAAAGGAATCTTTGGAAACACAAACAAAATTTGAGACAGTTTGCATACAGTTTGAATTGTCAGGCACTGTTGGAGGTTATAAATTTATGGCAAACCATGTATATGCTGATATAACATTAGAAACAGTTTACATTATTGTCAAGATGAGCTTGTGGATATACCTTAGTTTTTAAGGTCATTCTCATAAATCATTGCAAAAGAACATTTGTTCTTTGTCTAGGGTAGTTGATTGACTCATTTCATCTGTCATACCAAGTGTTACAAGATGAAATGGACCAACATCCGTTTATCTTAATAAGTTTTATGAGATGAAATAGTCCTGAACAAAATATAAGCTGTAACTAAGCAACATGATTTTGATGCATGTATCTGTATACCATTTATACTGCCGTGGTAGAGCTTTGGACTTCTTGTCTAAAGATCACCGGTTCATTACCCTACCAGGCCATGCCTGGTTGGCTGCCTCAGTGTGCCTTTGGACAAGGCACTTATCTCACATTTCCCAAGAATGATAAAGCCTTTTATATATTGAACGTAGGATTAAAAACAAAAACAAACAAAACAAGTAATTAGCTGGGTAAAGGAAGCAAGACTTTAGCAGCTGCATGATGAATTGTTTATGAAAATATAGATTTTAGATGTTTGTGTCACATGTTAAGTTACATTATGTTGTTGGCATTTTTGTAAATATTTGTACTGCTTTGTGATCTTGTTTTTACAATATATACATAAAGATGAATGTATATTATGAACTAGTGTGGGATTTGGGCACTATTGAAAAGTCAGTGTCATTTAATTCTGAAGACATTTATTTCTAGACAGAAATAGTTTATAATTTCATTTACTCTGTATACTAAAAAAAGGTTGTTTCTGTTAAAACAGCACTTTATATATTTAGTGCTTCTGGAATGTTGACCTTGAAAGGAAAATCCAGATAAGTTAAGGTAGATAACTCAAGTTCTAATCTTGAGAGGAAATGGCTAATCGGTGTTTACCTTCCTTGATCTAGTTTAGTGGCTTTTATATACGTCACACTTGAAACAATACAAAATCATTTCAACTAAAAATGGTTAACCAAGGTAATTGCATAAATGTTTTTCTTGCAAAATATATTATGAATTTGTTAATCAATTCTCTGTTAAGAAATAGAGATAAAGACTTGAAAAATGTTTTTGCAAAATATATGATCTTTTTATTCAATTCTCTGTTAAAGACTTGAAAAATGTTATCATTAAAATTGCATGTATTTAGAAGGATATTGTTCTTTGCTTATGAATATGGAAAAGGCCATTAACATCTTACCTGTTATGTTCATCCTGTTGGTCATGTTTGATTGTGCATTACCTGACATTTGCAAGTCAGTACTTTGATTGGCTTTAATAGCCAGGAAATGAATTTAAATAAAAATTAATGTCAGTGTCATTGAAAATAACTTTTTCTTTGTTCTGATATATTGAGGATTTTACACCATGGTGCATTATAGCATGAACATTTTGGCGGGGGGGGTGTGGGTTTACATTTGGAATAATATTACATGCTACTTTATGCTTGCAGTGAGTGATGTATTGTATTATAGAATGAGTGTTAAACATTTCATGTTTTAGGAAGATAAAGTCTTACAGATGAATATAAAATCCTGTACAAGAAGATACAATATTGATGTTAAAATTCTTTAAAATGTATATAAAAGAAGAGAAAAAAATTAATATGTAGTTTTATAGTTGAGATAATAATCTATGATGCTCAGATTACATAATTTGTTTTGTTAGCTCCACTGGTGATTCTAAGCTACATGTACTTAAGAGGATTGCCATTATAATTTTACACACATTTAGTGCATGGTCCTGAATGAAAATGGTGCTCCTCAAACATCTAGTAAGGATACCATGGTGACCGTCTTGAAATTCTGTGATCACTACTCCTTCTGAATAGATGGTCGTATTTACATGCGTTTTTCACTTAGTCTTCTTAATTTAAAGTCTGACTCTACATCCCCGTTTGTTTGTACCCCCCCCCCCACCGATTTCAAAAACGAGAACGTTTAATGTGAGAAAAAGTGCACAGAACTAAGTCAACTGAATCATTGATTTATAATTTGTAACTGACTTTGACCAGAATGACACTAATGCTGACATCCCCTGCACCATTTCATGCTTAACGGACTTAACATACTAACACGACGCCATATTGCGTACACTATAGGCTAGTTTATTTCCATTAGAAAACACAATGACGTAGTTCATCCTGTTCGGTAACTGCTGAATAATTACGTAAACTACATAACGTTGAGAATTTGGAATTATATCCCTCTGCATATATGAACATAGAAATTAAACCGCTTGTTAAATCTACATGAAAAGCAAATTTGTAGTTGTCATTATTTTCCTTTGCTTGATTCGACATTGTAAATGTCTGAAGCAGACGACTTACGTATGTACATCTGTAGTCGTGATACAGCCCTATGCTGAAAATGGACTTGTCCAGAAACTGGATTTCGATTAGAGCAAGTCCGTCTATTACACTGAAAACTTCCTTTAAGCATGAAACGCGCATAGGATGACGGGTTAGGGCCACTCTACTCACAGTCAGGTTAGAAACTATAAATCAATGAATGGATTGACTAAGTTCCTTGCACTTTTTATCACATTAAATGTTTCCATTATTTAAATCGGTAGGGTGGTACAAACAAACGGGTTTGTATTATCAGACTGTAGTTGGTCCTAAAAGAAAAATTGGTCATACATGAAAATGGTGCCAATCTGACATCCAGTATGCCCACCACAATGGTAATATCAAAATGAGGTTCTTGCTAAAAGACTTCATATTATGTCTTACTGGTCCTAAATAAAAATGGTGCAGGTATGAAATGCAAAATGGATACCGCAACTCCTCCTGTGGTTTTCAGCAAAGGACTTATTTGATATCCAGTTGGTTTGAAATGAAAATTCTGACATCCAATACATACATGCATCGACCACCTTGAAAATCTGGTTGCTAATTTTTCTGAATGGATGGTCATATCGACTTGAGGCTTTGCTTAAAAACTTCGATCAAGTCCAATATGGTCGATGTATCAGCCGTGATGAAAATCTTGTCATTGCTACTCCACCAGAACGGAATGTTATGTTGACATGCGGATCTTCATCAAAAGACTTCTTAGGATTTCTAGTTGGACCTGAATGAAAAGGGCGAAAATCTGAGGTCTAATATGGCAAATCTGAGGTCCAGTATTTATCAGTAAATACGTTGACGCAGTCACACTTGAATATTAAGCAACGGGTGGTGCGTGGTCATAGATAAAGTAAAGACGGAAGTGATATAACAGTCAGAAGAGTAATGATATGAAAGGCAGAAATAAGTAAAAGAGTGTCAGTGTACGTTTTTTTTCCTTTAATACTCAGACCAATCCGGCTACCGTAACGGCGATGAGGCAAGGAACCTCAACCGGCATAGCCCTGAGAATCACTATGTCTTACTTGTAGCTGACTAGTTCATTAGAATGTGATTTTGGAAAGCTCCTGCTTGTGAGATACCAAGTCGGGAGCTTCTGGAATATGGTACTTTGTTCCAAGTCCCTATTGTAAATGAGAAGAAGGTGAACTTGAAACAATTTGTCGATGCTGACTTTAAATGGAACTTTTTCCTGTGGTTTGCATTAGTTTGGTTACATGCCAGGTTCATGTATTTGTCCGCTGGTATGTCCACTAGGTTGTTCGCAGTCTTGTACAACGTGGTCAGTTAGACATTGGTTCGCCTGGGTTCGATTGATTGCCACTGGAGATGGTTCAACATTGCACTGACACTGCTAGTGTTAAGATATTTATTTGTGATGCATCTAGCAACTCTCCTCTGAACCATCTCTATCTTATTTATTCGATCTTTATTATGTGGGTTCCGCACAGTGGAGCAGTACTCAAGACCTGGTCGAACCAGAGTGAAATATGCTGCACTTTTTACTTCATTGTTGATTTGGAGGTTGCGGCGCAGGAAACCAAGGTTACTGTTCCATTTTTTCACCATCGTATCTATGTGCCTTTTCCAAGAGGAGTCTCTGGACAATTGAACCCCGATATATTTTGTTGCCTGCTCATTGGCTAACTTGTACCCTTTAAGAGTATATTCGGACAAGATTGGTGATTTCTTCCTGTAAACTCTTAGGTTGCATTTTTCTGGATGAAACGACATACCCCAAGTTCTTACCAAGAGGGCCAGTTGGTTCAGGTCTTCTTGAAGGATCTCACAGTCCTTGGAGGCATTTATTTCCCGGTTCACTGTACACTCAAAAAGTCTTGTGTTGGATTTGACACGCGCAGGTAGATCATTGATGAACGCCAGGAAGAGGATAGGACCCATAAACACTCCCTTGAGGTACCCCACTAACAACCGGTGCTGGGACTGATGTTGCTCCATCTACTATAACTCTCTGCGATCTGTCTGTCAGGAAATTTCGGATCCATTTCTGGGTATAACCCCTGATGCCACAGTAGTCCAACTTACAGAGGACCAACACATTGGCCATCTTAAAAATGTTATGATCACTGCTCCTGGATAAAAAGTTACACTGACATGCTGATTTCACCAGAGGACTTCTTATGAGTTTTAGTCAGTCCTAAATGAAAATGGTGTTGATCTGATGTTTAATATGACTGCCACAGTGGCCTGCTTGAAAATCGGATCATCTATGGAAAGTCATTGCCACCAAAGGTACGAAATTAAAACAAAATAAGTAACTTTCTAATAAACCAAGAAAACTCAAATGAAAGAAACGTACTTGTAAAAAAAAAAAAAGAATATGAAAGCTCAGACATTTGTGGCATGATGCCCTAGTGCTTGACATCACTATAAACTGCCACACTGCAGACATCGTAGCGATATGACTGCATAAGTGTTAAAGCTATGTTAAAAATCCTAATCACACACACACACACACAAACAGATCTTGCGGTTGTGGTCAAAGCAACGGCAAACCTTTGAATTAAGTATTTATTCCGTTTAATTATAACTTTTAATTATTCAATCATCAAAAATGATTGACATTTTTTAAACATAAATATGGGAAGATATGCATATGTTTCACATCCGTTCTGTTTCATTCATTTACTAATTGTGAGCATTGCATATACCCTTATATAGAACATTCTTTTCTCTGAGACGCATGCACTTCTATTTGTGTAAGCTTTGTCCGGCTATGCAGAGAATTGTACACAACGTTGCACGTGCCGAATCATTTGTGATTTTTCCTTCCATTCTTGTTTATGTCAGCCCCATAGAAAAGAATAAGAAAGAAACACCTTTTCATCACAATTTGTGGTATAGTTCCAAAACTAAACCTGGAGATGCCATTTTGTGTCATTTCCTTCTAGGGACTAAAGGGGCCAAATTCGTGGAACGATAGCGACATATTTTTTAATATAGAGCCACAGGAAAAGAAATATTTCGGACAAATCGCAAAGAATAATCGATTCATTAATGTCATTATTCTGTTCTCAAGTCCATGCTGGGAATTTGTTTTCGTACAGGGGGCGCTCACCAGTTAATATGTACTTTTGAGAGAGTGACGTATGTAAAGTGAAGTAGTTCGCATTTAAAACATGCACAGTGGAGAGAATGTTGGCATACCTCTATGCTACATTAATGTAATGTGGATGATATTTCTTTTGGTTATTGTACTTTTGGAAATTTTACATGATTTAAGCGCACTGCTAATTAAAATGACTGCTCCCTTGTGTTAAAAAATCAGCCTGAATTAGTCTAAAGTACACTATACATAGCAGCTATTAAAATAGGGAAAATGAATTTTGCCGACTAGACAATACCAGCTTCTGAAAGTGCAATGAATGAATTACCAAATATATAAAATGTAAAAAAAAAAAGTTATCGGCTCTTTTTTATACAATTTACCTCTGAAGTTCAGGAAGTGAAAATGACCAAGTACAGCTAGCACTTTTTTGAAAGGTGCACATCTGAAGTAAGGCCAAGCTGTATGCTCTATAACCCATAGTACAACCATCAATCATACACCAAAATAAAGGGAATTAAAGGTTCTTTGCATTATACCTAAGATATACAAGGTCTTTTTTTAAATAGCCAGTATAACCAGTGAGGAAAGCCGGGGAAATTCTTTTTCTTTAAAATCCTAAATAGAGCGCCACCACAGCGGAATACATTTTTTTTAAATTGGGGGGGGGGGGTAATTTACTTGGGAGATTAGAGGTCCTCGGGACAGGCTGGTTGGTTTGAAGATTTGCAGGCAAATATTGGTAATTTCATTGACATTAATGGTCGGAACAGCTATTAAAAAGGAAGGATATTTTGTTAAATAGGCCGATGAAACAATCCCACACCTATAATGATACTGACTGGTGGTTGAGGGGCTAATATAGCTTATTTCATTAAAACCTGAAAAAATCTGCAGTCACTCGTGTCTGCACACACCGATGTATATTTTACACACTTACCGGTATTTCTAGCTGCTTTTGAGCTACCGCTGGCTAAAGGGTTCTTTTGACGATATTTACATACTATTTCCGGATCAACTCCTATGTATGGCGACATGTAAATCCACGTGAAAATAACACAACCATTTGTCCTGTGGCTCTTTGGAAGTTCATGCTAGATACGGCTGTTACCAAATACCGGTAAGTGACAAAACTGTACGAAGGTGTGTTCCGGAAAGATTTGCATGCAACAAAATCACATTATAATAAACAGTTGACATCATGCCTACATATTGTCCATCAGTATCAACACAGATATGGGGGAGGGGATTGATTTATCGGACTACTTGCTAAAGTGAACGTCTACGTATGTCAGCTGCTCATTACCACTAACCACTGTACTTTTCATACTGTAAACCGAAATATTATCCAGTTGTGACGGCCCAGATGTGATGGCCGCAAAATCCTGTAGTCATCATCCGTTTTTAACATGATGGGTAAAGTTTCCCACTGTGCAACAGCGAGGTGTCGATTTAAATGAAATGCATACATTATTTGACACATCATTTATCTACTGCTATAAAGAAGTTTATCCGGGTATTCGGTAACATTAGAGCAGCATAGAATTCATTAATTGTCATAACAGGAATACATTTTTTTTTAAATCATGTGATAATGTAAGGTAATATTAATTTGCTTATAATATTCAAGTATGTTTACGTCCGATTAATTTTATGCTGATGCTACTACCACTGTTACTACTACTTCTACTATAGCTAATACTACAACTGCTACTACCAGTTGTTTATTCTTCTAGCTTTACATTTCTCTCGATGCTTAAAACGAAACTCTTATATGGTCCATGTAGATCATAAGACGAGTCATGTAGATCACAAGACGAGCCATCATAAGACGATTCATGTAAATCATAAGACGAGCCATCATAAGACGAGCTATTTAGATTATAAGACGAGCCGTATATAGATCATAAGACGAGCCATCATAAGACGATTCATGTAGATCATACGACGAGCCATCATAAGACGAGCTATTTAGATCATAAGACGAGCCATGTTGATCATAAGACGAGTCATCATAAGACGAGCTATTTAGATCATAAGACGAGCCATGTTGATCATAAGACGAGGCATCATAAGACGAGCTATTTAGATTATAAGACGAGTCATGTAGATCATAAGACGAGCCACCATAAGACGAGTCCTGTAGATCACAAGACGAGCCATCATAAGACGATTCATGTAGATCATAAGACGAGCCATCATATGACAGCTATTTAGATTATAAGACGAGCCATTATAAGACGAGTCATGTAGATCATAAGACGAGCCATCATAAGACGAGCTATTTAGATTATAAGACGAGCCATGTTGATCATAAGACGAGTCATCATAAGACGAGCTATTTAGATTATAAGACGAGCCATGTTGATCATAAGACGAGTCATCATAAGACGAGTTATTTAGATTATAAGACGAGCCATCATAAGACGAGTCATGTAGATCATAAGACGAGCCACCATAAGACGAGTCATGTAGATCACAAGACGAGCCATCATAAGACGATTCATGTAGATCATAAGACGAGCCATCATAAGACAACTATTTAGATTATAAGACGAGCCATCATAAGACGAGTCATGTAGATCATAAGACGTGTCATCATAAGACGAGTCATGTAGATCATAAGACGATTAATGTAGATCATAAGACGAACCACCATAACACGAGCCATGTATTTCATAAGACGATCCAGCATAAGACGAGTGTCACACGTCTCCCAAATTATTATTTCTAATACCGAAGAAGATGGACAATTAAAATTTTAAATAGTTCCGAGCCCCCAGTCATAAATGCCGACCGTCTAAGCATATAAATAACTCAAGATGGAAAGTATAACAATTTAGTAAACTATAATAAATGATCAAAATACATCCCGTGACAATTTCTCAGATTCAGCTCTTTCAAACTATTACAATCGATGACCTAATACAAGTTACCAAATGTCATCACATACATTTAATGGTCTTAAGAGAGAAAGTGTTTCCTTTCCGATGGTTGACTCATTTACTCTGTTACTCCTCCTGTCGTCTTTGGTACTCCGGTACCCTTGCTACTGTGCTCTCCTGGTACTTCCGGTGTTCACAGTCATGTGCTTCTTCCGGCACTGCACCTCGACCTCTGACATCACTGTGGCGCCTTCTTCGCGCTCTTTGCGCCTTTTCCCACGTTCCCGCTCTTTTGCCGTCAATCCTCCACTTCCACCCGGAAAGTTTCCTTCGTTCGCACATCCCAACCTCAGATTCCACGAGAATTTCTCTCTTATACGAATGGCAAGTTTTCCACTCGGACTACAATCAAAACATTTTGTGATCTTCGCTTGGCTGGGTTCACCCATGCACCAATTTCAAAATGAATTTAGTGCAAAATCCGTAGATCATAAGACGAGCCATCATAAGAAGAGTCATATAGATCATAACACGAGTGATGTAGATCATAAAACGAGTGATGTAGATCAAAAGACGGACCATCATAAGACGAGTGATCACCATTTCAAAAATTATACAATTCTGTGGCAATCAACATTTTTTAAAAACAAAACTGCATAAATCGTATAAATTTTATTTAATCAAATGACTCGTACATCAGAAAGTTTAATATGTGATATAGCTCATCCTCAAATTCAAATGAAGCAAATAATTTGTGATGGATTAACAAGATTCTTATTTATGATGATAAAATTTTGTACTTAAGTAATTAGCTCTCTCTCTCTCTCTCTCTCTCTCTCTCTCTCTCTCTTATCCAGGGCTGTCTGAATCTAGCGGCATGATAATGTCCAAGACTTCTTGAGACAAGCCCCGATGCAGTGGATTGCCATCAGTTCGTACTGCACCTGAGCTGATGCCATGTGCTTGACCATACAGCAGGGGTGTACAAAGTCCGGCCCACGAGCCAATCACGGCCCGCGGTAAGATTTCATATGGCCCGCAGCTGCGGTCATATAATGTATTATTTATGGCCCGCTAGCACGCGAACCCTTCTCCGCTCATTTCTGCCATGGCGACTGAAAAGAAAAAGAGGAAAGTTGACAATGAGGGCCGCCGCTTTCAGGAGAGATGGGAATTACAGTACTTTTTCACTGAAAATCGAGGCAAATTGTGTTTGTCTCATTTGTAACGAGACGGTTGCCTTGTTTAAGAATTTCAACGTAAAGAGACACTACCAGACTAAACATGTAACACGTACGACAAGCTAACAGGGAGTGACCGCGCTGAAAAAGTGAATCAACTCCAAGCTGCTCTGGCATCACAACAGCGATTTCTGAAAGATCTTTTAAAAGACAAAAGCAAAATTCACTTGTTTTAAACTTTAATGATAACAGAAAACTTTGCATTAGTTATAACTCCTGTTTAAAATGACCATGAGGCAAAGATATTTATCTAACGCATGGAAATTTATGGTATTACATACAGTTCAATGTTATCTGACTCTCCAGATAGGAATGCAAGGCAGAATTGTGTTTTTAGAGTTGTTCATGTCTGCCTGTGTGGCTTATATTTAGTTACATTGCCATTTGAAAAATAAAGATGATTGTGGCAATGAAAATTGTCTTATTTATTTATTGTTTATTTGTTTTTTATTTATTTATTGTTCTATAACCGTGTATATTTGCATGTAACTTTTGTAGTTTAAAAAAAAACGTCACAAGGAACTATTGGCCCCCGGGCATTTTCACTTTATCAAATCTAGCCCTCTTTGCAAAAAGTTTGGACACCCCTGCCATACAGCTAATGTAATGTGCTGTCCATACAGCTGATGCCATGTGCTTTCCATACAGCTGATGCCATGTGCTGTCCATACAGCAGTTGCCATTTGCCTTCACAACCATAGATAAGCATATACATTCGGCCACTTGGTCCACCAGAAACGACCTTCCAGAGGAAGCTAGGTGTAGCTGTCTACCGTGGGTCAATATTCACAGATAGTACCGTCTACTGTTACTTTTTTCTGTGTTTGCTTATGACTATCACGTCTTCTGTAGTTCTATATAGTGCATCAACGTTGACGTGAAATGAAAATATCCGTAGTTCTATGTAGTGCATCAACGTTGACGTGAAATGAAAATATCCGTAGTTCTATGTAGTGCATCAAAGTTGACGTGAAATGAAAATATCCGTAGTTCTATGTAGTGCATCAACGTTGACGTGAAATGAAAATATCCGTAGTTCTATGTAGTGCCTCAACGTTGAAGTGAAATGAAAATATCCGTAGTTCTATGTAGAGCATCAACGTTGACGTGAAATGAAAATATCAGTAGTTCTATGCAGTGCATCAACGTTGACGTGAAATGAAAATATCCGTAGTTATATGCAGTGCATCAACGTTAACGTGAAATGGAAATATCCGTAGTTCTATGAAATGCCTCAACGTTGACGTGAAATGAAAATATCCATAGTTCTAAGTTGAGATTTTGTCGGGACCTATGACACCTCTCTTGTCATGTGCGGTAAACATAGTTGGACTTTATTTTGCTTCTGCTCAAAGTTTAGACTGTAAGAAAGGCTATCAACACATACAAATTTTCTATGCAAATAGCAAATAAAGGTTAGGTCATAGATAATGCAGCTGAACAAAAACAATAAAAGCATTTTCTTCTTACAATATTAGTGTCAGGTTTTTTCAATTATATGGCACCAATTATCCATGGGACAACTGCCACACTAAGGGTGTCAAACATCTGTACAAAATATAATTTGAACAAATATCTGGCAAACCGTCTTGAAATCTCGTTGCCACTACTCCCGTGAATGGATGATCGGTATGATTTGGGGGTTACATCAAAAGACTTATATTAATATCTATTTTGTCCTCATTGGAAATGGTCGCAATCTGACATCCACTATGTAAACTCCAGTACTTAATTTAAAAAATATTGTTATCACTGAAGAATATCGGAGTTGGTTTCAACACTCAGCAGTTAAAAGTAAAAAAAAAAATTGTCTTATTTTTAATTACTGGAAATTCTTTTCGCCCAATAAAACGTGAATTATCTCTACACCTCCCAAATAGACGGTATATCAACATGGAGTTTTCACCAAATGCTTACTTATGTTATATAGTTGGTCCTACACGAAAATGGTGTCAGTCGTACATCCAGTATAGCTGTCTTGAAATTCTTGCTGTCACCTTGAATGAATGATTATGGCAGGGGTGTCCAAACTTTTGCAAAGAGGGCCAGATTTGATAAAGTGAAGATGCCCGGGGGCCAATAGTTCCTTCTGATGTTTTTTTTTTTAAACTACAAAAGTTACATGCAAATATACACGGTTATCGAACAATAAATAAATTAAAAAAACAAATAAACAATAAATAAATAAGCCAATTTTCATTGCCACAATCATCTTTATTTTTCAAATGGCAATGTAACTAAATATAAGCCACTCAGGCAGACATGAACAACTCTAAAAACACAATTCTGCCTTGCATTCCTATCTGGAGAGTTAGATAACATTGAATTGTATGTAATACCTTAAATTTCCATGCGTTAGATAAATATCTTTGCCTCATGGTCATTTTAAACAGGAGTTATAACTAATGCAAAGTTTTATGTTATCATTAAAGTTTAAAACAATGAATTTTGCTTTTGTCTTTTAAAAGATCTTTCAGAAATCGCTGTTGTGATGCCAGAGCAGCTTGGAGTTGATTCATTTTTTCAGCGCGGTCACTCCCTGTTAGCTTGTCGTATGTGTTACATGTTTAGTCTGGTAGTGTCTCTTTACGTTGAAATTCTTAAACAAGGCAACCGTCTCGTTACAAATGAGACAAACACAATTTGCCTCGATTTTCAGTGAAAACGTACTGTAATTCCCATCTCTCCTGAAAGCGGCGGCCCTCATTGTCAACTTTCCTCTTTTTCTTTTCAGTCGCCATGGCAGAAATGAGCGGAGAAGGGTTCGCGTGCTAGCGGGCCATAAATAATACATTATATGACCGCAGCTGCGGGCCATATGAAATCTTACCGCGGGCCGTGATTGGCTCGCGGGCCGGACTTTGGACACCCCTGGATTATGGCATGGGCTTTACACCCAAAGACTTCTAATGGTATTCAACGTTTTGCTAAATGAAAATGGTGCCAATTTGACATCCAGCATGTCCAACAAAGCATCTAATTTGAAAATCTTGTCATTTCTGAAGAATGCCGGAAATGGTTTCAGCACTCCGCAGAAAGAAATGGTCTTAATTTGAATTCCTGAAAATTCCATTCGCCCAGTCGAGTAAAAGAGTTTGGCTTGTTCGTCCATATGTGTTTACGAGCATTCCCTTGTCAGTGCTTTTCAAACTACGAGTAGAAGGGGACGCGTTCTTGCAAATCATACTGCATAGAGAAACTTGATCTGTCCATCAACAACATTACACATAATAGTTCAACATTGCAAGAGACGTATACTTCTACCCCGACGGTGTATTTTTTTTTTCTTTAAAAGAATTACCTTCCATTTTGTTTAAAGCCATACAAATGATATCAACAGATTGCCACTCACATGCACAGGCACACACACGCTCATTTTCTGGCTAAATATTAATTATCAAATAAGGTAGTAAAAGCCATACCGTTTAGGGAAAAAAGTACATCAACACTAAACTTAAAGGTGCGTCGTAGATTTTTGTGAACGTCGTGAGTAGTGAAAGGGGTGAGATTAGCGTCAATGGGAATTAGCATTAAAAACACCCCCTGGGCGAGATTAGCGTCAATGGAAATTTAACATTAACCACCCTGGGCGAGATTAGCGTCAATGGAAATTTAACATGGGCAAAAAAACCCTGGGTAAGATAGCGTCAATGGAATTTAACATTGGAGAAAGGAAAAAAAAGGAAATATTGAGATTAGCCTCAAAGGCATTCGAACAATGGAAAAAAAAATATCGATTCTAGGGACAAAGGCAATTGAACATGGGGAATAGAGTTTGGGTCTGTCTAGGGACAAGGGGAATTGAACATGGGAATAAAGTGTGGGTTTGTCTAGGGACAAAGGGGAATTGAACATGTTAGAAAAAAAAAACTACTTTAGGGACAAGGGGAATTGAACAGGGGATTTTTTTTTTTTAAATTTTATAAAGGGGTAGGCAATTGAAAAGTCATTCTCTTTTCGAGAAATATGGCTGGCCCTGAAAAGGGCCTTTGGGTTTATGTTAATATTAATATTAACATAGACGACATCTGTCACATCTTCTTCTTCTTAAACTCCTTCTAACTGCAGGTCCATACACAAGTACCCTCTTGAGGCATCCTTGTCTTTCTATGTAAACTCTTCTCATCCATAGACTAGTATCTGTCCTATCAACAACAGTCCACTTGGACCGGACATACATGAGCATGTCCGTCCTAAACATCATGGAAGACACAAGGGTGGATGATTCAACTGTGGTCCACATCGTGAGGCGACGAGAACAGGTGAATCAATGCAGTGAACTGCGCTTATTTATAGGTAGAGGATGGATTGAAACGGATTGAGTTCATTCACCAATCCGAACACGCGTTACAAAATTCAGTCAGTCCGCATTAAATCCGAAGAGAGCAGTCTGTGACGTCATGTGGTCTATATAGATTCGCTAGCGCCTGTGTGCTGTGAATCTATGCGACAGTGATTCAACATGACGGAAACTCAGAAAACGATCCATTGGGGTGCACCAGCAGTGGAGACCGCCCAAGGGAACCCGGACTTACTTTCAGAAGAGGTACATTGGGATTTTGTGGATTTTCTTACCTCGCAAGAATTTGTTCCGGAACCTTCGTCTCATTCTTCATTACCGCAAGTGGAGAATTTTAGACAGAGACAGAAAGAAGAATTGGAGAAATTTATGCAACGACAAAAGGAAGCGGAACAAGCTTTTCTCCTACAGCAACACCAACAGCAACAAGAAGAGGTAAGAAAAAAACAACAAGAAGAAGTAGCAGCAAAGAAACAAGAGGGTGAAAATCAAACGGCTACGGTACTGTTGGACATTTTAGCGGAGTTAAGAAGTCTGAAACAAATGTATCAGACTTCTTTATCACGACCGAAGAGAATACGACCTTCCCGAGCTAAACACGCCAACCCTGTGACTAAGCCTATCGTACCACCCTTAGTGATTTCAACCCAATCATCATCATCAGAAGTAGGCCTCGGCCGTGGCAAAGGCTTAAGGCAGTTAAAGTTGATTGCTTAAACTCACCCCTACATCAAAAAAGGCCCTTTTCAGGGCCACCCACTTCTCTCGAAAAGAGATAGCCTTTCAATTTGCCAATAACTCAAAAAAAAAACAAAAAAAAAACAACACATTTTACCCCCTTTAGTACGTGTCTTTGTATGAGTGCGTGAGTGTAGCTTCTTATTTTAAAATCAAAACTCAAAGACACTTACCTTATATAATTAATGTATTCTTTTCTCCATAGTTACAATCCAATTCACAATTCACAACAGAACACTTTATAAATTACATTCACTTCTTCTGTTTCTTTTTTTACTCTCTTTATTTTTCAATTTCTTCACCGTCACAGTCTTTTCCTCCTCTTCCTCCTCACTTTCTTCCCTTCTTCTTTTCTTCTCCTGTTTCTTTTTCTTCACCTGGCTGCTTTCTTCCTCTGAAGAATCTCTCTCTTCTTCTGAAGAATCCCTCTTTTCTTCCGACTCCTCTTGTTTCTTTTTTGGGCAATCTGGAGACCAATGTCCTTTTTCTTGACAATAATAACAGGTATCTTGACTTTTGTCTTTTCTAGCCCCGGTTTTTGTTCTTTTTTGACGGTCTGGACACTCTGAAGACCAATGCCCTTTCTTCTGACAGATATAGCAAGTATCTTGACTTTTATCTCGAAAGGAAGGTCTGAAGAGAATTTTCTAATGACCCCTCGCAAAGCTCTGATGAAACGTTCCATCTGGGTAGTCTCTTCCATCGTTGTGCTCGGTTTGAGAGTGAAATGAATAGTGAAAGGACAAGACACACACCCTTTTCATATACGCTGGTTTGTCATGACTATAAATTAGTCTATGGTGTTTAAACTTGAGTCATTTGACGTTTTGCACTCAAGATGAAACGATCCTATTCATTCGAGAAGAAAGAAGAAGAAGAAAGTAAGAGGCAGAAACGTGATCTATCGCCTCGTACCAGAGCTGAAGTCTTGGCACATATTCATGCCAGTGATTTTGAAGAGGACATGAGTGAACCAGAATCCGAACCCTCTAAGCAAAGTTCACCACCCTTAGTTAATCCTGAAAAGTACTATTCCATTCGAGAGACGGAAAAGCGCTCCTCTAGAAAATTTAGAACCACGGCTTACACCTACACAGTGAAGTTTAAAGATTTCAAGTCCGACGTACCATTGGAGAAAGCAGAAGGTTTATCACCGAGATGTGGGATTCTTTGCTCACCGCACTCAAGCGACAATGTCAACCCAAAGAAGACGATCGCTTGACACTATCCATAGATCACGACAGCTTGAAATCCCCTGTTTGGATCGAGTTTAGCAGACCCGCAGAACTAACCCCTTCCAAAGTCATGGACAAGATTCAACACGTACAACAATCTAATGACCAGTTTGACATCACCGATGGTAAAGCCACACTGAAAATGGCCCACGTCTCTCCTCCTCAAGGGACCGGACAACGCAATAAGGTGTTATTGGTGAACGACCTTCGCAGCACCAAAAAGAGTCTCGTCCAAATTAACAACCCTCAAGACCAGACGTGCTTAGCCCGAGCCATCGTGGTGGGACGAACCTATGCCAACAAGAACGACACGGCAGAATGGAAAAGAACCTGGAAAACTATTCAACAATCGGACCGAGCCAAACAACGAAACGAAGCAGAACTCCTGTTGAAACAAGCTGGCTGTCCAAAGACACACCGTGTGGCATTCCTGAAATGCAAAAATTGCAAGATGTCCTAGCTCCACGCTACACCTTGAAAGTGCACCCTCAAGAAGTGCGTGGGCCTCTGTTGTTTCGAGGGAAAGACTTTAAGGACGGAAAATACATTCATATCTATTATCACGATGACCATTTCGATACCATTACCACTATCACTGGATTCCTGGGATACAGTTATTACTGTGAGAAATGTGACTATGGCTATAACAATCGAGAGCAACACCAACATTGCGGATGGAAATGCCCAGGACGTTTGGCCTCTCCACCCTGTCTGAGCGAAGGACAAGAAAGAGTACATTGTCCTGCTTGTCTGCGCACGTTTGTCAGCCCTGCCTGTTACCAGCAACATCTGAAGACGCAAGGTTCACAGCAGAAATGTGCTTGTCAACTGCTGAGACTGTGCCCTACTTGTCGACAAGGCCGACGTACCAATAATGCCAAGGCACACGTATGTTCAGGAAAGAAAAAATGTCACATTTGTCACCACATCGTGGACTTGAAACACGAATGCTACGTGCAAAAATACCAACCCCCACCAGAGAAAGAGGACGGTCACAAGAAGAAAGGCAATTTCATCTTTTTCGATTTCGAATGCATGCAAGAGACTGGCATTCACATTCCTAATTTCTGCGTGGCTCATCGAGCGTGCGAGAAGTGCATTCAAGAACCTATCTTCAGTCATTGCCCTCACTGCAGCAAGATTCCCGGAGGGCGTGAAAAAATCTTTCGAGGACCGAACACGGTAGCCGATTTTCCCCAATGGGTCTTAGATCCCATCGACAAGAATTGGAGCCAAGAGGACATCGAACGTTACGGAGATTGTCATCGTCATGCCACAGTGATGGCTCACAATTTCTCCGGATACGATGGACAGTTTCTTTTGAGATAATATACGGAACAAGGCACCGAACGTCCTAAAGTCACTTTGAACGGAGCCAAAATCATTTTCATGCAAGTGGGACAAGTGCAGTTTAAAGATTCGATGAGCTATTTGGCCATGCCTTTGAGTCGAATGCCTAAAACGTTTGGAATGACAGAAATGGCTAAAGGGTACTTTCCACACTTTTTCAATACGGAAGCCAATCAACACGCCGTTCTACCCCATTTGCCTGAGGCTCACTATTACGACCCCGACAACATGCGTACCGAACAACGAGAAGCTTTCTACGCTTGGTACCAGACTCACGCCTCCGACCCTTTCGACTTTCAGGAAGAAATGCTAAAGTATTGTCGTTCCGACGTGGACATTTTACGGCGTTGCTGTGGAAAATTTCGAGAACTGTTCATGGAACACGGAGGGGTCGATCCTTTGAAAGAAGCTTGCACCATTGCCAAAGCGTGTTCCTTAGTGTATCGACAACGATTCATGCCTGAAAACACCGTGGCTGTCATCAGTCCTCAAACGACCAACTATGTCAAACGTCAATACTCTGTCAAAGCCCTACGTTGGTTACATTACTTGTGCGACAAGGAAGACAAGTGGATTCAGCATGCCCGCAACGGAGGAGGCGAAAAGACCATCGGAACGTATTCGGTCGATGGCTGGGACTTAGAAAACCCCAAGATCGTGTACGAGTTTAACGGTTGCTTATTTCACGGATGTCCCGTCTGTTACCCTGATCGTAGCACTAAAAATCAGTTTTTACAACGAACCATGGAAGACTTGTACCAGGACACTTGTCAGCGACGCCTAAAGTTAGAACAGCAAGGATACCAAGTGGTGGAAATGTGGGAACACGAGTACGATCACCGTATGAAAACCGATCCCGAGTTTAAACGTGCCGTGGAAAGTTACAAGCTGATGGACCCCCTAAACCCGAGGGATAGTTTGTACGGAGGAAGGACCAATGCCACCTGTTTGCTGTACCAAGCCGACGAAGAGAAAGGAGAAGAAATCAAATACTTGGACGTGTGTTCGTTGTATTCTTACGTGTGCAAATATTGTCCCTTTCCTGCAGGGCACCCACAATTCTTCAAGGAACACATCGACCTGAAAAACATTCGACAATACGAAGGCTTGATCAAGTGTAAAGTTTTGCCTCCCACGAACCTATACCATCCCGTCTTACCTCACCATTGTCAAGGCAAACTGATGTTTCCCTTGTGCCGTACTTGTGCCGAAACGTGCAACCAAGACCAACCTTGTCAGCACACCCAGGAAGAACGGGCCTTGACGGGAACCTGGGTCAGCGTAGAATTGTTCAAAGCTCTGGACATGGGATACCAACTGTTAGAAGTGTACGAAATTTGCCACTTTCCAAAGACACAACAATACCACAAGGGTGACCCCAGTCAGAAAGCGAGTGCGACTTCCCAATCATTTTCGCCGACTACGTGGATGCCTTTTTGAAACTGAAGCAAGAAGCCAGCGGCTATCCTTCCTGGTGTCACACTTCCGAAGACGAAAAGACATTCAAAGAGAAATACTATGAACAAGAAGGCATCTCTTTAGACCACATCGAGAAAAACGAAGGCAGGCGGTCGTTTGCCAAAGTGATGTTAAATTGCTTGTGGGGTAAAATGGCACAACGACCGTGTTTACCCAAGACGGAATATTTGACAGAACCTTCCCGCTACTTTCAGATGATTCACGACAAAACCAAATACATGAAACACGTGGACGTCGTTCGAGAGGATTTGATCTTGGTCAATTACGAAGAAGATCTGGACTTTGTACAAGACGACCCCTTTGGAAATGTCATCATTGCGGCTTACGTGACAGCTCATGCTCGCTTAAAATTGTACGAAGCTTTAGAACTGTTAGGGGAACGTGTCCTGTACTTTGACACGGACAGTTGCATTTACATCCATCACCCGAGTCAACAGCACCCTGACATCGAAGGAGACCGTTTAGGAGCCTGGACAGACGGACATCCCGACGACAAGATTCTAAGTTTCGTCAGTGGCGGTCCAAAATATTACGGCTACGAATACCGGGACCCGCAAGGAGAATTGCACACGACGTGTAAAGTGAAAGGATTGACTCTGAATTATCGTACCAGTCGTGTGGTCAACTTTGGGGTATTGAAAGAAGCCTTGCAATCGGGAGAGGATGCAAACTTTAAAGTGACCACCTATCAACCGAACAAAATTGTACGTTTACCCACTCACCACATCGTCAGTCGACCCTTGGAAAAAGTCTATCAAATCGTGTACCAGAAGCGAGTGCGACTTCCCAATCATTTCACCTTACCGTATGGACACGTCGGTATTGGTCTGTATATAAAAAGGAACCCTAGGCAAGATCGATAGTTCATTGTGACTACCAAGACCGAGCGAACAAGATGAATACTTTCAGAGAGACACAAAACAAGTTTAGACAGGCACAATTCAAGTGTGGGGCTTCTGAAGTGGAATGCGATTGTGAGCCTTGCGACTTTTCAACCTGTGTTAGTGACGGTGCCAGAAGAACCCGTCACCCAGGACGGGACTGTCGTGGACAGGCCTGAGAGACCCTTTCGGGAGGACACTTGTGTGACCTTACCCCCTACTATAGAACTGGTTAGAACATTACCCAAAACATGTTGTACAGACACTTGTGTTTATTCCACGTTAATGGTTATCATGTGCCTTTTATCCTTATACTTAAGCCTTTGACTTTTATGTATTTTTGTCTTTCGTATTCATGTTTGAAACATTCAATAAACGTGTTCTGAAAAAAAGTATATAAACTCTTGTCTTGTTTGTTTTCGTGTCACAAGTGACATTTCTCACACTATGGCTACCTCTGCTGTCTCTGCTCCCTCTTCCTCCACTGTCAAAGTCATCGACGAACACTTAGATCGTGCCAGTTGGGAGGCTTTGCATCTTCGCCATCCCTTTAACATGCTCATTGCTGGACCTAGCGGTTCAGGCAAAACCGAATTCGTCAAACGTTTGATCGAACATAAACATCATTTGATCGATCGACCACCTCAGCGGATCGTGTGGTGTTACAAAGAGTGGCAATCGGCGTACAGCCTCTTGCGAGAAAGTCAAGGCGATTCCATCGTGTTTGTGGAAGGCATTCCTAAAGAAGACGACGGCATCGTCTCTGACTCCCGTCAAACCCATTTTGTCATTTTCGACGACATGTTAGGAGAAGACGAAGAAGAAATTAAACTGTGGTTCACGCGCAAAGGGCATCACCGTAATGCCAGTGTCGTTTACATCACCCAAAATTTGTTTCAACAAAGTAAAACCCATCGCACCATCAGTCTCAATGCGCATTACGTGGTCTTGTTTAAAAGCCCTCGAGATAAATCGCAAGTGCAAGTCTTAGCCAAACAGTTAGGAACGCCTTGGCTGACTCAGGCGTACGAAGATGCCACTCAAACTCCACACGCCTATTTACTCGTCCATTTGAAACCTACGACTCCCGAGGATTTGCGATTTCGTACCCACTTGTTTCACCACTGGTGCCAAGACGGTGGGCCTGTCCTGTACACGTCTCCGTCCTCGATTTCATTTCACTCCACATAAAAAAATCTATAAAAACCTCAGACCCTTTTTCGTCTGTCTCACTCACAGTGCGAACACGACGTCCCTTCAGTCGCATCTTCCCGTCAAATTGATTTGTGCCTTGTATGGCATCAGTCGAGAAAAAAATCCACAAATACGAGCTCGTGTCTTAGAAGCTAGTCTCAAAGAAGTCTTACGATGGTTCACGGTGACGGCACGTCAAATACTCCAAGGAATCATTCAGATTCCTCATCAAACGAAACGCTTTTTCGATCGAAACAAAGTCGCTTTGGTCCAACTGGCCGATCCCCGCATCGACACTCAAACCAAAAAACAAATCATTTTGAAACCTGGAGGGAGTGGTACTCTAGGAGGGGTCATCATTCGCTCACTCTTAAGATGGGATCCTAATGCCCCCAAAGTTATACCCAAGAAAAAAGTCCAACGAAGCCCCAAGAAGAAAAAGAAAAAGACCAGGTCCCCAAGAAGAACTTCTCCAGTGGCGGGACCCTCCTCTTACCAGACACCACCCCGGGAAAAGAAAAGAAGCCCCCAGAAAAAGAAAAGTCCACAGAAGAAAACTAGTCGCAAGAGAGGCACTTCGGCCAGGACGCAACCTTACACTCGCAAACCACGACCTGCCACGGCGGTGACCGCATCTCCGGCAGCCTCACGTTCATCCACTTCTCCGTTGATGACACCAAGAACTGAAGAGTACTTGGAGACGTTGATCACACCAAGAACTTCTCCGTTGATGACCCCAAAAAGAACTTCCCCAGTGGCAGGACCCTCCAATTTAGTGGCAGTGGCTGCTGCTCACAAAGTACCTTCTCCTAAAATCAAAGTCCATGAAAGATCGGGTATGTTACAAAGTTTACTGGATTTGTCCAAGCAAGAACTGACTCGATTTAGTCCGTTGCGTACCCCTTCACGACGTGTCATGCCTGTCCTCAAACTGATACGCCGTAAAGACAATCAGTGGCGACGCGTTCCAGTATAAAAAAGACCTGTGACCAAGTCGGCGGTATCAGTGTTTTTTTGGTGCTCCTGAAGACTCAAAGATGTCACCCTCCAGAAAACCCCAAGGAAAGAAAAGAAAAGGACTACCACCACGTTTAGTCAAACATGGGGACATGTTATCTGTCCTGTCCAAAGCTTCTCCACCTCTACGAAAAAAACTCATTCAATCGGCCTCCAAAGAGGTCATCGATACCGTGTGCGAATGTTGTTTGAACGTTTTGAAAGGCACGATCCCTTTGTCCAAACACCAGAAACAATGCTTAAGCAAACATCGTCACGTTCTTCGCCAAATGGTTCAAAAGAAAATTCCCATTCGTCAAAAGAAGAAGATGTTAGTCCAACGTGGAGGCATTTTGCCTCTCTTGTTAGGCCCCATACTGAAAGGAATCTTGGGAACCATGTTGGGAGGACTGGTGGGAGCAAGATAAAAAGGCCCTCGGAAGTCCCAAGATCTCAGAATCGACCCCTGACAACCCTATGGAAGGACGAAAACTAGCTTTAGTGCCTTACAAACGATGGATGGAATACCATCGGTGGCAAGAACAACGCACCCCGCATTTACCTCCCAATCCCCATTTGAGCGAGATGTCCCATTTACAACACGAATTGCAGTCCTTAATGAATAGCCAAGATTTGTCCGAAACAGAAAAATCGCAAAAGTACGGTCAACTCTTGCAACGACTGCAACTCTTTCACCAGAAAGCTTTAGACGAAACAGCTCTACCCACTCTGAAAGATTTTAAGACCTTGATGAAAAGTCCAGCACCATCACCAGTACCAGTACCAGTCCCACCACTACCAGTGACCAAGACAGAAAAAGGAGAAGAAGAAGAAGAAGGGTTTCAAACTCCACCAGAAAAAGTACGCAAGTTAACAACACCACCTACCTCCAGAACTGGATGGATTAAAAAGATGATGGCCACCCCTTCTTCATCACAAGAGAAAAAGAAAGTGAAGACAGAAGTGAAGACAGAAGTGAAACAAGAACCGATATCCCCCGCTCAGACATCCTCCACTTCAACACCTATTGCCGGTCGCACACGCAAAGCATTGCAATCCAAGAAAGTACCCCAAGAGAAAAAGAGTAGCATCCTCCAAGAGTGGGTGTCTTATTAACACACAAACACAAAAAAATGGAAAAAGTCTTAGCCAGCATTTACTACGATCCCTCGCATCCTGCAGGTTACGCAGGAGTTCAAAAATTGTATCGTGCTGCCAAAACGCAACTGAAAAGTCTCCCTTTACCTCAAGTGCAACGATGGTTACAAGAACAAGCTACCTACACTTTACACAAACCCATTCGACGCAAGTTTGCCAGAAGTCGCACCCGAGTGGAAGGCATCGATCATCAATGGCAAGCCGATTTAGCCGATGTCTCTCATTTGGCCAGCTACAATCGTGGCTACAAATATTTGTTTTGTGTCATCGACGTCTTTTCCAAATTTGCCTGGGTCGTGCCTTTGACTTCCAAATCAAGCAGCGAGTTAGTGCGAGGCCTGCAACGGGTGTTGAAACAAAGCGGTCGTCACCCTCTTCGATGGCAAACGGACAAAGGCACCGAATTTCTGAACCAAGCTTTCCAAAAAGAATTAAAGAAACGTGACATTCATTTTTTTACCACCGAGAATCCCGAAACCAAAGCCAGCATCGTGGAACGTTTTCAACGCACATTGAAAGAACGCATGTGGAAATATTTTACGCATCACCACACTCTGAAGTACATCGACATCTTACCGCACCTGGTGCAAGCGTACAACCAATCTTACCATCGAAGCATCGGACGTGCCCCGCAAGACGTGACTCCCGACAACGAAGTGTTGGTGTTTGAGCGTCTGTTTGGTACGTCCCCGACGAGGGCTGTCCCCAAGAAAAGTGGAGAGTTGGCCGTAGGAGATTGGGTGCGCATTGGCAAAACCAAACGCACTTTCGACAAAGGTTACTTACCTAACTGGACGACCGAATTGTTTCGCGTCACTGGACGAGTGCATGGCCGTCATCCTATCGTCTATAAATTGGAAGACATGAACGGAGAAGTGCTCAAAGGAACGTTTTATTTGCCCGAGTTACAACGTGTGACCAAATAAGAAGACGACGTGTACGACATCGAAAGCATTCTCGAACGCAGAACCCATAAAGTGGGCAAACGACGTGTCGAAGAAGTCAAAGTACGTTGGAAAGGATATCCACCCAGTTTTGATTCTTGGATCGACGCTTCGCAAGTCATCGACTATAAAAAGAAGTGACCATCATGCCCTTTCACACAGACGCAGCTACGTCGACCACTCCTCCTTCACCTAGTTCTTCTGTGCAAGATTTACAAAAACAACCCTTGTGGGTGTGGTGTGGAGAACGTGTGCCTAATACGCAAATCGTCTTTTTCTGCCAAATCTTCGTGGTGTATTGTGTCATCGGGGCAGCCATCGCCAATCTGAGTTTGCAACAAGGAGACAAACAATTGTGGACCATTTTACTGAGCAGTTGCATCGGTTACCTGCTTCCCAATCCCTCCCTGAAATTCTCCTCGAACGGGAACCACGGGAACCTTGTGTCCAGTGCCAGTGCCAGTCACCACTCCATCAACAATCACAACCAGAACCCCATTTTGGGCGGAGACACGCCTCTGACGTCCAGTAATATCCCCTCGGACAGCCACAGAACTCTGGAATTATGAGTCACCAAAACCAATTTTACTTAACCTTACCCAGTGACAGTTCCATGGAGGTGTTTCCCAAGAACACGTTGTGCTGTTACACGGCCAAATTACCTCAAGCCATCCAGTTAGATCACGAAGCCCATTGGGAAGTGGCTTTAGTAGAAATGATTCACCCTACACAAATCCAAAACATCACCGAAAAGCAAAACACTTTTGAGGTCGAAATCCTGAACCAAAAATTACAAGAAGCCATGAATGACATCGGGTTTTCAGGGGACACAAGACCATCCAACAATTCACCCTTCAATATCTACACCTTGAAAATTCCGGTAGGGTTTTATTTTAGTGGCCAACATTTGGTGGACACCATTACTTCCAGGTTCGAGTTAGCCTTTGGCAAAGCCCTGAACAGAGTCAAAAAAAGTGTCACCCTGGAGTACCATAAAGTGGCTCGTCGCTTACTGATGAAATTTCAGGATACCCAAACGTTGTCCATCAGTTTTAATCGTGACTTGTTTGATATTTTAGGTGGAGACACAAAAATGGCTCCAAATTTTAAACCGAAGATCAACAGCAATACGGAATTTTACAAGTTTTATCGATTCCCTGTAGAACTGAACCAAGGACTGAATTTGATGTTCGTGTACTCCGATGTGGTGGAGTATAACGTGGTGGGACACACCTCTGTACCGTTACTGCGTGTCATTCCTTTCAAAGTGGATAGTACCACGACCAGTGACCAGGAAGGTGGAAACACTTACCACGTCCACCGGGAATTTGTACATCCTCACTATTTGCCGGTCAGCAAGTCGTATTTGGACACGGTCAACATTGCTATAAAAGGAGATTTGGGACAAAATATTCCATTCACCAAAGGAAAAGTCACGGTGAAACTCCATTTTCGAAAACGGTTCTCTCACGACTCGTAAGTCATGTATCCAGTGTACCGAGGGGTTGCTCGACAGCGAGGACACGGTTTAGGAGATATGTTAAAATCGGCCTTTCGTTCGGTGGCCCCGGTGTTGAAACCGATGGTGACACGCGGATTGGACGCCTTGAAAGATGCGGCACTGACGCAAGGCAAAGAATTTCTCCAAAATGTCATCATCGACAAACAAAACCCTAAAGAAGCCTTCATGAGGGCAGGCAAAAATGTCTTGCTGCAAACGGGTAAAGACCTTTTGGGCCGACAAGACACACCTATAAATGCCCTGCACGCTACCGAGTCAAGCATTCAGCAAGGACAAGGCAGAAAGAGACGACGAAGAAAACACCCTTTCACCAGACTTCAAGCTAGAAAGGCCAAGAAAAGAAGAACCGTTCGAGACTTAGACGTTTTCGATTATTGAGACACTGCAACAAAAAAATGATGCACCGAGAGTCTTGCGCCTGTTCCAAGACGGAACTGGATCTGTTTGCCATGCCCCCCACCATGATGACCATGCAAGAATCCCAATGGGTGGAATTTCATCCCGTCTCCTCATTGACCGATTCCGCTCCCATCGAGTTTGAAATCAAGGGACAGCCCGAAGTTTACGTCGATCTGAATAGCAGTTACTTGTACCTGAAAGTCAAAGTTCAAGATAAGGATGGAAATACTATAGACACTGAGCCAGTAGCTCCCGTCAACAATTTCATGCATTCCTTGTTTAGCGGAGTGGACTTGTACTTGAATAACAAACTAGTCAGTAGCAGCATGGATACTTACCCTTATCGAGCGTACCTGGAAAATCTCTTGACGTACGGAATAGACGCCAAGAACACTCATCTCAATGCCTGTGTGGTATGGGAAGCTGACGAAGCAGGCAAATTTGAAACATTCGAAACTAATACAACCAAAGACAACAATGATGGATTTGTAGAACGAAGAGACAGAATCAAAGATGGAAAGAGTTTAGAACTGATGGATCGTTTGCATTTGGACATGTGGTTGCAAGAGAAATATTTGCTAAACGGAGTGGATGTCCGCCTGAGACTGAATCGCAGCAGTGCCGCTTTCCATTTAATAGCTGATAGTGACGATAATTACAAAACCAAAATCCAAGAAGCCAGACTCTACGTACGCCGTGTGGAAGTGTTACCTAAAGTGGGAAACGACATCAGTCAGACGTTGAGCAGAACGACCGCCAAGTATCCGTAGAAGTGAAAACCTTCACCATTCCTAGGGGACAGCGATCCATGATCGAAGATCATCTGTTCCAAGGACATTTACCCAAACGTTTAATCGTTGGTATGGTCGAGAATACAGCCTTCAACGGAGCTATCGCTAAAAATCCTTTCTACTTTCAACACTTTGACGTGTCCAAGATCGAAGTCAGTCGCGATGGCAAGACCTTGTGTACCCGACCTTTCGAACCTAACTTTGACAAGAAGAATTACTTGAGGTCGTACTTGTCGCTGTACGAAGCCACGGGACAGTTAGGAACCAACACCAGTCACGGCATTACGTACGAGGATTATGCAGGAGGCTACGCTTTGTGGGCTTTCGATTTCACTCCAGACCAAGGCAGCGACGAGGGACATTTCCACCCTATAAAATCTGGCCAGATTCGTGTGGAACTTCAGTTTGCAAAGCCACTGGACGAGACAGCGAACGTCCTCCTGTATGCAGAATTCGATAATACCATAGAAATCAACAGTTTGAGAGAAGTCATTCTAGATTACTGGAAGCCATGGAAGACTGTTCTCCCTCTTTACCTAGTGGAGAAACTTTGGAGATGGAATGTGAGGAGACCATGGAAAAAGAAGAAGTGATCATGATGAAGTCAAGATGGCCAGAACAAGAAGCCCATTTAGTCTGCTGTTTTGCCAAACACTTGGCTGAAAAAATAACGGAATTGATCAAGAAAAATTGCTATGGATGTCAAAACGATCATCCCAGTCAAATTCAACACGATAAATGCCTGATGTTGAGTCAAGAAGAAAAATTGGACGAGTATCTGGACGAGGCTTGGAGTCTCATCTCGGACGAAGTCGTGTTGCACCAGTGGTATAAAGACTTGCGTGAACATTCTTGTCCACCATTAACCACTCAAGAGATCCATCGTATCGAAGCTCTCCTGAATCAGAGTGAGGAGACGAAACGAAGAAACGGTTACTTGTCAGACATTTTCAAGCAAAAATTCAGGATCGAATTGACAACGTATTATTACCTGTGAAGAAGAAAAAAAGCACACAAATCAATGGATACTTGGGAACTTTATTACCTTTTGAACCACAGTTCGTATACGGCTTCTTGGAATCTTGTCGTCTGTGCTAAAGATGAACTCCCTCATCGCAAACCTAAAGACCATCAAGCTTACGTGATCAACACGGACGACAGTCATCTCCCAGGAACCCACTGGGTAGCCGTCTACTTTCCTCAAGAAGGATGTGTGGAATATTTCGATTCGTACGGATTGCCCCCTTTGGAAGACGATATCATTGACTTTATGAGAAGAAATGCTCAGACCACCCGATTCAATAATGTGAAATTACAAGGCACAGATTCCTTGGTGTGTGGACAGTACTGTGTGTATTTTCTGCATCATCGCAGCCTGGGCTATTCCTTACAACATTTAGTAACTCATTTTGATCCTCGTTCTTCTTCTAGAAATGATGTGAAAGTAGATCGATGGTTTTGTGACCATTATGCTTATCTTTTGTCTCAAGCTAGGAAACGTAGTGTCCATCAATGGCCTAATGATTTCCAACAGTGGAAATCACAATTTCATTCACAACGTTGTCAGCCCTGTTTAAAGTAGACTGTATTTGAAGAAAAAAATGTTTGATGTTATAATGTTGGATTATTGTTTAAAATATGTTAGAGTTGTTGTTGGTTAGTGTTAAGTGATTTTTGAATTAAAAATGTTGGGTTTTGAAAAAAAATGCCTTTGTGGTTTGTTTAGCTGTAAGAATGTTGGATTGATGCTCTTTCATTTCTTACTATCTCTCTCATGACACTCACTGAACGTTGCGACTCGAAAACCGTGTGGGGATGTTTTCCTTCACGTCCGCGCTTTGACTTTAAGAACCGGGTTGTTTCCAGTCTAACCATCCATTGTCGACTCATCCTCCTACGAAGATGTGCTCCAAACTAGCTAAGCTCAACGAAGCCTACGTGAATTTGCATAGGGTCAGACTCAGTCTGATACCGAAGCCAGAAGAGATAGAGAATGTGAGAATGTTAAAAGTCATTGAAGACCTGATAGAAGTGCTCTTCAGAGAAGAAGTGAACAGGGAAAAAGAAGAATGGACAGAGAAGTACAGACTTCAGAGACAGCAGCAACAGCAACAACAACAACAACAGCAGCAGCAGGAACCTGAACCTGACAGAGGCTTTGTCGATTGTCGTATCGACACCAAAGAGTTCTTCTTCTCTTTCCGAAGAAGCAGACATATCGCCAGAAAGTCTATCCTCAGAGGACATCGCATTCTTAGAAACTAAAAGATTGCCATAGCAAACAAAAAAACAAAAAACAGCCCTTTTCAGGGCTACCCAATACTCTAGAAAAGAAATAACAATCAATTTGCCAATGTGTGTAGGTAGAGTAGTGTGAATATAAACACTAACTCTTTTTTCATAGTGTGAGGGTATGTGTTTGTGTATAAGAATGTGTATTTGTAAGTGCTCACGTACGTTGGTGTGGATAGTAGATTAAGATGATATTTGTTTTTTTTGGCTGTTGGAGGTGTGGGGAGAGTAGATTTGGCGGTTTGATTTTATTGCTTTGCGTATGTGAATAGTATATTGGAGTGATTAATGAAAAAAATTTTTAGAATAGTGATGAGCAGTATAAAAAAGTGAATGAGTGTTTCTTTTAGGTCCGCGCGTTGTTTTTTTTTTTTTTTTTGGTCATGATCTAGGTAAGATCAATTTTATGTTTTTCAGGGGGATGTTTTCCTTCACGTCCGCAGTTTTAATATAAATTGAAACTCGTTCGGCAGTCCAGCTACCCTTGTTGATTGATCAACACCAGAATGAACACGAGACTGACGAAACTGTTGGAACTTCATGTGCATCTGGAATATGCCAGGCGCCTGTTGAACGAACTGGCCGCGGAGGCCATTGTGGAAGAAGGAAGGATGAGAGAGGAGGAGGAAAGAAGAAAGAAAGAAGAGGAGGAGAGAAGATACAAAGAAGAGGAGGAAAGAAGATACAAAGAAGAGGAGAGAAGATACAGAGAAGAGGAGGAGAGAAGATACAAAGAAGAGGAGGAGGAAAAGGAGAAAAGAAGAAGAAATTTCAGAATCCCAGAAACCGAAAATTGGGATTCTGATGCCACATATCCTGCCTCTGCTCTCTCCCCCAAAAAAGTAAAAAGCAACTGGGGAACAAGATGTGTATGTGGCGCCAGGCCTGGAAGGTGCCACCATTAACCAGGTGTCCATGAAGTTCCAAAAAAAACCCAGCCCTTTTCAGGGCTACCCAATACTCTAGAAAAGAAATAACCATCCATTTGCCAATGTGTGTGTGTGTGTGTGTGTGTGTGTGTGTGTGTGTGTGTGTGTGTGTGTTTGTAGGTAGAGTAGTGTGAATATAAACACTAACTCTTTTTTCATAGTGCGAGTGTATGTGTTTGTGTGTTTGTGTTTGTAACTGCTCACGTAAGTTTGTGTGAATAGTAGATTATGGGTTTCTTTATTGTTTCTTAGCGTATGTGGAGAGTATAGTTTGGGTTTTGTAACCGCTCACGTAGGATTGTGTGGATAGTAGATTATGGATTTTGTTTATTGTTTCTTAGCGTATGTGGAGAGTATAGTTTGGGTTTTGTAACAGCTCACGTACGATTGTGTGGATAGTAGATTTGGGTTTGTTTTAATGATTTGCGTGTGTAAATAGTAGATCTGGGGTTAGTTTATTGTTGCTTCACTTATGTGGATAGTATATTACATGAAATGAGAAAAGTAGGGGATGTTTTCTTTCACGTCCGCACGATGTTAGGTCATGATCTAGGTAATATCAATTTTATGTTTTAGGGGGATGTTTTCCTTCACGTCCACGCTTTTCGTATAAGAACCCACAGTATTCGTCGTTCAAACCATTCTACAGAGAAGATGGCTTCGAACCACCTCGATAAATTTCAAACATTGCAAGACGTCCTTGACAATTTGGGCATGATAGAACCAATGCTAGTACGACTCAATGAAGACCACTATTCTTATAGTCCGCATAGAGTAAAAATTGAGATTAACAACTTAAGAAAAGCAAAGGACATGATAAGTGGTGTGATGAAGGAAATAAAGGAGGAGAAGGAGGATGAAGAGGAAAGGATAAGAATAAGAAAATGGAATGAAAAAATTGAAAAAGAAGAAGAAAATGAGAAGAGGAAGAAAGAAGAGGAGGAGGAAGAGAAGAAAGAAGAGGAGGAAAAAAAAGAAGAAAAAGAGTGTAGGAGAGAAAATAAGAAGTTGGTGGAGAAAAGAAGAAATTAGAAGCAGAAGAAGAAGAAGAAGAAACCAAAGGCTCTTTTCAGGGCCAGCCATATTTCTCGAAAAGAGAATGACTTTTCAATTGCCTACCCCTTTATAAAATTTAAAAAATAAAAAAAATCCCATGTTCAATTCCCATTGTCCCTAAAGTAGTTTTTTTTTCTAACATGTTCAATTCCCCTTTGTCCCTAGACAAACCCACACTTTATTCCCATGTTCAATTCCCCTTGTCCCTAGACAGACCCAAACTCTATTCCCCATGTTCAATTGCCTTTGTCCCTAGAATCGATATTTTTTTTCCATTGTTCGAATGCCTTTGACGCTAATCTCAATATTTCCTTTTTTTCCCTTTCACCAATGTTAAATTCCATTGACGCTAATCTTACCCAGGGTTTTTTGCCCATGTTAAATTTCCATTGACGCTAATCTCGCCCAGGGTGGTTAATGTTAAATTTCTATTGACGCTAATCTCGCCCAGGGGGTGTTTTTAATGCTAATTCCCATTGACGCTAATCTCACCCCTTTCACTACTGTCGTGAAGAAAACAAGACTTTCCCCCACTTGCAAGGTCATCTTGATTTGGCTCCGTCCTTATGCATGCCCACAGTCAGCAGTCGCATGAATATTGTTTGCAGGCGTACGCATAATCTACTTGACACAGATAAGTGAAATTAAGCAGGCACATATTTATATACAATTGATCTGGTTGGAATATTTGTTACTTTTGTGAATAAGACTTTGCAAGGCAAACCTTGTTTGCAAAAACCAACTTACCAAGATATCTGAAATCCAGAAGGCATGTTTTTATCTATATAAACGACCCGATTAGATTTTTTTATTATCCGAATAAATTTTCCAAGCCCAGTTTAGTAGAGCCTGACAAGGCGGCTAACGATCAGTTTGGAATGCGTGTCCATCCGCACTCCATCAGTCCATCGACACTCAAGATTAGGGTGTTAAGTTTTTTTCTGTATGATGTTTGTCCATACCTGGATCTCGTACTATTTTTGCTTTTGGAGTGGAGAAACCTACTAGTTGTGTGGTCAAAAGGTCAAATGTCACTGCTGCTGAAAGATACCTTGACCACACTTTGTGGATGGCTTGGGTAAGATAGAAGCCTGTCAGTTTTGGAGCAAAGAGGTCAAAGGTCAATTTAAATGCATCTGAAATAAGAAATAGTTTCTGCATAATAAAATTAGTTCTGCATAAAAGGCATGGATTATACTTAATGGATGGGTTGTACTTGTGACTATGTCCAAATCAAACATATTTCTGGGTTGAAAGATCATATGTCACTTTGTCTGAAGAAAAAATGTTTTCTGCGCAAAACAAAAAAGTTCCTGGCAATGCATCTTAACCAAAGTTTGTGGATAGCTTACACTTTGGTCAAGAAAGAAGCATATTAATATTTTGGGGAGACGAATGGTCAAATGTCAAGCTCTTTGTAATTGAAAAAAGAATTTGTTTTAATAATAAATTTAGTTATTACTTCATACTCTCACTTCTTTTTGTGGAGGGAATGCACTTAATTTATGTTGATTTGAGGGTTAACAAATCTAAAATCAAGCTCAGTGTGTCTAAAGAAATTGGGATTTGCATATTACCCTTTGCACACCAGTATGTTCATTGACCAGTCTTTGTTGATGATTTGAACTTATATTAATAAAGA
The DNA here is from genome assembly GCA_028554795.2 of Sinohyriopsis cumingii. Lineage (NCBI taxonomy): Eukaryota > Metazoa > Mollusca > Bivalvia > Unionida > Unionidae > Sinohyriopsis > Sinohyriopsis cumingii. The sequence continues at coordinate 88,050,912 of CM068840.1, read as the reverse complement.
AGCATACATATTTTGGCATCTAACTGTCAAAGGTCACGATTAAGGTTAGTGTAATGAAAATAATGGTTTCTGCACAGAAAGTTTAGTTCAAGACTGCATATCTTGAAAATATATCCAGATTTTTAGGACCCGCTGGTCAATACTTTCCAGAGTGAACCCTGCCATGCAAGTGCATACCAAGAAAATTATGAAACACGGACTGTAGTATGATATCTCCACTCAGATAATCTTGATGGCTTAAGTTCAGTGTCATTTCTTATTTTCTACCCTCTAGCTAAAGAAAAAGCAAACTCGACAACAGGAGAGTCTTTTGTTTGAAAAAACGTTTGGTTACTTTTTGACTGAAACTGTTTTGCACGCACTAGTACGACTTTGAAGAAACCGCACGGAAACAAAATGTGGTTTGGTATTCATTTTTATGTGCACATACAGATGCTCTGATAAGATTTGTGTACAATTTAAGTAATTTCTGCACAATTTTTGTCAAGTTTTCGAACTTTCTGGACTTTGTTTTGTCTACATTGGAAGTAAATACGGTAAAGAAATTAAACTTTGTATTAGTAGGAACGAAAAGTGGTCATTTCAGTACATGATTATTTGAAAATAATCAATGAATATTTGAATTGAAACTGACAGAATACTAAAATATCCAAATCATTTGGTAATTGTTACCAATGGTGGGGCGTATTTTTTTTTTGCACATATAGTTTTGAAACCCCTCAAATCACGTCATCTCTATTAAGTCTTACAACATGTACATGTACACCAAACCCTTAGAACAATGTGTCTAACCTGTATATCTATAGCTAATTTTGTGCAAAGGTGTCCTTAAACACTAATGGTTTTCTTGTGTAAGATAAATATTACTCTAAGGGTATACAAACAAACGATCCTAATTTCACATGATACCTATTTACGAAATATTTTTTGGCTTTCTTCACAAGGTATTAATGCCGATATATAGTCGAAAGAAAAGATGTGCAGATGTTTTTAGTTTTTATGCGTCAAAATAAAATAAGTATGCAAATTAAAGTCTAATGTGCGGAAACGACCAAACTACGTCCTTGAAAATGCTCAAAAACTTAGAAGTATCAGATTACACTGTTATTCCGACTCATTGTCCAGAAAAATATACAAAATGTACAACTGACGCAATTTCGTTCACGTATATTGCACAACATGTTTTACGAAAATTCCCAAATGCTAAGGAGTGTAGAGCGTCATTTAAGATAGAGGAGGCGGAAAGCCGCCAAACTAATCACGTTTTACGACTAAAATTTGAGAATTACATAAATGAGCCAATTTAATTAGAATTTGATGGCTAACAAGTTGGAGAGCACGTGAAGAATTGTCGGAATTTTGTGATGAAAGCAAGGCACTAGCTAGATGTCTTGTGCAAACCCCAAAAAACAATTAAAAACAATGATCGAGTTCTTACGACTTACCAATATGCTAACCTGGGCCTGGCAGGAAATTATTCTAAGTATTTCTATCTGTAACGGAAGTGAAACAGAGTGGGCTTTGGATTAAATGAATAACAGAAACACAATGTGTGTGAATGACAAGACTTGTGTATTATATGAAAAGATGGCATAAAACAAAAAATGACAAAATCTATGTAATATCCTACTCTCGCACGCACTCTACACATACACAAAAGAAATATCTGTATATATGTATATAATGATAATGACGATCGAGATAACGACGACACAATGCTGAAATTCCAATGATAATGATAACGTCTGTTCATATAACCGATATACTATATATAAATATGACAAAACAAAATGTCAGTTCTGACCCACGCCGGTTGCACTCGCGTTCAACTTCCCAACACAAAATAATCTCAGTTCCACTTTCCACCCTTTACCAGTTTCGTCTGGCTCATCTAATATCTCTCCAATCTCGGTTTTGGCGCAAAAACTCGTCCCACCTATATCCGTCTGGCGTAACAACGCCTCCCACCAGTTTCAGTCTGGCGCAACAACACCTCCCACCAATTTCCGTCTGGCGCAACAACGCCTTCCACCAGTTTCAGTCTGGTTCAACAACACTTCACCCTCCACTGTTTCAGTCTTGCTCAAACAACACCTCCCCCTCCATCAGTTTCAGTTTGGCTCAAACTACACCTCCCCCCCCCCCCCCATCTGTTTCAGCCGTTGGCTGTAGTTTTACGGTTCCAAACCGACACTCCGTGACAAGATCCAAACGATAATGTACAGCTTGTTATAAAACCTTACTATTTATACTATAAAAAAAAAGGCGTTCAAGACCCAGGGGTAAAGTACCAGTGCATGTCGAGAAACATGGGCATCACGCTACGAGCGACTTTCAGCGAGATGTACTCATTTAGTAACTATATGTTAAGATAATAAAACAAGCTACTCTAGTTAACGCTGTACGCGTCGGCAAAAATCAAATATACAATGTCATCGTTTAATTCAAAACCGATTTTTTTTCTTGCCTTATTCCGTGACACTATCATTCCTCTTACGAACGTTATGTATTGATTGCTTTAAATTCTGACATGTAAAGATTTATCTACACTCAAGTCTGTACTGAACCGACAGATGTTACAGTGTTATAGGCAAACATGCCGTATATATTCATTTATAAGCCTATTCCAACCACGAAACTGCACAGAACCAGATCTGTCGTCGCACAATGCGCTGCTAGATCTAGGTCTGTGCGGTCTGCTAAGAATAATCAGTAGAACAGACATCCTAGATCCTGATCGACAGGCACATTATGCTACGTCAGATCAGGATCATTGTTTCAATCTGACTCGACTTATAAGCGAGCACATATGAATTATTTTTCTTAACGTTTAGCATCTGAAACGTGTTGCGGCCACACAATCTGTTTGCAAGTACATCAGATGGCTCACAGGAACATGACACCATCTCCCATCCTCTTGTACCATGTTGTCACACGCATCCCCGATTTCGGAACAGCCGCATATGTTAGGGCAGCTGAGCCATGCCTTTCGACAGGTACACCTTGCTGTTTGTCATCTCGTCTCAATACAGCCATATCTCACCAAGTGAAGTACATACTTTGCTGATGGAAGTTAATCGGTTATGATTGGAATCCACTCTTTTCTTTCCATATAATTTGCAGCCATATTCGTGTGGTGAAGGAACCTGGTGTCCTTGTTGCCGATAACGGCATAGTAGTGAGCCCGTACAACTGCTTCGTGTAATAAATCTTGTGTAGTTGATAACCTTCCGAACGTAGCTGCTTATCTGCGAACAGCCACCGCCCAAACCTCTCCACCTCTGAGATCTGAGTTTGAGGTAAGTACATCTTACGGATGAACTGCTCATAGCAGCAAATGTGTAACCAAAAGGAACCGAGGTTGTGCCCAGCCGTGCAAGTGCAGTTACACTGTCATCGCTGTTATTTTTAAACACTTTCAGAAAGAAAGTTTTCGTTTTCCAGCAAACTGCCTGTATCGTCTACACCATTGATGGCACAGAATTCTGACAAGGAGGCAGCCTTGCTAGGTCCAAGAGCTTTATAGATGGATGTCACGACGCCTCTGGCCAGTGCGGTTACAAAGTTGCTGTCTTTGATGATTCTGGATACCGTCTGAGGCCGGCATGCAACAGCAACCATGTATCAGCTTCTTGTTGATCACTTTGAAAGTAGCTCAACTCACTAAGAGTTACTCTGCACTGAGACCCCCATACGACCGCCATTTGCCTCTCATTTGCGTGTTCCTTGAATCTGTAGTGACTCAACAGTAACTGTCAGACTCGACAGTAAATGCCACAGATAGTTATATTTACTAGCAATGTAGGTTCTAGAGTCAGCAATGACATTTACCGCCGGCTGGCGACTTTGCATGCAATGTCACCGTTGAATGTCGAAACGAGCAGGCCACCAACAACTAGTAAACTACGCAGACGCATCCTGCTACCACGACGAACAAATTGCAGGTATAGGATATCGGTTATGTTTTGGCTGTCCAGCAGTTTTCTACATAAACTGTCGCACAATGTCAACCTCCTACTTTTAACAAACCCCCACAATGGCATCCTCTTTACCAGCACAAGTCGCCCTGCCACCACTTCGTCGATTTCAGAGGTTACATTGCCGTTCTTATAAGTTATCTGATACTACAATGACAGCCACGAAGACTCATCAGGAAGTTTACATCTTCCTGTCATTATCAGCACGATCAACAGTCGTGGTGCTCTATTTCACTCCTAGTGGTGTTACCAAGCCTATCACGCTCGTACCTATCCTTGCCGAACTACCACGACATTCGGCCATTCTGCGCCGAACATATAATCTTTGTGCCGTTGAGCACAGCCTGAATAATAGCAAATATATGACAATACATAAGCAATGATGTTCAGTACTACCTCCACCAAAGCATCAACAAACCAGTTGTAATGATGACATTGCGATGGTCCGTCTGTCAATGATGCTAATTGCTTTCCGCGTACTATAGTCTTTCAGCAATTACCAAATGAACACTAATTTTGACCTGCTGATTCTTCAATCTACGCACTATGAAGAATATAGTAGACTATCCCTGATGTTGTGCTGGCACCCAATGTCAACTGAAGCAAAAGCTTCTCGACAAAGAGGTCTCTAACAGGTCAACGATGCCGGCCTACCATACTAAACCAAGGCGGAACCTCGGGTAGAAAGGTCACTCTTTCCCCAGGACAAAGCATTACTACCAAAACCACAAGACGCTAACCACTTTGTTACCACGTACATAGCAGTCCCAAATTCGCCGTCGCCATTAGACCATGTTAGCTGACACTGCATCCTCATATCTACATCGCTACAAACACACTTATGCTATATGCTCTGGAAAACCGCTCACTGGCATCTAAACGATCACAATTTAAAATTACGCAGCTCACTCTTGCAACTAACTCCAAAGGCAAAATATTACGCCAAAAGCAACCTGTGCGAATACAACTATTCGGCATTTAAATGTTCATGGCTTTATTTAAGACCATTTCTCTAAAAGCAGTAAACCAGTTTCAATTGACATAAACTTTGCTCAAAGCACCGAACAAACGAGTTCTGGTGAATGCTTCTGGAAGTTAATATTGCACATGTCACCCAAAAAACAGAGGTATCCGCATACACATAAGAATTTCAGTATCAAACAACGAACAATAAAATAAATCACAACCGAAGTTCACAAAGCTATATGCTGCAGAGGAAACTTCCTCGGCTACTCTACCCAAAATCTCGCTATTACGGGTTCTTTAGGATAGGTCTTTGTATTTTGAGTGATACCCCGCAGTATCTGTCTGAAGACTGGCGCTCCAGAGTGTGACAGAGTTCTACACCAGCGGAATACATCTTATTGCTGGATATTTGTTGTCGATTGGTTCGCCGAATGAGTCGCTGAGTCGTCCTCCTGGATCGTCGACTGTTTCACTGATTCGTCGACTGTGTCGTCCTCTAGGTGACCGACTGTTTCGTCGATCTGGTCATCCTCTGGTCGCAGATTGAGTCGTCGTCTGGATCGCGGTCGCGTGTCACTACTCGCTCAAGATCGACAGAGAGAGAGACGAATAGTGCGTAATGATGAGAGAAGAAAGATCACCAGTTAAAATGCGTATTGTCGCAAAAGGTCTGATTCCAAAATGTTCGCGCTTCTTGGACGAGCTTTGTAGTGCCTGTATTCTGGTCGACGATAGATCTGGTCCTACTCTTTTTAGATTCCCTAGCCTGATCCTTTCCTCTTTGTCGAACTACGACCAAATGTGCTTGCTCTGGCGGGGTGGTTTTACTGCTTCACTTGCAAGAGGACTTCTTAATACAGTACCGCTTCATAACACACCATCACTGCAGCCACAGCTGGCACACACACACACACACATATATATATATATATACCTAGGCGGAATCACGTGACCCATACTAAGACGCTAGACGGCACTACAAAACCCGCTAACATTTAAAATCAAACATAAACTTTAACGAAACAAAAATTATCTTATACAAAACAAAAATTACTGTCCATGGGTTTTTCTTATTACAATGCTTTATCCGTGCAGCTGTTGAAATCAAACAACATCTCAGCTAGGTTTGCTACAGTATTTATTCTTTTGAACAATAAATGGCTTTCATAGCAACTTTGGTATTAATCTGTGCCTCCCCAATAAAAATGCATGTTTTTAATCTGATCCTTACCAATAAAAATCTTTAACACAATTACTTACATAATGCTTCATCTTGAGGTCATATAAAGATAGATCAACATATTTTTCTCTTCAATTTTGATTTTAGATTTAAAAATGCACATTTCTGAATCCATTGCCCAAACTATTAAACGCGGAATCGGTCGTTTAGAAGTTGTTATAAGCAGAGACATATTTACCACTATGAAATAGCACAAGTTTGATATGTCAGTAGGTGTCTTTACTAAAGTGATCTGATATACTCCATTTGCAAAGGTTGCATAAAATACTATTGCAGACAGACGAAGCACTTTCTCGCTGCCAGATTTATTAATTTTCACATATTTTGCTAATATTCTACTAAATGTAACTATTTTTTTTACATTGCTTATACTCAAAAGAGGAACTTACAATTAGTACGAACAAGCACTCTCCACTCCATATACAAGCAGTAAATGACACTATATTCAAGAATATAATGCAGATTAATTGTAGATGAATACTTTATGAAATGATGTCAACTTTGGATTGGCACTATGTCAGAAATAATGAGTTTTTAAGCATCTTTTCACTTAACAAGCTGATACTGTTTCGTGGTGAGTCCCTTTAGTTTGCTTAGAACGAAGCCGAATCCATCCTGCAATGAAATGAGATTCAAAATGCGGTGAAAATAGAGTGGAACATTGTTTTTCTGGACTTTTCGGTGACTGCGAAAACATGAGGATCTAGACTAGATTACATGACTGATATTCTTTTATCAAATAAAGGTCAAGAACGTGGCAAATTCTTTGATGTTTATATGTGGCGTTACAACGTGTTGTGTTACGGTGTTGCTAATAATTGTTATGATGTAACTTTATGGCACTAGTAAAGTGTTTATTTAAGTCAAAACGAGCGAAGACTGGATAAAAAGAATCGTGGATAACAAAATGTACACATTTGGGTACACCTATACACCTATACACCAGTAATTCAGATCAACGGGATCCGGTAAAAGGAGTCGTCTGCTGTACTCCAAATGCATCTAATAACCTACTTTTGAATTTATTTATCTCCTGTAAATCTTACGTATAAACAAACTGCAATTTGTGTGATATTTATTTATTTGCCAAATGTGACCGTAGGATTGACATGCCGATATAAACAACAGCTACCGTAACAATAATTTGTGATGTACATTTTCCCTGCAGTGACAATGACGTTGTTGCTGCAGTGGTAGTTTTTAAAGAGTAAACTTTTATGTTGTGCAGATTAAACTTTCAAGGACAGTGGATTGGTGAAGAAGATAGTCAAATTAAACATGGATATAGAGCAACAAATTGAAGAGTCAACCTCATGTCTCAGAGGAAACTATGAACATTTTTAAATATCTTGTTTGATCAATAATGTTATTACGGCATTTATAGACTAAATCAAGCGGTCACCTATCTCTGTCTCTCATGCAATATTCTGACGAGAAAATTATTAAGTTGAAAAGAAAGAATAATTAACGCACATGAAACAGTGAGTTGTACCATGAAAACGGACACAAGTTAGATGTACCATGAAAACGGACACACATTAGTTGTACCACGAAAACGGACACACATTAGTTGTACCATGAAAACGGACACAAGTTAGTTGTACCATGAAAACGGATAAATCTTTATATGTATTATATTATAAAATTCTTAAACTGTAATTTGACTATTTTCGCTCTACTTAGATTTTGTCCGTGCAAACTCACGATTGAAAAAAGAAAGCTGACCTAGGCAAATGAAAATTCAGCGGTTATGTTTCCATTCATATGCAGATGACCTGGTCAGACATTCACGAAAATTAAATGATATCTGTTTTATTTAAAGTTTTTCATTTCGCCTCTTATGTAGACATTTAGACAGAAACTGCTCATACGAGGCAATTACGGTTCTTATGGTTTTTGTTTACTTTGCAATAAGGAGCACGAATGTTCTACGGACATACAGCTATTTATGGAGACTTTAGCTTCCTCGTGTGACAAGAGTTACACTTCTTATACATGACAACTAGCCTTGATCATCAATGTTGGTCCATTCCAAACTGTTTCAAGGTAGATGTCTTGAAGCTTTCCACAGAAAAAAAGGTAGATTTAACAGTATTTTGACGCAGTATCTGAGATTCCACTCCACAGTTTCATGTTATGGTCATGTGCACATTTCTAAATAAAAAGTGAATACTGACATTTAACCCATTGCGTTATTTCATGTAAAATCCAGGATAGCTTATGTTCGCGTCAATCAGTCAATCTTTCAGGCATGTAATCTGTACCATCACGACGGGGTTTCAATACGAAAATGCTATCACACTGAAAGCTGGATTTTATGAAATAATCATGTATATAAAATGTTGCACATTAGTAGTGAATGGGGGCGATTCAGGGACAATGAGACTTACCATTAAAAGCAGGGTCCCGGCACTTTCGGGACTATGTAAATTTAACATGGGAAAACTGGCCCGGCACTTTGGGGACAATGGGAATTAACATGGGAATCTATTTTGGGTCAGTCTAGGGACAAGGGAAATTTAACATGGGAGAAAAAAGCAATTCTAGGGACAAGGTGAATTGAACATGGGATTTTTTTTTGTTTTTTTTTTAAAAAAATAAAATAAAAAAATAAAATAAAAATAGAACAAAAACGGGTAGGCAATTGAAAGTCTATCTCTTTTCGAGAGATGTGGGTGGCCCTGAAAAGGGCCTTTGGTTTTCTTCTTCTTCTAATTTCTTCTATTTCTCCACCAGCTTCTTATTTTCTGTCCTACACTTTTTCTCTTCTTTTCTTTCTTTTCTTCCTCCTTTTTCTTCTTTTTTCTCTTCTTTCTGCTTCTCCTCCTCTTCTTTCTTCCTGTTCTCATTTTCTTCTTCTTTTTCAATTTTTTCGTTCCATTCTCTCATCCTTATCCTTTCTTCTTCATCCTCCTTCTCCTCCTTTATTTCTTTCATCAGAGCATTGATCATGTCCTTTACTTTTCTTAAATTGTTGATCTCCATCTTCACTCGATGGGGACTATAAGAATAGTGATCCTCGTTTAGCCTCACTAACATTTGCTCCATCATACCCAAATTGTCCAGCACGTCTTGCAATGTTTTCATTTTATCAAGTTGGTTTGAAGCCATCTTCTTTTTTATTCTCTGTAGAACGGTTTGAACGACGAATACTGTGGGTTCTTATACGAAAAGCGTGGACGTGATGGAAAACATCCACCTAAAGCCCAAAAGTTATATTACCTAGATCATCACTTAAAACGTGCGGACGTGAAGGAAAACATCCCCTACTTTTCTCATTTCATATGATCTACTGTCCACATAAGTGAAGCAGCAATTAACAAACCCCAAATCTACTATCCACACACGCAAAGCATTATAATGAAACCCAATAACCTACTATCCACACAAACGTACATGAGCGCTTACAAACACACACACACACACACACACACACACACAAGGAAAAAAAAGAGTCAGTGTTTATATTCACACTACTCTACATACACACATTGCAAATCGAATACTATTTCTTTTCTAAAGGTTTGGGTAGCCCTGAAAAGGGCTGTTTGTTTTTAACTCCAGATACACCTATCTAATGCTGGCACCTTCCTGGCCTGGCACCACACACACATCTTCTTCCCCAGTCTCTTTTCACTCTTTTTTGGGGGAGAGCAGAGGCGGGATAAGTGGCTTCAGAATCCCAATTTTCTGTCTCTGGGATTCTGAAATTTCCTCTCTCCTTTTCCTCCTCTTCTTTTTTTCTTCTTTCCTCCTCCTCTTTCATCCTTCCCTCTTCGACAATGGCCTCCGCGGCCAGTTCATTTAGTATGCGCCTGGCATATTCCAGGTGCATCTGGAGTTCTAGAAGCTTTACAATTCTGGTGTTCATTCTCTTGATCAATCAACAAGGGTAGCTAGGCTGCCGAGCGATTTTCAATTTACACTAAAAGCGTGGACGTGAAGGAAAACATCCCCTAAAACAAAATTGATCTTACCTAGATCATGACCAAACAACGCGCGGACTTAAAAGAAACACTCACTGACTTTTTTATACTACCCATCACTATTCTAAAAAAATTTCATTTAATCAATAATATACTATCCACATACGCAAAGCAATCAAATCAAACCCCAAATCTACTCTCCCCACACGTCAAACAGCAAAAAACATGATCTTAATCTACTATCCACACAAACGTACGTGAGTACTTACAAACACACAATCATATACACAAACACATACACTCACACTATAAAAAAGAGTCAGTGTTTATATTCACACTACTCTCCATACACACATTGGCAAATTGATTGTTATTTCTTTTCTAGAGTATTGGGTAACCCTGAAAAGGGCTGTTTTTTTGCTTGTGCAAAGTTGAAGCTAGGGCAATCTTTTAGTTTCTAAGAATGCGACGTCCTCTGACGATAGACTTTCTGACGATATGTCTGCTTCTTCGGAAAGAGAAGAAGAACTCTTTGGTGTCGATACGACAATCGACAAAGCCTCTGTCAGGTTCAGGTTTCTGCTCCTGCTGTTGTTGCTGCTGTTGCTGCTCTCTCTGCTGTTTCTGAAGTCTGTACTTCTCTGTCCATTCTTCTTTCTCCCTGTTCACTTCTTCTCTGAAGAGCTCTTCTATCAGGTCTTCAGTGACTTTTAGCATTCTCACATTCTCTATCTCTTCTGGCTTTGGTATCAGACTGCGTCTGACCCTATGCAAATTCACGTAGGCTTCGTTTAGCTTAGCTAGTTTGGAGCACATCTTCGTAGGAGGATGAGTCGACAATGGATGGTTAGACTGGAGGCTACCCCGGCTTTAAAGTCAAAGCGCGGACGTGAAGGAAAACATCCCTCCACGGTTTTCGAGCCGGAACGTTCAATGAGTGTCATGAGAGGGATAGTAATAGTCAAAGAGCATGAATCAAAATTCTTATAGCCAAACAAAAGACAAAGGCATTTTTTTCAAAACAACATTTTTTATTCAAAATCACTTAACACTAACAAACAACTCTAAGATTTTTTAACAATACCTCAACAATATAACATCAAACATTTTTTTTCAATTAACACTCTACTTTAAACAGGGCTGACAACGTTGTGAATGAAATTGTGATTTCCACTGTTGGAAGTCATTAGGCCATTGATGGACACTACGTTTCCTAGCTTGAGACAAAAGATAAGCATAATGGTCACAAAACCATTGATCTACTTTCACATCATTTCTAGAAGAAGAACGAGGATCAAAATGAGTCACAAAATGTTCTAAGGAATAGCCCAGGCTGCGATGATGCAGAAAATACACACGATATTGTCCACACACCAAGGAATCTGTGCCTTGTAATTTCACATTATTGAATCGGGTGGTCTGAGCATTTCTTCTCATAAAGTCAATGATATCGTCTTCCAAAGGGGGCAATCCGTACGAATCGAAATATTCCACACATCCTTCTTGAGGAAAGTAAACGGCTACCCAGTGGGTTCCTGGGAGATGACTGTCGTCCGTGTTGATCACATAAGCTAGATGGTCTTGAGGTTTGCGATGAGGGAGTTCATCTTTAGCACAGACGACAGGATTCCAAGAAGCCGTATACGAACTGTGGTTCAAAAGGTAATAAAGTTCCCAGGTATCCATTGATTTGTGTGGTTTTCTTCTTCACAGGTAATGATAAGTGACCAATTCGATCCTGACATTTTGCTTGAAAATGTCTGACAAGTAAAAGGCGTTTAGCTTCGTCTCCCCACTCTGATTCAGAAGAGCTTCGATACGATGGATCTCTTGAGTGGTTAATGGTGGACAAGAATGTTCAAGCGAGTCTTTATACCACTGATGCAACACGACTTCGTCCGAGATGAGACTCCAAGCTTCGTCCAGATACTCGTTCAATTTTTCTTCTTGACTTAACATCAGACATTTGTCGTGTTGAATTTGACTGGGATGATCGTTTTGACATCCATAGCAATCTTTCTTGATCAATTCCGTCATTTTTTCGACCAAGTGTTTGGCAAAACAGGAAACTAAATGGGCTTCTTGTTCTGGCCATCTTGACTTCATCATGATAACTTCTTCGTCTTTGTCTTGAGACTCTTCTTCCCCGGTCTCCTCACATTCCATCTCCAAAGTTTCTCCACTAGGTAAAGAGGGATAACAGTCTTCCATGGCTTCTAATAGTCTAGAATGACTTCTCTCAAACTGTTGATTTCTATGGTATTGTCAAATTCTGCATACAGGAGGACGTTCACTGTGTGATCTGGAGGTGGATTTGCAAACTGAAGTTCTACACGAATCTGATCCGATTTTATAGGGTGGAAATGTCCCTCGTCGCTGCCTTGGTCTGGAGTGAAATCAAATCCCCACAAAGCATAGCCTTCTGCATAATCGTCGTACGAAATACCGTGACTGGTGTTGGTTCCTAACTGGCCGGTGGCTTCGTACAGGCACAAGTACGATCTCAAATAATTCTTCGCGACACCAAAGTTAGGCTCAAAGCGTCGGGTACACAAGGTCTTGCCGTCGCGACTGACTTCGATCTTGGACACATTGTAATGTTGAAACTCAAAAGGATTTTGATCGTGGGTTCCGTTGAAGGCTGTATTCTCGACCATACCAACGATTAAACGTTTGGGTAACTGTCCTTGGAACAGATGATCTTCGATCATGGATCGCTGTCCCCTAGGAATGGTGAAGGTTTTCACTTCTACGCGTCGGATCGGATACTTGGCGGTCGTTCTGCTCAACGTCTGATTGACGTCGTTTCCCACTTTAGGTAACACTTCCACACGACGCACGTAAAGTCGGGCTTCTTGAATGATAGTTTTGTATTCATTGGCATGGGCCATCAAATGGAAAGCGGCACTGCTACGATTCAGTCTCAGACGGATATCCACCCCGTTCAGTAAATACTTTTCTTGTAACCACATGTCCAAATGCAAACGATCCATCAGTTCTAAACTTCGCCCTTGCAGAATTTTCTTCCGACGGTCGTTAAACCCATTGTGAGGATTGTCATCTTCTGTCAGGACTGTGTCGCTAAACGTGCCTACACCTGCCGTGTCAGGTTTCCATACCACGCAAGCATCCAGATGAGTATTCTTGGCTTCTTTTCTGTACGTCAAGAGATTTTCCAGGTAGGCACGATATGGGTAAGTATCCATGCTGCTGCTGACCAGTTTGTTATTCAAGTACAAGTCCACTTCGCTGAACAAGGAATGCATGAAATTGTTGACAGGAGCTACTCTAGCATCGCCTCCTGGATTGGTGTTGTCCGTTTTGATCACTTTCACTTTCAAATACAGGTAACTGCTATTCAGATCGATGTAATCTTCAGCTTGTCCTTTGATTTCAAACTCGATGGGAGCGGAGGCTGTCAAAGAGGAGACGGGATGAAATTCCACCCACTGGGATTCTTGCATGGTCATCATGGTGGGGGGCATGGCAAACAGATCCAGTTCCGACTTGGAACAGGCACAAGACTCTCGGTGCATCATTTTTTTTTCTCTTTCTCAATAATCGAAAACGTCTAAGTCTCGAACGGTTCTTCTTTTCTTTGCCTTTCTAGCTTTAGACGTGTGAAGTCTGGTGAAAGGGTGTTTTCTTCGTCGTCTCTTTCTGCCTTGTCCTTGCTGAATGCCTGACTCGGTAGCGTGCAGGGCATTTATAGGTGTTTCTCGTCGGCCCAAAAGGTCTTTGCCCGTTTGCAGCAAGACATTTTTGCCTGCCCTCATGAAGGCTTCTTTAGGATTTTGTTTGTCGATGATGACATTTTGGAGAAATTCTTTGCCTTGCGTCAGTGCCGCATCTTTCAAGGCGTGCAATCCGCGTGTCACCATCGGTTTCAACACCGGGGCCACCGAACGAAAGGCCGATTTCAGCATATTTCCTAAACCGTGTCCTCGCTGTCGAGCAACCCCTCGGTACACTGGATACATGACTTACGAGTCGTGAGAGAACCGTTTTCGAAAATGGAGTTTCACCGTGACTTTTCCTTAGGTGAATGGAATATTTTGTCCCAGATCTCCTTTTATAGCAATGTTGACCGTGTCCAAATAAGACTTACTGACAGGCAAATAGTGAGGATGTACAAATTCGCGGTGAACGTGGCAAGTGTTTCCACCTTCCTCGTCAGGGGTCGTGGCAGAATCCACTTTGAAAGGAATGACACGCAGTAACGGCACAGAGGTGTGTCCCACCACGTTGTACTCCACCACATCGGAGTAAACAAACATCAAATTCAGTCCTTGGTTCAGTTCTACCGGGGCACGAAATAACTTGCTAAAAGACTCGTTGTCGTAAATGATTGGTAATTCGTTTTTCTTGAGCATGGCCTTTCTCATGTCCATGTCTCCGCCCAACATTCAAACAATTCAGGACAAAATAAAATGGACACGATTTTACTCCCGTCAAATTTCATCAAGAAGCGACGAGCTGCTTTGTGGTATTCCATGGTGACACTTTTTTTGACACTTTCCAAAGCTTTCAGAAACACGACATTAAACCTGGAGGTTATGGTGTTCACCAAATGTTGACCACTAAAATAATAGCCTGGGGGAAAGAACAAGTGATAGGTGGTGTACTTTTGATTTTTTGTGCCAGGGGTTTTCTTGTCATATTTGCCATAGGTATCCAAGTACTGTTGCAATTGTTCGTCATGAACTTCCACATCAAAAAATTTTGATTGGGAAGGACATTGAGGACTTGAGTCGGGTGAATGATTTCTACTAAAGCCACTTCCCAATGGGCTTCGTGATCAAATGGGATGGTCTGAGGTAATTTGGCCGTGTAACAGCACAACGTGTTCTTGGGAAACACCTCCAAGGAACTGTCACTGGGTAAGGTTAAGTAAAATTGGTTTTGGTGACTCATAATTCCAGAGTTCTGTGGCTGTCCGAGGGGTTACTGGACGTCAGAGGCGTGTCTCCGCCCAAAATAGGGTTGTTGTTGTTATTGGAGTGGTGACTGACACTGGCACTGGACACAAGGTTCCCGTTGTTCCCGTTCGAGGAGAATTTCAGGGAGGGATTGGGAAGCAGGTAACCGATGCAACTGCTCAATAAAATGGTCCACAGTTGTTTGTCTCCTTGTTGCAAACTCAAATTGGCAATGGCTGCCCCGATAACACAATACACCACGAAGATTTGGCAGCAAAAGACGATTTGCGTTTTAGGCACTCGTTCTCCACACCACACCCACAAAGGTTGTTTTTGTAAATCTTGCAGAGAAGAACTAGGTGAAGGAGTGGTCGACGTAGCTGCGTCTGTGTGAAAGGGCATGATGGTCACTTCTTTTTATAGTCGATGACTTGCGAAGCGTCGATCCAAGAATCAAAACTGGGTGGATATCCTTTCCAAAGTACTTTGACTTCTTTGACATGTCGTTTACCCACTTTACGGGTTCTGCGTTCGAGAATGCTTTCGATGTCGTACACGTCGTCTTCTTTTTTGGTGACACCTTGTAACTCGGGCAAATAAAACGGTCCTTTGAGCACTTCTCCGTTCATGTCTTCCAATTTATAGACGGCAGGATCACGGCCATGCACTCGTCCAGTGACACGAAGCAATTCGGTCGTCCAGTTAGGTAAGTAACCTTTGTCGAAAGTGCGTTTGGTTTTGCCAATGCGTACCCAATCTCCTACGGTCAACACTCCACTTTTCTTGGGGGCAGCCCTCGTCGGGGACGTACCAAACAGGTGCTCACACACCAGCACTTCGTTCTCCGGAGTCACTTCTTGCGGGGCAAGTCCGATGCTTCGATGGTGAGATTGGTTGCACGCTTTCACCAGGTGCGGTAAGATGTCGATGTACTTCAGAGTGTGGTGATGCGTAAAATATTTCCACATACGTTCTTTCAAAGTGCGTTGAAAACGTTCCACGATGCTGGCTTTGGTTTCGGGATTCTCGGTGGTAAAAAAATGAATGTCACGTTTCTTTAATTCTTTTTGGAAAGCTTGGTTCAGAAATTCGGTGCCTTTGTCCGTTTGCCATCGAAGAGGGTGACGACTACTTTGTTTCAACACTCGTTGCAGGGCTCGCACTAACTCGCTGCTCGATTTGGAAGTCAAGGGTACGACCCAGGCAAATTTGGAAAAGACGTCGATGACACAAAACAAATATTTGTAGCCACGATTGTAGCTGGCCAAATGAGAGACATCGGCTAAATCGGCTTGCCATTGATGATCGATGCCTTCCACTCGGGTGCGACTTCTGGAAAACTTGCGTCGAATGGGTTTGTGTAAAGTGTAGGTAGCTTGTTCTTGTAACCATCGTTGCACTTGAGGTAAACGGAGACTTTTCAGTCGAGTTTTGGCAGCACGATACAATTTTTGAACTCCTGCGTAACCTGCAGGATGGGAGGGATCGTAGTAAATGCTGGCTAACACTTTTTCCATTTTGTGTTTGTGTGTTAATAAGGCACCCACTCTTGGAAGATGCTACTCTTTTTCTCTTGGGGTACTTTCTTGGATTGCAATGCTTTGCGTGTGCGATCAGCAATAGGTGTCGCAGAGGAGGATGTCGGAACAAGGGATATCGGTTCTTGTTTCACTTCTGTCTTCACTTCTGTCTTCACTTTCTTTTTCTCTTGTGATGAAGAAGGGGTGGTCATCACCTTTTTAATCCATCCAATTCTGGAGGTAGGTGGTGTTGTTAACTTGCGTACTTTTTCTGGTGGAGTTTGAAACCCTTCTTCTTCTTCTCCTTTTTCTGTCTTGGTCACTGGTAGTGGTGGTGGTGGTACTGGTGATGGTGCTGGACTTTTCATCAAGGTCTTAAAATCTTTCAGAGTGGGTAGAGCTGTTTCGTCTAAAGCTTTCTGGTGAAAGAGTTGCAGTCGTTGCAAGAGTTGACCGTACTTTTGCGATTTTTCTGTTTCGGACAAATCTTGGCGATCCATCAAGGACTGCAATTCGTGTTGTAACTGGGACATTTCGCTCAAATGGGGATTAGGAGGTAAATGCGGGGTGCGTTGTTCTTGCCACCGATGGTATTCCATCCATCGTTTGTAAGGCACTAAAGCTAGTTTTCGTCCTTCCATGGGGTCGTCAAGGGTCGATTCTGAGATCCTGGGACTTCCGAGGGCCTTTTTATCTTGCTCCCATCAGTCCTCCCAACATGGTTCCCAAGACTCCTTTCAGCAATGGGCCTAACAAGAGGGGTAAAATGCCTCCACGTTGGACCAACATCTTCTTCTTTTGACGAAGGGGGATATTCTTTTGAACCATTTGGCGAAGAACGTGACGATGTTTGCCTAAGCATTGTTTCTGGTGTTTGGACAAAGGGATCGTGCCTTTCAAAACGTTCAAACAACATTCGCACACGGTATCGATGACCTCTTTGGAAGCTGATTGAATGAGTTTTGTTTCGTAGGGGTGGAGAAGCTTTGGACAGGACAGATAACATGTCCCCGTGTTTGACTAAACGTGGAGGCAGTCCTTTCCTTTTCTTTCCTTGGGGTTGTTTAGAAGAGGGATGTTTTCTGGAGGGTGACATCTTCAGGAGCACCAAAACACTGATACCCTACTTGGTCACACACCTTTTCTATACTGGAACGCGTCGCCACTGATTGTCTTTACGTCGTATCAACTTGAGGACAGGCATGACACGTCGTGCAGGGGTACGTAACGGACTAAATCGAGTCAGTTCTTGCTTGGACAAATCCAGTAAACTTTGTAACACGCCCGATCTTTCTTGGACTTTGATTTTGGGAGAAGGTACTTTGTGAGCAGCGGCCACTGCCATAAAATTGGAGGGTCCTGCCGCTGGAGAAGTTCTTGGGGTCATCAACAGAGAAGTTCTTGGTGTGATCAACGTCTCCAAGTACTCTTCAGTTCTTGGTGACATCAACGGAGAAGTGAATGAACCTGAGGCTACCGGAGACGCGGTCACCGCCGTGGCAGGTCGTGGCTTGCGAGTGTAAGGTTGCGTCCTGGCCGAAGTGCCTCTCTTGCGACTAATTTTCTTCTGTGGACTTTTCTTTTTCTGGGGGCTTTTTCTCTGTTTCTTTTTCTGGGGGCTTCTTTTCTTTTTCCGGGGTGGTGTCTGGTAAGAGGAGGGTCCCGCCACTGGAGAAGTTCTTGGAGACACGGGTCTCCTTGGGGACCTGGTCTTTTTCTTCTTCTTGGAGCTTCGTTTGACTTTTTTCTTGAGGAGAACTTTGGGGGCATTAGGATCCCATCTTAAGAGAGAGCGAATGATGACCCCTCCTAGAGTACCGCTTCCTCCAGGTTTCAAAATGATTTGTTTTTTGGTTTGAGTGTCGATGCGGGGATCAGCCAGTTGGGTCAAAGCGACTTTGTTTCGATCAAAAAAGCGTTTGGTTTCATGAGGAATCTGAATGATCCCTTGTAGTAATTGACGTGCTGTCACCGTGAACCATCGTAAGACTTCTTTGAGACTAGCTTCTAAGACACGACCTCGTGTTTGTGGATTTTTTTCTCGACTGATGCCATACAAGGCACGAATCAATTTGACGGGAAGATGCGACTGAAGGGACGTAATGTTGACGTTGTGTGAGACAGACGAAAAGGGTTTGAGGTTTTTATAGTTTTTTTTGTGGAATGAAGTTAAGTCGAGGACGGAGACGTGTACAGGACAGGCCCTCCGTCTTGGCACCAGTGGTGAAACAAGTGGGTACGAAATCGCAGATCATCTGGGGTCGTAGGTTTCAAATCGACGAGTAAATAGGCGTGTGGAGTTTGAGTGGCATCGTCGTACGCCTGAGTCAGCCAAGGCGTTCCTAATTGTTTGGCTAAGACTTGCACTTGCGATTTATCTCGAGGGCTTTTAAACAAGACCACGTAATGCGCATTGAGACTGATGGTGAGATGGGCTTTACTTTGTTGAAACAAATTTTGAGTGATGTAAACGACACTGGCATTACGATGATGCCCTTTGCGCGTGAACCACAGTTTAATTTCTTCTTCGTCTTCTCCTAACATGTCGTCGAAAATGACCAAATGGGTTTGACGGGAGTCAGAGACGATGCCATCGTCTTCTTTAGGAATGCCTTCCACAAACACGATGGAATCGCCTTTACTTTCTCGCAAGAGGCTGTACGCCGATTGCCACTCTTTGTAACACCACACGATGCGCTAAGGTGGTCGATCGATCAAATGATATTTATGTTCGATCAAGCGTTTGACGAATTCAGTTTTGCCTGAACCGCTAGGTCCAGCAATGAGCATGTTAAAGGGATGGCGAAGATACAAAGCCTCCCAACTGGCACGATCTAAGTGTTCGTCGATGACTTTGACAGTAGAGGAAGAGGGAGCAGAGACAGCAGAGGTAGCCATAATGTTAGGAATGTCACTTGTGACACGAAAACAGACAAGATAAGAGTTTATATACTTTTTCAGGACACGTTTATTGAATGTTTCAAATATGAACACGAAAGACAAAAATACATAAAAGCACAACGATAAAAGGCACATGATAACCATCAACGTGGAATAAACACAAGTGTCTGTACAACATGTTTTGTTCTGACCAGTTCTATAGGGGGTAAGGTCACACAATTGTCCTTCCGAAAGGGTCTTTCAGGCATGTCCACGACTGTCCTGTCCTGAGTGACGGGTTCTTCTGGCACTGGCACTAACACAGGTTGAAAAAGAACTTTTTTCTTTGAACAACTCTCGTGCATACTGGGCCACTTCTTGGGTCCAAGCCTCAAAACCCCCTTTTTTCCAGTCACGGACATCTGTCCAATGGGGGTGTAAGTCACAAGCTACACACACATCGTCATACACGTCTGCGATAGCTAAAAGTTGACGAATCTTTTTTCCTGTTGAGGTCGAGAAGTATCCAGATGAAAACGCAAGGCTTTGAGCAAAAGGAGGCTCTCGTGAACATTTAAGGCCATTGGGGTGGTAAGTACTGTTCGTAAAGAGTCCACAAGGAATCGGCTGGTAAACGAAATCCCAGAAAACAAGTCACTAAGACACACACCACTTGTCGACCCAAATTGAATGGATACACTTCTTGTAATAATCGATGGTAATGATCCACGGTTTGAATATGGTCATTGAGTTCCTTCCACGGAATCTGTTCAATTACATGTGACATAAGCCGTGGCATGGATTCCTGGTTTTATAGTCTCTTTGTTTCGGAAGCAATAAAGGTACTTTCTAACTAGACATCTTCGTTCTCCAGTAGGGAATCTAAATCTTGCATACTGTAACCGAAACGTCAGAGTTTGTCTAGATGTTTCATCTTCCGCTAAGCAGATTCCACGTAACATATGTTGGTAATCCTTTAACTCGTCTTACTCAATACGTTGCACTAGGTGAATCTCGAAGTAACCAAAATTACGAACGTTTAGTTCATTCACTAACTGAAAGTGTTCAACAAGGTCTGACCACTGAAACAATTTCTGACGAATCAGTCCTCTTATACCATTCAGGTACCAGTGGTTAAAGATCTGGTGACGTAACGGATGCAACTGTTCTTTACGTTTGACTTGTATTTTGACCAGCTCTCGGTAAATCCTTTCTCTCAACTCCACAGGCAAAGCACGATGTTCTCTCGTAAAGTATCCATGAATAGGTCAGTCCGTACAATTCACAATCTTCTCCTAGAGCAAAAGTAATCCACGTAGTGAGTAATTTCTGACCACTGCCATTCAGGGTAACGACCAAGAATGTCACTGAACTCTTTTGATGTAAACGGTCTAGAGTAATACAATAGGACGAATGCACACTTGACCCAAAGAAATCTAACACACTGGTTGACTTTTTTCACTTTCCTCTTGTGAATTTCTCGGCACAAAAGTTCTACAGTCACCCATTGAGATTTCACTCTGGCAAACCCCTGCCAAACTTCCTTGTAAATCTTCTCTTGCAGTTCTTTAGGTAATGATTCAATATCGTTTTTGAAATGAAGTTTAAATACCGGTCTCAGTGATGTCCAACATTTGATTCCTAGCCAATCTGGTTTCTTCTTCGTCAACGACATGGTAAGTTACTTCAATGTCTCGGTCCCACTAAGGGTAAGTAATGACAATTCGGTGACCAACGAGCAAGTTCTAGGTAGGCCGAATCTTGCGGTTCGCAGTGGTGAAGTGACACACCGCAACTGAAGCACTTGACTGTATCTCCTTCGCCCAAGTAGAAAAATCCGGCTCTGGCTAATTCTTCGGGGGCTCGGGCCTCCCAGATACTTAGGCCATTTTCCTTTGAACGATTGAAGACGATTTTCAAAGCCGCAGTATTCCGACAAACGCACAGGATACGAATATTCGTCTTTCACAGGTTCGTTTCGATGAGGGTTGGGTGACATGGACAGGAGTTTGCTCAGGGCTGGATGACATCCGTAGGGGGGTAGACGTGAAAGTGAACATCCACCTTTAAAACGAAACCCAGTAAAGTGTCCAAGAGGACGAGCGGCATCGCTTTCGCATCCCTCAGGTTTGACACGCACAGCATCCCTTTCCATGATAGGGGTAGTGAGAACAAAGTTCCCATGATGCTTTACGGCATCGCTAAGTTCACAGCGTACAGCATCGTTCCCATCGCAAGGCTCACAATCGCATTCCACTTCAGAAGCCCCACACTTGAATTGTGCCTTTCTAAACTTGTTTTGTGTTTCTTTGAAAGTATTCATCTTGTTCGCTTGGTCTTGGTAGTCACAATGAACTATCGATCTTGCCTAGGGTTCCTTTTTATATACAGACCAATACCGACGTGTCCATACGGTAAGGTGAAATGATTGGGAAGTCGCACTCGCTTCTGGTACACGATTTGATAGACTTTTTCCAAGGGTCGACTGACGATGTGGTGAGTGGGTAAACGTACAATCTTGTTCGGTTGATAGGTGGTCACTTTAAAGTGTTCATCCTCTCCAGATTGCAAGGCTTCTTTCAATACCCCAAAGTTGACCACACGACTGGTACGATAATTCAGAGTCAATCCTTTCACTTTACACTTCGTGTGCACTTCTCCTTGTGGGTCCCGGTATTCGTAGCCGTAATTTTTTGGACCGCCACTGACGAAACTTAGAATCTTGTCGTCGGGATGCTCGTCTGTCCAGGCTCCTAAACGGTCTCCTTCGATGTCAGGGTGCTGTTGACTCGGGTGATGGATGTAAATGCAACTGTCCGTGTCAAAGTATAGGACGCGTTCACCTAACAGTTCTAAAGCTTCGTACAATTTTAAGCGAGCATGAGCTGTCACGTAAGCCGCAATGATGACATTTTCAAAAGGGTCGTCTTGTACAAAGTCCAGATCTTCTTCGTAATTGACCAAGATCAAATCCTCGCGAACGACGTCCACGTGTTTCATGAATTTGGTTTTGTCGTGAATCATCTGAAAGTAGAGGGAAGGTTCTGTCAAATACTCCGTCTTGGGTAAACACGGACGTTGTGCCATTTTACCCCACAAGCAATTTAACATCACTTTGGCAAACGATCGCCTGCCTTCGTTTTTCTCGATGTGATCTAAAGTAATGCCTTCTTGTGCCCAGTATTTCTCTTCGAATGTCTTTTGGTCTTCGGGAGTATGACACCAGGAAGGATAGCCACTGGCTTCTTGTTTCAGTTTCAAAAAGGCATCCACGTAGTCGGCGAAAATGCCTTTCTGCGTGGGGTCACCCTTGTGGTATTGTTCTGTCTTGGGAAAGTGACAAATTTCGTACACTTCTAACAGTTGATATCCCATGTCCAGAGCTTTGAACAATTCTACGCTGACCCAGGTTCCCGTCAAAGCCCGTTCTTCCTGGGTGTGCTGACAAGGCTGATCTTGGTTGCACGTTTCGGCACAAGTACGGCACAAAGGAAACATTAGTTTGCCTTGGCAATGGTGAGGTAGCACGGGATGGTACAAGTTAGTGTGAGGCAAGACTTTGCACTTGATCAGACCTTCGTATTGTCGAATGTTTTTCAGGTCGATGTGTTCCGTGAACAATTGTGGGTGTCCTGCAGGAAAGCGACAACATTTGCACACGTAGGGATACAGCGAACACACGTCCAAGTATTTGATTTCTTCTCCTTTCTCTTCGTCCGCCCGGTACAGCAAACATGTGGCATTGGTCCTTCCTCCGTACAAACTATCCCTCGGGTTTAGGGGGTCCATGAACTGGTAACTTTCCACGAGGCGTTTAAACTCGGGATCGGTTTTCAAACGGTGATCGTATTCGTGTTCCCACATTTCCACCACTTGGTATCCTTCCTGTTCTAACTTTAGGCGTCGCTGAGAAGTGGCCTGGTACAAGTCTTCCATGGTTCGTTGTAAAAACTGATTTTTAGTGCCACGGTCAGGATAACAGACGGGACATCCGTGAAATAAGCAACCGTTAAACTCGTACACGATCTTGGGGTTTTCTAAGTCCTAGCCATCGACCGAATGCGTTCCAATGGCCTTTTCACCCCCTCCGTTGCGGCCATGCTGAATCCATTTGTCTTCCTTGTCGCACAAGTAATGTAACCAGCGTAGGGCTTTGACCGAGTATTGACGTTTGACATAGTTGGTCGTTTGAGGACTGATGACAGCCACGGTGTTTTCAGGCATGAATCGTTGCCGGTACACTAAGGAACACGCTTTGGCAATGGTGCAAGCTTCTTTCAAAGGATCGACCCCTCCGTGTTCCATGAACAGTTCTCGAAATTTTCCACAGCAACGTCGTAAAATGTCCACGTCGGAACGACAATACTTTAACATTTCTTCCTGAAAGTCGAAAGGGTCGGAGGCGTGAGCCTGGTACCAAGCGTAGAAAGCTTCTCGTTGTTCGGTACGCATGTTATCAGGGTCGTAATAGTAAGCCTCAGGCAAATGGGGTAGAACGGCGTGTTGATTGGCTTCCGT
This sequence comes from Sinohyriopsis cumingii, assembly GCA_028554795.2. Classification (NCBI taxonomy): domain Eukaryota; kingdom Metazoa; phylum Mollusca; class Bivalvia; order Unionida; family Unionidae; genus Sinohyriopsis; species Sinohyriopsis cumingii. Next base: position 88,026,966 of record CM068840.1, on the reverse strand, counting down.
ATTGAAAAAGTGTGGAAAGTACCCTTTAGCCATTTCTGTCATTCCAAATGTTTTAGGCATTCGACTCAAAGGCATGGCTAAGTAACTCATCGAATCTTTAAACTGCACTTGTCCCACTTGCATGAAAATGATTTTGGCTCCGTTCAAAGTGACTTTAGGACGTTCGGTGCCTTGTTCCGTATATTATCTCAAAAGAAACTGTCCATCGTATCCGGAGAAATTGTGAGCCATCACTGTGGCATGACGATGACAATCTCCGTAGCGTTCGATGTCCTCTTGGCTCCACGTCTTGTCGATGGGGTCTAAGACCCATCGGGCGAAATCGGCTAGCGTGTTCGGTCCCCGAAAGATTTTTTCACGCCCTCCGGGAATCTTGCTGCAGTGAGGGCAATGACTGAAGATAGGTTCTTGAATGCACTTCTCGCACGCTCGATGAGCCACGCAGAAATTAGGAATCTGAATACCGGTCTCTTGCATGCATTCGAAATCGAAAAAGATGAAATTGCCTTTCTTCTTGTGTCCATCCTCTTTCTCTGGTGGGGACTGGTATTTTTGCACGTAGCATTGGTGTTCCAAGTCCACGATGTGGTGACAAATGTGACATTATTTCTTTCCTGAACATACGTGTGTCTTGGCATTATTGGTACGTAGGCCTTGACCACATGTAGGGCACAATCTCAGCAGTTGACAAGCACATTTCTTCTGTGAACCTTGCGTCTTCAAATGTTGTTGGTAACAGGTAGGGCTGACAAACGTGCGCAGACAAGTTGAACAAGGCACTGGTCCTTCGCTCAGACAGGGTGGAGAGGCCAAACATCCTGAGCATTTCCATCCGCAATGCTTGTGTTGCTCTCGATTTTTATAGCCATAGTCACATTTCTCACAGTAATAACTGTATCCCAGGAATGCAGTGATACTGGTAATGGTATCGAAATGGTCATCGTGATGATAAAGGTGAATGTATTTTCCATCCTTAAAGTCTTTCCCTCGAAACAACAGAGGCCGCGCTCTTCTTGAGGGTGCACTTTCAAGGTGTAGAATGGAGCTAGGGCATCTTGCAAGTTTTGCATTTCAGGAATGCCACAGGGTGTGTCTTTGGACAGGCCAGCTTGTTGCAACAGGAGTTCTGCTTCACTTCGTTGTTTGGCTCGGTTCGATTTTCGAATGTTCTCCCAGTCTCTTTTCCATTCTGCCGTGTCGTTCTTGTCGGCATAGGTTCGTCCCAGCACGATGGCTCGGGCTAAACACATCTGGTCTTGAGAATTGTGAATTTGGACGAGACTCTTTTTGGTGCTGCGAAGGTCGTTCACCAATAACACCTTATTGCGTTGTCCGGTCCCTTGAGGAGGAGAGACGTGGGTCAAGTCGAGTGTGGCTTTTCCATCGGTGATGTCAAACTGGTCATTGGATTGTTGCACGTGTTGAATCTTGTCCATGACTTTGGAAGCGGTCAATTCTGCAGGGGTGCTAAACTCGATCCAAACAGGGGATTTCAAACCGTCGTGTTGTCTCAAGTGATCGTCTTCTTTGGGTTGACATTGTCGCTTGAGTGTGGTGAGCAAAGAATCCCACACCCCAGTGATGAACCCTTCTGCTTTCTCTAACGGTACTTAGGACTTGAAATCTTTAAACTTCACCGTGTATTTGTAAGCCGTGGTTCATCTTGAAAGCAAAAAGTCAAATGACTAAAGTTTAAACACCATGGGCTACTTTATAGTCATGGCAGACCAGCGTATATAAAAGGGTATGTGTCTTGTCCTTTCACTATTCATTTCACTCTCTAACCGAACACAACGATGGAAGAGACTAGCCAAATCGAACGTTTCATCAGAGCTTTGCGAGGGGTCATTAGAAAATTCTCTTCAGACCAGCCGACAGACTACTCTCCTTCCTTGCGATATAAAAGTCAAGATACTTGCTATATCTGTCAGAAGAAAGGGCATTGGTCTTCAGAGTGTCCAGACCGTCAAAAAAGCAAAAAAAGGGTTAGAAAAGACAAAAGTCAAGATACCTGTTATTATTGTCAAGAAAAAGGACATTGGTCTCCAGATTACCCAAAAAAGAAACAAGAAGAGTCAGAAGAAGAGAGGGATTCTTCAGAGGAAGAAGAGGAAGAAAAAGAAATAGGAGAAGAAAAGAAGAAGGGAAGAAAGTGAGGAGGAAGAAGAGGAAAAGACTGTGAAGAAATTGAAAAAACAGATAGAGTAAACAATGAGACAGAAGAAGTGTATGAAGTTTTTAAAGTACTCTGTTGTGAATTGCGAATTGGATTGTAACTATTGATAAAAGAATAAATTAATTATAAAAGGTAAGTGTCTTGGGGTTTTGATTTTAAAATAAGAACGTACGCTCAAACACTCATAAATACGTACTATAGGGATAAAATAGGTTGGTTTTTTTTTTTTTTTTTTTTTTTTTTTTTTTTTTTTTTTTGAATTATTGGCAATTGAAAGTGTATCTCTTCTCGAGAGACGTGGGTGGCCCTGAAAAGGGCCTTTTTTGGTGTAGGGGTGAGTTTAAGCAATCAACTTTAACTGTCTTCAGCCTTTGCCACGGCCGAGGCCTACTTCTGATGATGATGATTGGGTTGAAATCACTAAGGGTGGTACGATAGGCTTAGTCACAGGGTTGGCGTGTTTAGCTCGGGAAGGTCGTATTCTCTTCGGTCGTGATAAAGAAGTCTGATACATTTGTTTCAGACTTCTTAACTCCGCTAAAATGTCCAACAGTACCGTGACGATTTGACTTTCACCCTCTTGTTTCTTTGCTGCTTCTTCTTGTTGTTTTTTTCTTACCTCTTGTTCTTGTTGCTGTTGATGTAGGAGAAAAGCTTGTTCTGCTTCCTTTTGCCGCTGTATAAATTTCTCCAATTCTTCTTTCTGTCTCTGTCTAAAATTCTCCACTTGCGGTAATGAAGGTGACGAGGGTTCCGGAACAAATTCTTGCGAGGTAAGAAAATCCACAAAATCCTAATTTACCTCTTCTGAAAGTAAGTCCGGGTTCCCTTGGGCGGTCTCCACTGCTGGTGCACCCCAATTGATCGTTTTCTGAGTTTCCGTCATGTTGAATAACTGTCGCATAGATTGACTGCACACAGGCGCTAGCGAATCTATATAGACCACATGACGTCACAGACTGCTCTCTTCGGATTGGATGCGGGCTGACTGAATTTTGTAACGCGTGTTTGGATTGGTCAACAAACTCAATCCGTTTCAATCCTACCTCTACCTATAAATAAACGCAGTTCACAGCATTGATTCACCTGTTCTCGGCGCCTCAAGATGTGGACCGATGTGCAATCTTCTACGCTTGTGTCTTCAATGATGTTCCGGACGGACATACCCTTGTATGTCAGATCCAACTGGACAGTTGTCCACAGGACAGACACCAGTCTGTGGATACGTAGGATCTACGTAGAAAGACAAGGATGCCTCAAAAGAGTCCTGATTTACGGTCCTACAGTGAGACGCAGCCCAAGGACAAGAAGAAGACCAATGCGGTGCCCCTTATGTTAATGGATACATTAACATAAACCCAAAGGCCCTTTTCAGGGCCACCCACATCTCTCGAAAAGAGATAGACTTTCAATTGCCTACCCGTTTTTTTATATTTTTTTTAATTTATTTTTTTTTTTTTTTAAAAAAAACAAAAAAAAAATCCCATGTTCAATTCCTCTTGTCCCTAGAATTGCTTTTTTCTCCCATGTTAAATTTCCCTTGTCCCTAGACTGACCCAAAATAGATTCCCATGTTAATTCCCATTGTCCCCAAAGTGCCGGGCCAGTTTTCCCCATGCTAAATTTACATAGTCCCGAAAGTGCCGGGACCCTGTTTTTAATGGTAAGTCCCATTGTCCCTGAATCGCCCCCATTCACTACTCACATTGAACAGTTTAGTCGATCACAGTTTATTCAGATTCTGTCAGAGAATCGCAATGTCTGGTACTTAAATCTCCATAGCTGCAGAGAAAAAAAAACCTGGATGGCAGACGAGGAAGAGGGCAGAAACACTGAATTTGGCAAATCTTGATGCAGTTCCTAGTTCACAAGCTAGATTTAATAAATACTTCTGACTGAAAAAAATATGATAAAACCATCAGCCACATATCGCATGTCACGGGCGATAATCCGTTACGCTCTCTTATCTCCACTGGATGCCTGTGGCAAGTTTTCCTCAGTTTTCACGAATATACATTAACACAATAGGTCACAATAAACACCGTGTAACGATCGCTTACACATCATAGAAAATTAAAAACGTTTCTAGCAATGGGTAGTTTTGTCACAAAGACCTCGTGCTGGTGACATACGTGTGTGGAACTGAAAGTCTGTGAAAACTGCAGAGCGTAACCTGAATGGATAAACGCGTCACTGAGACAAATCTTATCAGAGAGACGCTCATGTTTTTCAATCGAAAGAGAAACTGTTTTGTAACCTTGACTTTAAGGAGTTACCATTCTGAATTGCAGAATGTCCTAAAATGCCGCCGGAATGTGGCAGATTATTTTACAGTAAAAAGTGCCATTAAAGGAGTTTTTTAATAGCGCCCCCCCCCCTTTAGGTGGCGCTCTACAGTTTCGTATTTTGCATAAGGGTTAGAATTTTAAAGAAAAAGAATTTCCCCGGCTTTCCTCACTGGTTATACTGACCATATTAAAAAGACCTTGTATATCTTAGGTATAATTCAAAGAACTTTTAATTCCCTTTATTTTGGTGTATGATTGACGGGTGTACTATGGGTTATAGAGTATACAGCTTGGCCTTACTTCAGATGTGCACCTTTCAAAAAAGTGCTAGCTCTACTTGGTCATTTTCACTTCCTGAACTTCAGAAGAATTTTGTATAAAAAAACAGCCGATAACTTTTTTTTTACATTTTATATATTTGGTAATTCATTCATTGCACTTTCAGAAGCTGGTATTGTCAAGTCTGGCAAAATTCATTTTCCCTATTTTAATAGCTGCTATGTATAGTATACTTTAGACTAATCCAGGTTGACTTTTTAACATAAGGGAGCAGTCATTTTAGTTAGCAGTGTGCTTAAATCATGTAAAATTTCCAAAAGTACAATATCCAAAGAAATATCATCCACATTACATTAATGTAGCATAGAGGTATGCCAACATTCTCTCCATTGTGTGTTTTAAATGCGAACTACTTCACCTTACATACGTCACTCTCTCAAAAGCACATATCAACTGGTGAGCGCCCCCTTAATATTCTAAGACGTTTTTGTGAGATAGATCTGCATCGACAAACGTGTTGGTGACAGAGACGAACCTCCCCTTAACACATCCCGGAATGGTGTACCAAAAGCTGTAATTTGGACATAGGTCTTTTCCTGTGGACTTTCTTATTAACTTCTGATAAGATATTCCGACTATTAAATACGTCACCAGTAGCCAGGTACAGCTGCAACAAAAACAATTGTACAGATAAATTCATATTTAGCGATACAGCACACGTTTAGTTTTGCATTTTGTAAAAAAAAATTTCGTTATTCTAGGAAATGCATTTCAGTTCACGTTACACGGTAGTTTGAAATATTCACTAAGTATTTGTTTCTTCTTAACCCATTGATTTCATGATCAGATTCGCCTTTCACCTGTTGTGCCGCTAGTCACGGTTAAACTGACCATTTGGTCATCCAATGGTCATACGCCTATTGAGTACCGCGCTTTCTTTTCACCAATCTATTCTGTCTCGGGAATATGATGTCATCTTTTTATCCTTAATTTTTCAAAACGTTTTAAAAACGCGACCGGTTCATTTAGTAATTTAAAAGTCAACTTTAATTAGGTACATGTTGAAAAGTAACGAAAAACACAGAGTAAATTTCAAAACGAAACTGACGCTCCTGGTCTATAGATCACAAACAGAAGTGTTCTTTATATTAACCATAGCTTCACAGAGGATTCCATGTCCTAAGCACGTAGATACCCCTCTTCAGATTCGGTGTTTAATATGCTACTGTTTTGACCAAAGTGTCACTTAAAATATCGTGTACAATAATCACAGAATACATGCGTGAAATGTAGTTCATAATGACCATAGAAGACTTACTCACAACAAACAGCATCGTTCATAAACAACACCAGAGACTTTCTCAGAATGTCTAATCCTCAAATCATCAAAGGAGACTTTTCCAGAATAAAGTTCACAACCAGTACTGAAAATTTACCTCAGGTTCAGTCCACACTCACCTGTAAGAGACTACAATTACGGTAGAAAACTTTCTTAAGAAAGAGGCCCTAAGAAAGACGGCCACAATCACCGCAGCAGGGTTGCGAACGTCTTTCACAATAAGTGCGCGAGATTTAACCAGAATGTCTAGGTCACAAGTCGTCGCGAAGACTTGCCTAGAATACAATTCACAATCAATGCAGGAAACACCACATACATTGTCCGTGATCGCCTTAAGAGGCTAATTATAATTTAGTCCACGATCACCATAGATGGCCTACTTAGAAGGATGTTCACATTCATCCCTTGAAAGTCAGTCAGAAGCAGTTTACCGGACACAACTTACCAAGAAAAACGTTCACATCCAATCCAAGAAGCTTGGTATGTATTTAGCTCTTAATCACCACAGAAGACCTACCTTGAATGCAATTTAGCATCACTGCAGAAACGTACCCAAAATGAAGTTCACAATCACAGATGGAAATTTGCCCAAATTTTTTTTACAAAGTAGGAGACTTAGCCTTGACCTCGTTCACAGCCAACGCGGAAGACTGGTTCAGAATACAGTTCACAATCACCAGTAAACTTATCAAAAATGAAATTCACAGTCACCGCAGAAAACATCTAATAATTCGTTCAAAACGTTATTTTTCTGTATAATGGTCTTGTTTCTAGATGGTGTTCCAAATTTCTTTTAAACCATCAACTGTTTGCCCTGAATGATAATAATTTTAAATAATAATGAACTTTTCACCCAATGATGATATTTTCTCAAAACAATAATAACAAATTTGTATGGGACAAGAACAATAAAGTCGTTTTCACCTACTGATAAATCTTATTTCAATACGAGAGTCAATATTTCTTTGGAACTAAAATTGAACAGGGTAATTCTTTTTATATGATTTCTTTGATATCACCGATTTTATTTCCGAACAATAATCAAATGTTTAAACGATGACGTTCTTTTCACCTAATGATGAACAAGAAAACTGTAGAAAGCTCGAGAAATAATTTTGAATTCTTTCATGTATATATCAATTAAGATGAAGCTTACATTAGTAACAGCAATGAAGAATCATTTTGACAGTTATTGTATATTGCTTGGTTTATAAATATCACTTATACAACTTCCAGACACATGTGTACTCATCTGGCCCATTAAATACACGGAATACCAATGAAACCAATGGAAGCGCCGCTGACTTACACCGTGTGACGTCATGTGCATATTGACTGACACCGCGTGACGTCAGTGGATCTGCTGCAATACGAAACCTTCATATTCTAATGAAAAAGAAGGAGAAAGAAATAACTGGCTTTTACTTATTATAAGTGAATGGTTTCTTTAAAGTAAAAACAGTTTTCATAATAGGTTCTTCAAAACTTAAATATTGTAATATATAAAAAGTGTACGTTAACGTTAGATACGATGTAATTGATTACGACAGTTATATCTTTCTTTGATCATTTTGATTTGAACATTTCTTTTGAAATTGTATATTTATATGTTAGAATTTTCAAACGTATGAGCTTGCTCAGTCATTCAACACGCGCTGACGACATAGTGAGTGGGATTTGGACCACACTTACCTGTGTCATTAAATCATTAACTGATAATGTCATAGTGAGTGGGATTTTGACCACACTTACCCGTGTGGTTAAATTACTGACTGATGATATCATGGTGAGTGTGATTTGGATCACACTTACCCGTGTGGTTAAATTACTGACTAATGATATCATGGTGAGTGATTTGGATCACACTTACCCGTGTGGTTAAATTACTGACTGATGATATCATGGTGAGAGTGATTTGGATCACACTTACCCGTGTGGTTAAATTACTGACTGATGATATCATGGTGAGAGTGATTTGGATCACACTTACCCGTGTGGTTTACTGACTGATGATATCATGGTGAGTGTGATTTGGACCACACTTACCTGTGTGGTTAAATTACTGACTAATGATATCATGGCGAGAGTGATTTTGATCACACTTACCCGTGTGGTTAAGTTACTGACTGATGATATCATGGTGAGTGTGATTTGGACCACACTTACCTGTTTGGTTAAATTACTGACTGATGATATCATGGTGAGTGTGATTTGGACCACACTTACCTGTGTGGTTAAATTACTGACTGATAATATCATGGTGAGTGTGATTTGGACCACACTTACCTATGTGGTTAAATTACTGACTGATTATATCTGAAACTATTCTGACTCTGTGTCTGAAAAACGAAAACAGGAATAGCACATCGCAGAGTCGAGATGCTGTGAAAAAATGAATGTCAAACAGAACCATCAAAGAGAGTCTGAATTTGTACGATTCTGGCCATTCGTAAACTGTCGCACCGCTCCTTGACCTCATCAATTTCTGACATGCAGCTGCAACCGATTGTCCTTAAGCCGACATGAGAGTTTATCCTTAACAATGCCAAATCTGTCCACCTTTTCCAGAACCCACATGGAAGCTGATGACGTCAAGATGTATAAGACACCTGGATGCTGCGCAATTCAACGATAATTTGTGAATGGATATCGTCGTACATTGTGACTGTCTTTAGTTTTGTTGCACGAGCATCATCTTTCTCTCCGTTGTTCAAAATTTACTTTTTTATTTTTTATTTGGTCATTAGGTGAAGATTATAACCAGCGTTTAAAATTTGATAATGTTAGGAAAAAATAGAGGTTGATCGTCGTTTTGAAAATACATCAATTTACAGAAAAAGGTGTATTTTTCCCATTAATAGCGGGCTTGTGGAGACAGGTGGGTGCTTGACGATTCTTCAGTTGGTGGTTGCATTTTTCGAAAACTTCAAGGCTTAGATGTGTATTTGATAGTTTTTACTTACACAATAAGGAGGATCGAACCTACGCTTAGACTCCCTTCATTTTCACAACACGCTGAGGGCGAACTCATGTAGTACCTCTGCAGAAACAACAATCAAATGATAATAATAATAATAATAATAACAACAATGATAATAATGGATAGAAAAAAGAGTGAATGAAGAGTTTCAAACAAAACATTTAAATTACAAAAAAGGAGTGTGATTATCACCATGTTATCGATACAAAGACGGTGAGATTTTTCTTCGCTAAAAGGCACTGAACCTTTCAGAATTAAATTCTGGTATTCTGATGTAATTAAGCTGGTAACATTCTATGCGAATATTGTTCTTTAGTACATATATATATGGTTAAAAAATTTCCATACATCATTGTGTTATCAAAACCACTTCATTTATAGATTGTGAAAGCTTCAGTTATTGTTGCTTATTTCGTTATAAGAAGAGTTTTTCAAGGGAATTGACATTTAACGGGAGAAAAGAATTTCCATGAATTCAAGATAAGAATATTTCTTTCTATTTACTACTGAGTGTTGAAGCCATCCATGATATTCTTCAGAGATAACAACATTTACAAATTACCCGCTGTGGTGGACATATTGGATGTTCGATTGGCACCATTTTCGTTTAGATCAATTGAAGTATTTTGGTGAAAATCTCATTACATTGCTACCATTTTATTCAGGTGTGTGTGTGTAGCCACATCAAGATTTAGGAGACGGGCTTCGTGGTAGATTTATTGGCTGTACGATTGTCACCATTTTCATTTAGAACTAGCTAGTATCATAAGAAGTCTATTGGTGAAAGCCCAATGTTGATACGGTCTTACATTTGGGATTTGAGATAAAAAAATATGTGAAAGATAGTCACCATTGTGACCATGTTCAGGGGCAATTTGCATCATTTTAATTTGGGACCAACTTAACATTATAAGAACTGTTATGACGAAAACCCCATTTCCCAAAGATGTTTTATTTTAAGAGGAATTGCAACAACAAGATTTTCAAGACGTCTCCATATTGGAAGCCAGGTAAACACCATTTTGATTTAGGGTCAACAATACATCATTGGTTGCGCTTTACAGATATTACATACTCCTGATAGTGACAGGTGTAAGATGAAGTTGTTTACATCTGAAACATGCACATTGGAGAGAATGTTGGTATACATCAATGGTGCTATTATTTACTGTGGCTGTTACATATTGTAGTTGTGGAAATCGTGCATGATCTAAGCACACGGCTGATAAAATTGATCGCTCCCATGTGCTCGAAAAATCAGCTTATATTAGTCCAAAATACACTAACTTAGCAGGTATTAAAATAGTGAAAACAAATTTTGCCAAATTAGTCAATGCTAAATCCTGGAAGCGCAATGAATGCATTACAGATTATAAAAAAGTTATCGACTGGTGGGGGGAGGCAAAATTTACCTTTAAAATTTTAAGTTCAGGAAGAGCAAATGACCAAGAGAAGTTAGCATTTTGTTTGTTTGTTTCTTTGGTTTTTAATGGGCGCATATCTGAAGTAAGACCAAGCTGTATACTATATAACCCAAACTACACCCGTCAATCACACAACGAAATAAAGAGAATTCAAGTTATTTTAACAATACCTAATCTATGTATGGTCTTTTCGTACAACCAAGATAACCAATGAGGAAAACACGGCAAATTGTTGCTTTAAAAATCAAACCCTATGCAAAAATGTAAAGCGCAACAATAATAAGTCTTCTGATGAAACCCCATGTTTATATGACTTTCCGTTTCAGAGGTGTAACAATAACACACTTTTCAAGAGGGCTGCTATATTGGTCATGCTGGATATCAAATGAGCACCATTTCTATTTCGTAGAAACCAGACATCATAAGAAGTCATATGGTGAAAGCACAATGTAGATAAGACCAGCCATGGAAAAGTTACTATAATAAGATTTTCCAGATGGCCATTGTTGCGGTTCTATATGAGGATAGATTAGCACCATTTTTATTTACGACAAATCAGACGTCATAAAACGTCTTTCAATGAAAACGCCATGCTGATATGGTCATTCATTTAGGAGATTTAGTGATAACAAGATTTTCAAGATGGCCACTATGGTGGCTATATTGGATGTCTGGGAGGCACCATTGCCTTTTGAACCCCTTAGTCATAAGAAGTCTTTTAGTAAAAACCGCATATTGATACAACAATTCACTCAGAAGAAGTACTGATAAAAACTTTTTTCAAGATGGCAGCAGTGGCAGCAATAATGAATCAGCAAGTGGCCCCATTTTCATACGTCTTCTGGTGAACACCCAATGTCGATATTTTTACCTTTATTCAGAGAGATTAGCGATAATAACATTTTCAAGATGGCTGATGTGGCGGACATATTTGATAGCCTATCGCCATCGATCCCATTTAGGACAACTAGACATGATAAGAAGCAGTTCAGTGTAAACCCAATGTTAACATGGCCATCCGTTCAGAAAGATTAGCGATAGCAAGCTTTTCAAAATGGCCTCTATGGTGGCCATACTAGACTCTAAATCGGCACCATTTATATTCCGGACCAACTAGACATCATAAGAAGTCCTTTCATGAAAACGGAATGCCAATATCACTTTTAGATCAGAAAGAGTAGCGATAAGAAGAGTTTAAAGATGACAGCCATCGCAGCCATGTTTGAAGTAATATCGGTACTAGTTTAATTTAGGACCAACTAATCATCATAACCATACATTGAATAGGAATAGCATTACAAAGATTTTCTTATTAAACATTAGATCGGCAACATTTTCATGTAAGTCCAACCAGACATCACAAGAAGCCTTCTAGTGAAAGTCCAATGTCAACATGACATTCCGCTCAAGAGGATTAGAAGCAAAATGATTTGGACCAACTAGACATCATTAGAAGCATCTTTGAGGAAAACCCGATATTGAAAGGAATATCAAATTAAGCGGAGCGATACCAAAATTCTCAAAATGTCTATTGGGGTCTCCATTTTGAATGTCTGAGGGGCACCATTTTCATTTGGACTAACTAGACCACGGAGATGAATATGGAGTAGCGATAAATTTGCTATTGGACGCTTGGACAATGGGTGATAAATCATGCATAAGCTTTTTGGTCTATAATCAGTAGAGCTAATAAAATCACAATTAAAGACCATAAACATGGTGCTCTAAATCGTAAAGTCTTACAGTGAACACGTTGCATTTTAATATCATTCCAACTTTTTAAACATGTGCAAGCCGAAAATCCTTTTAATAGGTTTAAACTTTAAAGACGTAAGTGATCACAGCCATAGTTTTCCACTATCCCAATGATCCATTCTTCCATCTGAGAGAAGAATGAAAAAAAAACTTGTCATTATTGATTAACATCACGGCGGAAATGATGATAGTGTTGTGTGTGCTCGGAGACCAATTATTACTTCCGGTTAAGCACTCACCAATATAGTCCCAGTATATTTTAGAGCATTTCTCCTGTCTCATTTTGATGGTGATACAAGATTTAGATTAAGGCATTCTTGGTATTGATTTAAAGGCAATTTTTTATTCTTTAGAATCTGAGTATTATGATTTGGTTGTCTATGTGTATTTTAACGACAGTACACAGTGAGTAATGAGGCATTTGATGCTGATGAAGTGAAATCTGAGACCCTCCAAACATGCTCGATAACCTATGACAAGAACGTCACAGTGAATTCATCTTTGAAGGTATTTTAGATAAAGATATGATTTGTTATAATTTGGACGCAGTGGCAAGTTCGGTACTGAGAAATAAATGGAAAGATTATATAAGAAAAATAATTTGACCTGAGTCAACTCGGGAAAGGAAGTCATAGTTGTTACTAGTAACACAAGAAATGAAGCTAGTGTTGATTCTTGCTAGTAACTGACGTAATGAAGACAGTATTGTTCGTTACTAGTAACTCAAGAAATGAAGACAGTGTTGTTTCTTACTTGTAACTCAGAAAACGATTACTGTTGTTTATTACTCGTAAGTCAGGAAACGATGACTGTTGTTTATTACTTGTAATTCAGGGAATGAAGATAGTATTGTTTGTTACTAGTAACTCAGGAAATGAACATATTGTTGTGTGTTACTAGTAACTCGAGAAAATATAAGCAGAAAAGTACTTACGTATGTTGGGCTTATAGCTTCAGTTTCACCAAAGACAGCTAGTTCGTCTTTACCACCAGGATTACACAGAAGCACCACCTGAGTATTTCTGGATTGAACAAGCGTTGATCAATATTAAGCTCTTGGAATATGTGGCAAGTGCGAGTCTCTTTATATCATATGTAAAATATGTGGTAAGTACGAGTCTCTTTATATTATATTTATAATATGTGGGAAGTACGAAGCTCTTTATATTATATTTATAATATGTGGGAAGTACGCGTCTCTTTATATAATATTTATAATATGTGGGAAGTACGAGTCTCTTAATATTATATTTATAAGTCTATGACTATTATTAATGTTAAATAATGGTTAATTATATTTCTATCAATTTTATATACTTTAATAGTTGGTAAATCCCAATTCGATGTACTTTAATACTTACTATTATTTGAATAGTATACACTTAAATAGCGGATACTTTTTACTTCTGTAAATACTATACACTTAAATATCGGGTAGTTTTTACTTCTGTAAATATTCTACACTTAAATAGCCGATACTTTTTACTTCTTTCAATACTCGAATCTTAAATAGTGGGTACTTAAACAGTGGGTACATATAATTCTATCAATATTATATACTTTATTAGTTGGTAAATGTCAATTATATGCACTTTAATAGTTATAATTCTACGAATATTATATACATAAAGGCGTCCTTTACAATTAAACGAAAAATACCAGTGTTAAAGATCATGTTTGATTTGTGTTCACCATTGGATTCCAGATAGCTTGCTTAGGTCAAGTCTCCTTTCATATGATGTTTTGGAGAGCTGAAATTCACATTGTTAGTGTTATACAGATGTGAGTAAGTGGCTGAGGTGGGTGATGTGGCTTAAATATTTGGCTTTTGAACGCATTTTAATGCCAGCACTCTGACAGATGTGTGCGTGTGCGATTTCATTTTAGATACTAGAGATTACCCTATAATATGCTATTTTTCGGATATATTTATCTTTCACACTGCAAGCCTATCGATCTTCCTGCTTTGAAGAGAAATAAAATCGAACATTAAGATGAATTACCTTCCTCTGTCCTGAGATGTGTACTCTGCTACTAGACAGTCGTCCGGGGTCTGAACCCCAACATCCTTTCCTGGTCTGAGTGTAAACTAAACGGAATTCTGTTGACCACAATCGTAGAACTGTTTAGTGCCTTTTATGAAAATAAGTTGACAAGACTGAAAAATGTAAAATATCAAGTGTGACATGTCTACAGTAGACATTACAAACTGAAGCATAGACTAAAGATGAAATGCCTAAAAAAAAGCCACGAATCAGAGAATAAAGATTAAATGTTCAATAAAGTTACCAATCGTAGACTAAAAATTAAATGTTTAATAAATCCACCAATCAGAGAATACATATTAAATGTTTAATAAAGTTACCAATCATAGACTAAATATTAAATATTTAATAAAGTCACCAATCATAGAATAAATATAAAATGTTTAATAAAGCAACCAATCATAGACTAAATATCAAATGTTTAATAAAGCCACCAATCAGAGAATAAATATTAAATGTTTAATAAAGCCACCAACCAGAGACTAAATATAAAATGTTTAATAAAGCCACCAATCATAGACTAAATATCAAATGTTTAATAAAGCCACCAATCAGAGAATAAATATTAAATGTTTAATAAAGCCACCAATCAGACACAAAATATTAAATGTTTAGTAAAGCCATCAATCAGAGACTAAATATCAAATGTTTAATAAAGCCACCAATCAGAGAATAAAGATTAAATGTTTAATAAAGCCACCAATCAGAGAATAACTATTAAATGTTTAAAAAAGCCACCAGTCAGAGACTAAGTATTAAATGTTTAGTAAAGCCACCAATTAGAGACTAAATATCAAATGTTTAATAAAGCCACCAATTAGAGACTAAATATTAAATGTTTAATAAAGCCACCAATCAGAGAATAAAGATTAAATGCCTAATAAAGCCACCAATCAGAGAATAAAGATTAAATGTTTAATAAAGCCACCAATCATAGACTAAATATTAAATGTTAAAGCCACCAATCAGAGAATAAAGATTAAATGCCTAATAAAGCCACCAATCAGAGAATAAATGTTAGTAGTTAAGTGGGATACCCTACGTACAATGGGAATTAGCATTACAGGGACCCCTGGGACACTCTACGTACAATGGAAATTTAACATGGCGAAAAATCGTGGGACACTCTACGTACAAGGGGAATTTAACATGGCGAAAAATCGTGGGTCACTCTACGTACAAGGGGAATTTAACATGGGGGAATAGAGTTTGGGTTTGTTTAGGGACAAGGGGAATTGAACATGGGATTTTTTTTTTTTTTAAATTTTTTTAAAATTTAAATTTAAATTTAGGCAATTGAAAGGCTATCTCTTTTCGAGAAATATGGCTGGCCCTGAAAAGGGCCTTTGGGTTTTCTTCTGCTTCTAGTTTCTTCTTTTTCTCCACCAAGTTCTTATTTTATCTCCAACACTCTTTCTCTTCTTTTCTTTCTTTTTTTTCTCCTGCTCTTCTTTCTTCTTCTCTTCCTCCTCTTCTTTCTTCCTCTTCTCATTTTCTTCTTCTTTTTCAATCTTTTCGTTCCATTTGCTTATTCTTATTCTTTCCTCTTCATCCTCCTTCTCCTCCTTTATCTCTTTCATGACACCACTAATCTTGTCCTTTACCTTTTTTAAGTTATTAATTTCCATCTTTACACGATGGGGACTATAGGAATAATGGTCTTCAACCAGTCTTATCAACATCTGCTCCATCATTCCTAAGTTGTCTAAAACGTCTTGTAATGTTTGTATTTTGTCCATTTGGTTAGAAGCCATCTTCTTTTTTATTCTTTGCAGAATGGTTTGAACGACGAATACTGTTGGTTCTTATACTTAAAGCGCGTACGTGAAGGAAAAACATCCCCCTAAAACGTAAAAATGATCTTACCTAGATCATGGCCAAACAACGCGCGGACGTGAAGGAAAACATCCCCTACTTTTTCATTTCATATAATAAAACCCAAACTATACTCTCCACATACGCTAAGAAACAATAAACAAATCCATAATCTACTATCCACACAATCGTACGTGAGCGGGTACAAACACAAACACACAAACACAAACACACAAACACATACGCTAAGAAACAATAAACAAAATCCATAATCTACTATCCTCACAATTGTACGTGAGCGCTTACAAAACCCAAACTATACTCTTCACATACGCTAAGAAACAATAAACAAATCCATAGTCTACTATCCACATAATCGTACGTGAGCGGGTACAAACACAAACACACAAACACATACGCTAAGAAACAATAAACAAATCCATAATCTACTATCCACACAATCGTACGTGAGCGGTTACAGAACCCTAACTATACTCTTCACCTACGCTAAGAAACAATAAAGAAACCCATAATCTACTATTCCCACAAACATACCTTAGCTCTTACAAGCACCAACGCACAAACACATACCCTCAAACTATCTTAGAAAAGAGTTAGTGTTTATATTCACACTACTCTACCTACACATTGGCAAATTGATGGTTATTTCTTTTCTAGAGTATTGGGTAGCCCTGAAAAGGGCTGTTTTTTTGGAACTTCATGGACACCTGGTTAATGGTGGCACCTTCCAGGCCTGGCGCCACATACACATCTTATCCCCCAGTTACTTTTTACTTTTTTGGGGGAGAGAGCAGAGGCAGGATATGTCGCTTCAGAATCCCAATTTTCACTCTCTGGGATTCTGAAATTTATTCTTCTTCTCTTCTTTTCCTTCTC
This sequence comes from Sinohyriopsis cumingii, assembly GCA_028554795.2. Classification (NCBI taxonomy): domain Eukaryota; kingdom Metazoa; phylum Mollusca; class Bivalvia; order Unionida; family Unionidae; genus Sinohyriopsis; species Sinohyriopsis cumingii. Next base: position 88,009,968 of record CM068840.1, on the reverse strand, counting down.
CTCCTCCTCTTCTTTGTTTCTTCTCTCCTCCTCTTTGTATCTTCTTTCCTCTTCTTCTTCTTCTTTATATCTTCTCTCCTCCTCTTCTTTTTTTCTTCTTTCCTCCTCCTCTCTTATCCTTCCCTCCTCCACAATGGCTTCCGCGGCCAGTTCATTCAACAGGCGCCTGGCATATTCCAGATGCACATGAAGTTCCAACAGTTTAGACAGTCTCGTGTTCATTTTTGGTGTTGATCAATCAACAAGGGTAGCTAGACTGCCCAGCGAGTTTCAATTTATAGTGAAAGCGCGGACGTGAAGGAAAACATCCCCCTAAAAAACATAAAATTGATGTTACCTACATCATGACCAAAAACAACAACGCGCGGACCTAAAAGAAACACTCACTCACTTTTTTATGCTACCCATCACTATTTTTAAATTTTTTTATAAATCACTTCAATAGACTATCCACATACGCAAAGCAATCCAATCTAACTCCAAATATACACCTCAAACACCAAAAAAACATCATTTTAATCTACTATCCATACCAACTTACTTAACCACTTACAAACACAAACACACAAACACATACCCTCACATTTTTTTAAAAAAGAGTTAGTGTTTATTTTCACACTACTCTACCTACACACATTGGCAAATCGATCGTTATTTCTTTTCTAGAGTATTGGGGTAGCCCTGAAAAGGGCTGTTTTTTTTGTTTGCTATGGCATTCTTTTTTTAGTTTCTAAGAATGCGATGTCCTCTGAGGATAGACTTTCTGGCGATAGGTCTGCTTCTTCGGAAAGAAAAGAAGAACTCTTTCGTGTCGATACGGCAATCGACAAAGCCTCTGTCAGGTTCAGGTTGCTGCTGCTGCTACTCTTGTTGTTGTTGTTGTTGTTGCTGCTGTCTCTGAAGTCTGTACTTCTCTGTCAATTCTTCTTTTTTCCTGTTCATTTCTTCTCTGAAGAGCTCTTCTATCAGGTCTTCAGTGATTTTTAACATTCTCACATTCTCTATTTCTTCTGGCTTCGGTATCAGACTGTGTCTGACCCTATGCAAATTCACGTAGGCTTCGTTGACTTTAGCTAGTTTGGAGCACATCTTCTTAGGAGGATGAGTCGACAATGGATGGTTAGACTGGAAACAACCCGGTTCTTAAAGTCAAAGCGCGGACGTGAAGGAAAACATCCCCCACACGGTTTTTGAGTCGCAACGTTTAGTGAGTGTCATGAGAGGGATAGTAAGAAATGAAAGAGCGTCAATCCAACATTCTTATAGCTAAACAAAAAACAAAGGCATTTTTTTCAAAACACAACATTTTTTATTCAAAAATCACTTAACACTAAACAACAGCTCTAACATTTTTAACAATAATCCAACAATATAACATCAAACAATTTTTTTCAAAACACAACATTTTTTATTCAAAAATCACTTAACACTAAACAACAAGAACTCTAACATTTTTTAACAATAATCCAACACTAAAGGTTTCTCCACTAGGTAAAGAGGGATAACAGTCTTCCATGGTTTCTAGTAATCTAGGATGACTTCTCTCAAACTGTTGATTTCTATGGTATTATCGAATTCTGCATACAGGATGACGTTCACCGTTTCATCAGGGTCTCGGTCTTTAAACTGAATTTCCACACGAATCTGGCCGGATTTTATAGGGTGGAAATGTCCCTCGTCGCTGCCTTGGTCTGGAGTGAAATCGAAAGCCCACAAAGCGTAGCCTCCTGCATAATCCTCGTACGTAATACCGTGACTGGTATTGGTTCCTAACTGTCCGGTGGCTTCGTACAGGGACAAGTACGATCTCAAGTAATTCTTCTTGGTAAAGTCAGGTTCGAAAGGTCGGGTACACAAGGTCTTGCCATCGCGACTGACTTCGATTTTGGACACGCCAAAGTGTTGAAAGTAGAAAGGATTTTTTTCGGCAGCTCCGTTGAAGGCTGTATTCTCGACGATACCAACGATCAAACGTTTGGGTAACTGTCCTTGGAACAGATGATCTTCGATCATGGATCGCTGTCCCTTGGGAATGGTGAAGGTTTTCACTTCCACGCGTCGTATTGGATACTTGGCGGTCGTTCTACTCAACGTCTGACTGATGTCGTTTCCCACTTTAGGTAACACTTCCACACGGCGTACGTAGAGTCTGGCTTCTAGGATTTTGGTTTTGTAACCGTCACTATCAGCCATCAAATGGAAAGCGGCACTGCTACGATTCAGTCTCAGGCGGACATCCACCCCGTTCAGCAAATACTTTTCTTGCAACCACATGTCCAAATGCAAACGATCCATCAGTTCTAAACTTGTGTCGGATCCCGTGATTCTCTTTTTTCGTTCTACAAATCCATCATTGTTGTCTTTCTTTGCATCGGTTTCCAATATTTCAAACTTGGTAGGTTCGTCAGCTTCCCATACCACACAGGCATTGAGATGAGTGTTCTTGGCATCTATTCCGTACGTCAAGAGATTTTCCAGGTAGGCACGATAAGGGTAAGTATCCATGCTGCTACTGACCAGTTTGTTATTCAAGTACAAGTCCACTCCACTGAACAAGGAATGCATGAAATTGTTGACGGGAGCTACTGCTTCATCGTCTATAGCACCTCCAGTCTTATCTAGAATTTTGACTTTCAGGTACAAGTAACTGCTATTCAGATCGATGTAATCTTCGGGCTGTCCTTTGATTTCAAACTCGATGGGAGCGGAATCGGTCAGTGAGGAGACGGGGTGAAATTCCACCCACTGGGATTCTTGCATCGTCATCATCGTGGGGGGGCATGGCAAACAGATCCAGTTCCGTCTTGGAACAAGCGCAAGATTCTCGGTGCATCATTTTTTGTCTCTTTTTTCTCAATAATCGAAAACGTCTAAGTCTCGAACGGTTCTTCTTTTCTTGGCCTTTCTCGCTTGAAGTCTGGTGAAAGGGTGTTTTCTTCGTCGTCTCTTTCTGCCTTGTCCTTGCTGAATGCCTGACTCGGTAGCGTGCAGGGCATTTATAGGTGTTTCTCGTCGGCCTAAAATGTCTTTGCCCGTTTGCAGCAAGACATTTTTGCCTGCCCTCATGAAGGCTTCTTTAGGGTTTTGTTTGTCGATGATGACATTTTGGAGAAATTCTTTGCCTTGCGTCAGTGCCGCATCTTTCAAGGCGTGCAATCCGCGTGTCACCATCGGTTTCAACACTGGGGCCACCGAACGAAAGGCCGATTTTAACATATCTCCTAAGCCGTGTCCTCGCTGTCGAGCAACCCCTCGGTACACTGGATACATGACTTACTTACGAGTCGTGAGAGAACCGTTTTCGAAAATGGAGTTTCACCGTGACTTTTCCTTAGGTGAATGGAATATTTTGTCCCAGATCTCCTTTTATAGCAATGTTGACCGTGTCCAAATACGACTTGCTGACAGGCAAATAGTGAGGATGGACAAATTCGCGGTGGACGTGGTAAGTGTTTCCACCTTCCTCGTCAGCACCCGTGGCAGAATCTACTTTGAAAGGAATGACACGCAGTAACGGTACGGAGGTGTGTCCCACCACGTTATACTCCACCACATCGGAGTACACAAACATCAAATTCAGTCCTTGGTTCAGTTCTACCGGGGCACGAAATAACTTGCTAAAAGACTCGTTGTCGTAAACGATGGGTAATTCGTTTTTCTTGATCATGGTCTTTCTCATGTCCATGTCTCCGCCCAACATGTCAAACAATTCAGGACAAAATAAAATGGACATGATTTTACTCCGTTCAAATTTCATCAAGAAGCGACGAGCTGTTTTGTGGTACTCCATGGTGACACTTTTGTTGACATGCTCCAAAGCTTTCAGAAACACGACATTAAACCTGGAGGTTATGGTGCTGACCAAATGTTGACCACTAAAATAATAGCCTGGGGGAATGAACAAGTGATAGGTGGTGTACTTTTGATTTTGTGTACGGGTTTTCTTGTCATATTTGACATTGCTATCCATCCACTGTTGCATTTGCTCGTCATGAACTTCCACATCAAAAGAATTTTGATTGGGAAGGACATTGAGGACTTGGGTCGGGTGAATCATTTCTACTAAAGCCACTTCCCAATGGGCTTCGTGATCTAACTGGATGGCTTGAGGTAATTTGGCCGTGTAACAGCACAACGTGTTCTTGGGAAACACCTCCATGGAACTGTCACTGGGTAAGGTTAAGTAAAATTGGTTTTGGTGACTCATAATTCCAGAGTTCTGTGGCTGTCCGAGGGGATATTACTGGACGTCAGAGGCGTGTCTCCGTCTAAAATGGGGTTCTGGTTGTGGTTGAAGTGGTGACTGGCACTGGCACTGGACACAAGGTTCCCGGGGTTCCCGTTCGAGGTGAATTTCAGGGAGGGATTAGGAACCAGGTAACCGATGCAACTGCTCAATAAAATGGTCCACAATTGTTTGTCTCCTTGTTGCAAACTCAAATTGGCGATGGCTGCCCCGATGACACAATACACCACGAAGATTTGGCAGAAAAAGACGATTTGCGTTTTAGGCACACGTTCTCCACACCACACCCACAAGGGTTGTTTTTGTAAATCTTGCACAGAAGAACTAGGTGAAGGAGGAGTGGTCGACGTAGCTGCGTCTACTGTGTGAAAGGGCATGATGGTCACTTCTTTTTATAGTCGATGACTTGCGAAGCGTCGATCCAAGAATCAAAACTGGGTGGATATCCTTTCCAACGTACTTTGACTTCTTTGACACGTCGTTTGCCCACTTTACGGGTTCTGCGTTCGAGAATGCTTTCGATGTCGTACACGTCGTCTTCTTTTTTGGTGACACGTTGTAACTCGGGCAAATAAAACGTTCCTTTGAGCACTTCTCCGTTCATGTCTTCCAATTTATAGACGGCAGGATGACGGCCATGCACTCGTCCAGTGACGCGAAACAATTCGGTCGTCCAGTTAGGTAAGTAACCTTTGTCGAAAGTGCGTTTGGTTTTGCCAATGCGCACCCAATCTCCTACGGCCAACATTCCACTTTTCTCGGGGACAGCCCTCGTCGGGGACGTACCAAACAGACGCTCAAACACCAACACTTCGTTGTCGGGAGTCACGTCTTGCGGGGCACGTCCGATGCTTCGATGGTAAGATTGGTTGTACGCTTGCACCAGGTGCGGTAAGATGTCGATGTACTTCAGAGTGTGGTGATGCGTAAAATATTTCCACATGCGTTCTTTCAAAGTACGTTGAAAACGTTCCACGATGCTGGCTTTGGTTTCGGGATTCTCGGTGGTAAAAAAAGGAATGTCACGTTTCTTTAATTCTTTTTGGAAAGCTTGGTTCAGAAATTCGGTGCCTTTGTCCGTTTGCCATCGAAGAGGGTGACGACTGCTTTGTTTCAACACCCGTTGCAGGGCTCGCACTAACTCGCTGCTCGATTTGGAAGTCAAGGGTACGACCCAGGCAAATTTGGAAAAGACGTCGATGACACAAAACAAATATTTGTAGCCACGATTGTAGCTGGCCAAATGAGAGACATCGGCTAAATCGGCTTGCCATTGATGATCGATGCCTTCCACTCGGGTGCGACTTCTGGCAAACTTGCGTCGAATGGGTTTGTGTAAAGTGTAGGTAGCTTGTTCTTGTAACCATCGTTGCACTTGAGGTAAACGGAGACTTTTCAGTCGCGTTTTGGCAGCACGATACAATTTTTGAACTCCTGCGTAACCTGCAGGATGGGAGGGATCGTAGTAAATGCTGGCTAAGACTTTTTCCATTTTTTTTTTTGTGTTGGTTGGTGTGTTAATAAGACACCCACTCTTGGAGGATGCTACTCTTTTTTTCTTGGGGTATTTTCTTGGATTGCAATGCTTTGCGTGTGCGGCCAGCAATCGGTGTCGAAGAGGAGAAGGATGTCTGAGCGGGAGATATCGGTTCTTGTTTCACTTCTGTCTTCACTTCTGTCTTCACTTTCTTTTTCTCTTGTGAGGAAGAAGTGGTGGCCATCATCTTTTTAATCCATCCAATTCTGGAGGTAGGTGGTGTTGTTAACTTGCGTACTTTTTCTGGTGGAGTTTGAAACCCTTCCTCTTCTTCTCCTTTTTCTGTCTTGGTCACGGGTACTGGTGGTACTGGTACTGGTACTGGTACTGGTGATGGTGCTGGACTTTTCATCAAGGTCTTAAAATCTTTCAGAGTGGGTAGAGCTGTTTCGTCTAAAGCTTTCTGGTGAAAGAGTTGCAGTCGTTGCAAGAGTTGACCGTACTTTTGCGATTTTTCTGTTTCGGACAAATCTTGGCGATCCATCAAGGACTGCAATTCGTGTTGTAACTGGGACATCTCGCTCAAATGGGGATTGGGAGGTAAATGCGGGGTGTGTTGTTCTTGCCACCGATGGTATTCCATCCATCGTTTGTAAGGTACTAAAGCTAGTTTTCGTCCTTCCATAGGGTTGTCAGGGGTCGATTCTGAGATCTTGGAACTTCCGAGGCCTTTTTATCTTGCTCCCACCAGTCCTCCCAACATGGTTCCCAAGACTCCTTTCAGTATGGGGCCTAACAAGAGAGGTAAAATACCTCCACGTTGCACTAACATCTTCTTTTTTTGACGAATGGGAATTTTCTTTTGAACCATTTGGCGAAGAACGTGACGATGTTTGCCTAAGCATTGTTTCTGGTGTTTGGACAAAGGGATCGTGCCTTTCAAAACGTTCAAACAACATTCGCACACGGTATCGATGACCTCTTTGGAGGCTGTTTGAATGAGTTTTTTTCGTAGAGGTGGAGAAGCTTTGGACAGGACAGATAACATGTCCCCATGTTTGGCTAAACGTGGTGGCAGTCCTTTCCTTTTCTTTCCTTGGGGTTTTCTGGAGGGTGACATCTTTGAGTCTTCAGGAGCACCAAAAAAACACTGATACCCGACTTGGTCACAGGCCTTTTTTATACTGGAACGCGTCGCCACTGATTGTCTTTACGTCGTATTAGTTTGAGGACAGGCATGACACGTTGTGCAGGGGTACGTAACGGACTAAATCGAGCCAGTTCTTGCTTGGACAAATCCAGCAAACTTTGTAACATGCCCGATCTTTCTTGAACTTTGATTTTGGGAGAAGGTACTTTGTGAGCAGCAGCCACTGCCACTAAATTGGAGGGTCCTGCCACTGGGGAAGTTCTTTTGGGGGTCATCAACGGAGAAGTTCTTGGTGTGATCAACGTCTCCAAGTACTCTTCAGTTCTGGGTGTCATTAACGGAGAAGTGGACAAACGTGAAGTTGCCGGAGACGCAGTCACCGCCGTGGCAGGTCGTGGTTTGCGAGTGTAAGGTTGCGTCCTGGCCGAAGTGCCTCTCTTGCGACTAGTTTTCTGTGGACTTTTCTTTTTCTGGGGGCTTCTTTTCTTTTTCCGGGGTGGTGGTGGTGTCTGGTCAGAGGAGGGTCCTGCCACTGGAGAAGTTCTCCTTGGGGACCTGGTCTTTTTCTTCTTGGGGCTTCGTTGGACTTTTGTCTTGGGGATAACTTTGGGGGCATTAGGATCCCATCTTAAGAGTGAGCGAATGATGACCCCTCCTAGAGTACCGCTCCCTCCAGGTTTCAAAATGATTTGTTTTTTGGTTTGAGTGTCGATGCGGGGATCGGCCAGTTGGACCAAAGCGACTTTGTTTCGATCGAAAAAGCGATTGGTTTGATGAGGAATCTGAATGATTCCTTGGAGTAATTGACGTGCCGTCACCGTGAACCATCGTAAGACTTCTTTGAGACTAGCTTCTAAGACACGAGCTCGTGTTTGTGGATCTTTTTCTCGACTGATGCCATACAAGGCACGAATCAATTTGACGGGAAGATGCGACTGAAGGGACGTCATGTTCGCACTGAGAGTGAGACAGACGAAAAAGGGTCTGAGGTTTTTATAGATTTTTTTATGGGGAGTGAAATGAAGTCGAGGACGGAGACGTGTACAGGACAGGCCCTCCGTCTTGGCACCAGTGGTGAAACAAGTGGGTACGAAATCGCAAATCCTCGGGAGTGTTAGGTTTCAAATCGACGAGTAAATAGGCGTGTGGAGTTTGAGTGGCATCGTCGTACGCCTGAGTCAACCAAGGCGTTCCTAACTGTTTGGCTAAGACTTGCACTTGCGATTTATCTCGAGGGCTTTTAAACAAGACCACGTAATGCGCATTGAGACTGATGGTGCGATGGGTTTTACTTTGTTGAAACAAATTTTGGGTGATGTAAACGACACTGGCATTACGGTGATGCCCTTTGCGCGTGAACCACAGTTTAATTTCTTCTTCGTCTTCTCCTAACATGTCGTCGAAAATGACCAAATGGGTTAGACGGGAGTCAGAGACGATGCCATCGTCTTCTTTAGGAATGCCTTCCACAAACACGATGGAATCGCCTTGACTTTCTCGCAAGAGGCTGTACGCCGATTGCCACTCTTTGTAACACCACACGATTCGTTGAGGGGATCGATCGATCAAATGATGTTTATGTTCGATCAAACGTTTGACGAATTCGGTTTTGCCTGAACCGCTAGGTCCAGCAATGAGCATGTTAAAGGGATGGCGAAGATACAAAGCCTCCCAACTGGCACGATCTAAGTGTTCGTCGATGATTTTGACAGTAGAGGAAGAGGGAGCAGAGACAGCAGAGGTAGCCATGGTGTGAGAAATGTCACTTGTGACACGAAAAACAAACAAGACAAGAGTTTATATACTTTTTCAGAACACGTTTATTGAATGTTTTTTTCAAACATGAATACGAAAGACAAAAAATACATAAAAGCCAAAGGCTTAAGTACAAGAATAAAAGGCACATGATAACCATGAACGTGGAATAAACACAAGTGTCTGTACAACATGTTTTTGGGTAAAGTTCTAACCAGTTCTATAGTAGGGGTAAGGTCACACAAGTGTCCTCCCGAAAGGGTCTTTCAGGCCTGTCCACGACAGTCCTGTCCTGGGTGACGGGTTCTTCTGGCACCGTCACTAACACAGGTTGAAAAGTAACTTTTTTCCTTGAATAACTCTCGTGCATACTAGGCCACCTCTTGTGTCCAAGCCTCAAAACCCTGGTCTCGGTGATGTCCAACATTTGACTCCTAACCCATCTGGTTTCTTCTTCGTCAACGACATGGTAAGTTACTTCAATGAACAATGAACTATCGATCTTGCCTAGGGTTCCTTTTCATATACAGACCAATACCGACGTGACCGTACGGTAAGGTGAAGTGATTGGGAAGTCGCACTCGCTTCTGGTATACAATTTGATAGACTTTTTCCAAGGGTCGACTGACGATGTGGTGAGTGGGTAAACGTACAATCTTGTTCGGTTGATAGGTGGTCACTTTAAAGTTTCCATCCTCTCCCGATTGCAAGGCTTCTTTCAATACCCCAAAGTTGACCACTCGACTGGTACGATGATTCAGAGTCAGTCCTTTCACTTTGCACGTCGTGTGCACTTCTCCTTGTTTGTCCCGGTATTCGTAGCCGTAATTTTTGGGACCACCACTGACGAAACTTAGAATCTTGTCGTCGGGATGCTCGTCTGTCCAGGCTCCTAAACGGTCTCCTTCGATGTCAGGGTGCTGTTGACTCGGGTGATGGATGTAAATGCAACTGTCCGTGTCAAAGTACAGGACGCGTTCTTCTAACAGTTCTAAAGCTTCGTACAATTTTAAGCGAGCATGAGCTGTCACGTAAGCCGCAATGATGACATTTCCAAAAGGGTCGTCTTGTACAAAGTCCAGATCTTCTTCGTAATTGACCAAGATCAAATCCTCTCGAACGACGTCCACGTGTTTCATGTATTTGGTTTTGTCGTGAATCATCTGGAAGTAGCGGGAAGGTTCTGTCAAATATTCCGTCTTGGGTAAACACGGTCGTTGTGCCATTTTACTCCACAAGCAATTTAACATCACTTTGGCAAACGATCGCCTTCCTTCGTTTTTTTCGATGTGGTCTAAAGAGATGCCTTCTTGTTCGTAGTATTTCTCTTTGAATTTTATTTGGTCTTCGGGAGTGTGACACCAGGAAGGATAGCCGCTGGCTTCTTGCTTCAGTTTCAAAAAGGCATCCACGTAGTCTGCGAAAATGCCTTTCTGAGTAGGGTCACCCTTGTGGTACTGTTGTGTCTTGGGAAAGTGGCAAATTTCGTACACTTCTAACAGTTGGTATCCCATGTCCAGAGCTTTGAACAATTCCACGCTGACCCAGGTTCCCGTCAAGGCCCGTTCCTCCTGGCTGTGATGGCAAGGTTGGTCCTGGTTGCACGTTTCGGCACAAGTACGGCACAAGGGAAACATCAGTTTGCCTTGACAATGGTGAGGTAAGACGGGATGGTATAGGTTCGTGGGAGGCAAAACTTTACACTTGATCAAGCCTTCGTATTGTCGAATGTTTTTCAGGTCGATGTGTTCCGTCAGCAATTGCGGGTGCCCTACAGGAAAGCGACAATATTTGCACACGTAAGGATACAGCGAACACACGTCCAAGTATTTGATTTCTTCTCCTTTCTCTTCGTCGGCTTGGTACAGCAAACAGGTGGCATTGGTCCTTCCTCCGTACAAACTATCCCTCGGGTTCAGCGGGTCCATGAACTGGTAACTTTCCACGAGGCGTTTAAACTCGGGATCGGTTTTCATACGGTGATCGTATTCGTGTTCCCACATTTCCACCACTTGGTATCCTTGCTGTTCTAGCTTTAGGCGTCGCTGACAAGTGTCCTGGTACAGGTCTTCCATGGTCCGTTGTAAAAACTGATTTTTAGTGTCACGGTCAGGGTAGCAGACGGGACATCCGTGAAATAAGCAACCGTTAAACTCGTACACGATCTTGGGGTTTTCTAAGTCCCAGCCATCGACCGAATACGTTCCGATGGTCTTTTCGCCTCCTCCGTTGCGGGCATGCTGAATCCATTTGTCTTCCTTATCGCACAAGTAATGTAACCAACGTAGGGCTTTGACCGAGTATTGACGCTTGACATAATGGGTCGTTTGAGGACTGATGACAGCCACGGTGTTTTCAGGCATGAATCGTTGGCGGTACACTAAGGAACACGCTTTGGCAATGGTGCAAGCTTCTTTCAAAGGATCGACCCCTCCGTGTTCCATGAACAGTTCTCGAAATTTTCCACAGCAACGCCGTAAAATGTCCACGTCGGAACGACAATACTTTAACATTTGTTCCTGAAAGTCGAAAGGGTCCGAGGCGTGAGCTTGGTACCAAGCGTAGAAAGCTTCTCGTTGTTCGGTACGCATGTTGTCGGGGTCGTAATAGTGAGCCTCAGGCAAATGGGGTAGAACAGCATGTTGATTGGCTTCCGTATTGAAAAAGTGTGGAAAGTACCCTTTAGCCATTTCTGTCATTCCAAACGTTTTAGGCATTCGGCTCAAAGGCATGGCCAAGTAACTCATCGAATCTTTAAACTGTACTTGTCCCACTTGCATGAAAATGATTTTGGCTCCGTTCAAAATCACTTTAGGACGTTCGGTGCCATGTTCCGTATAGTACCTCAAAAGAAACTGTCCATCGTATCCGGAGAAATTGTGAGCCATCACTGTGGCATGACGATGACAATCTCCGTAACGTTCGATGTCCTCTTGGTTCCACGTCTTGTCGATGGGGTCTAAGACCCATCGGGCAAAATCGGCTAACGTGTTTGGTCCCCGAAAGATTTTTTCACGCCCTCCGGGAATCTTGCTGCAGTGAGGGCAATGACTGAAGATAGGTTCTTGAATGCACTTCTCGCACGCTCGATGAGCCACGCAGAAATTAGGAATCTGAATGCCGGTCTCTTGCATGCATTCGAAATCGAAAAAGATGAAATTGCCTTTCTTCTTGTGACCGTCCTCTTTCTCTGGTGGGGGATGGTATTTTTGCACGTAGCATTCGTGTTCCAAGTCCACGATGTGGTGACAAATGTGACATTTTTTCTTTCCTCGACATACGTGTGCCTTGGCATTGTTGGTAAGTATGCCTTGTCCACAGGTAGGGCACAATCTCAAGAGTTGACAAGCACATTTCTGCTGTGAACCTTGCGTCTTCAGATGTTGCTGGTAACAGGCAGGGCTGACAAACGTACGCAGACAAGTTGAACAAGGCACTGGTTCTTCGCTCAGACAGGGTGGAGAGGCCAAACATCCTGGGCATTTCAATCCACAATGCTTGTGTTGCTCTCGATTGTTATAACCATAATCACATTTCTCACAATAATAACCGTATCCCAGGAATCCAGTGATACTGGTAATGGTATCGAAATGGTCATCGTGATGATAGACATGAATGTATTTTCCGTCCTTAAAATCTTGGCCTCGAAACAACAGAGGCCCGCGCATTTCTTGAGGGTGCACTTTCAAGGTGTAGCGTGGAGCTAGGGCATCTTGCAATTTTTGCATCTCAGGAATGCCACAGGGTGTTCTTTGGACAGTCCGGCTTGTTGTAACAGGAGTTCTGCTTCGTTTCGTTGTTTGGCTCGATAGGAACGTTGAATAGTGTTCCAGGTTCTTTTCCATTCTACCGTGTCGTTCTTGTTGGCATAGGTTCGTCCCACCACGATGGCTCGAGCTAAACACATCTGGTCTTGAGGGTTGTTAATTCGGACGAGACTTGTTTTGATGTTGCGAAGGTCGTCCACCAATAACATCTTTTTGCGTCCTGTCCCTTGAGGAAGAGAGACGTGAGCCATTTTCAGTGTGGCTTTACCATCGGTGATGTCAAACTCGTCATTAGATTGTTGTACGTGTTGAATCTTGTCCATGACTTTGGAAGGGGTCAGTTCTGCGGGTCTGCTAAACTCGATCCAAACAGGGGATTTCAAACCGTCGTGATCTATGGATAGTGTCAAGAGATCGTCTTCTTTGGGTTGACATTGTCGCTTGAGTGCAGTGAGCAAAGAATCCCACATCTCGGTGATAAACCCTTCTGCTTTCTCTAAGGGTACGTCGGCCTTGAAATCTTTAAACTTCACCGTGTAGGTGTAAGCCGTGGTTCTAAATTTTCTAGAGGAGCGCTTTTCCGTCTCTCGAATGGAATAGTATTTTTCAGGGTTGACTAAGGGTGACGAACTTGGTTTAGAGGGTTCGGATTCTGGTTCACTCATGTCCTCTTCAAAATCACTGGCATGAATTTGTGCCAAGATTTCATCCCTGGTACGAGGCGATAGATCACGTTTCTGCCTCTTACTTTCTTCTTCTTCTTCTTTCTTCTCGAATGAATAGGATCGTTTCATCTTGAGTGCAAAACGTCAAATGACTCAAGTTCAAACACCATAGACTAATTTATAGTCATGGCAAACCAGCGCGTATATAAAAAGGGTGTGTCTTGTCCTTTCACTATTCATTTCACTCTCAAACCGAGCACAACGATGGAAGAGACTACCCAGATGGAACGTTTCGTCAGAGCTTTGCGAGGGGTCATTAGAAAATTCTCTTCAGACCAGCCGACGGACTACTCTCCTTCCTTTCGAGATAAGAGTCAGGATACTTGCTATATCTGTCAGAAGAAAGGGCATTGGTCTTCAGAGTGTCCAGACCGTCAAAAAAGAAAAAAAACCGGGGCTAAAAAAGACAAAAGTCAAGATACCTGTTATTATTGTCAAGAAAAAGGACATTGGTCTCCAGATTGCCCAAAAAAGAAACAAGAGGAGTCAGAAGAAAAGAAGGATTCTTCGGAAGAAGAGAGGGATTCTTCGAAAGAAGAGAGAGATTCTTCAGAGGAAGAAGAGGAAGAAAGAAGACAATTCTATTTAAAAGAAGCAAAGAAACAGGAGAAGAAAAGAAGAAGGGAAGAAAATGAGGTAAAAACGGTGAAGAAATTCAAAAAACAGAGAGACTAAACAAGGAGAAAGAAGAAGTCAATGAACTTTTAATTAAAGTGTTCTGTGGTGAATTGTGAATTGGATTGTAAAAAAATGGATAAAAGAATACATGAATGATATAAGGTAAGTGTCTTTGAGTTTTGATTTTAAAATAAGAAGCTACACTCACGCACTCATACACAGACACGTACTATAAGGGTAAAATGGGTGGGGTTTATTTTTGAGTTATTGGCAAATTGAAATTGTATTTCTTTTCGAGAAATGTGGGTGGCCCTGAAAAGGGCCTTTTTATTTTGGTGTAGGGGTGAGTTTAACCAATCAACTTTAACTGCCTTAAGCCTTTGCCACGGCCAAGGCCTACTTCTGATGATTGGGTTGAAATCACTAAGGGTGGTACGACAGGCTTAGTCACAGGGTTGGCGTGTTTAGCTCGGGAAGGTCGTATTCTCTTCGGTCGTGATAAAGAAGTCTGATACATTTGTTTCAGACTTCGTAACTCCGCTAAAATGTCCAACAGTACCGTAGCCGTTTGATTTTCACCCTCTTGTTTCTTTGCTGCTACTTCTTCTTGCTGTTGTTGCTGTTGTTTTTTTCTTACCTCTTCTTGTTGCTGTTGCTGTTGCTGTAGGAGAAAAGCTTGTTCCGCTTCCTTTTGTCGTTGCATAAATTTCTCCAATTCTTCTTTCTGTCTCTGTCTAAAATTCTCAACTTGCGGTAATGAAGAAGGTAACGAAGGTTCCGGAACAAATTCTTGCGAGGTAAGAAAATCCACAAAATCCCAATGTACCTCTTCTGAAAGTAAGTCCGGGTTCACTTGGGCAATCTCCCCTGCTGGTGCACCCCAATGGATCGTTTTCTGAGTTTCCGTCATGTTGAATCACTGTCGCATAGATTGACTGCACACAAGCGCTAGCGAATCTATATAGACCAACTGACGTCACAGACTACTCTCTTCGGATTGGATGCGGGCTGACTGAATTTTGTAACGCGTGTTTGGATTGGTGAATGAACTCAATCCGTTTCAATCCTACCTCTACCTATAAATAAGCGCAGTTCAGTGCATTGATTCACTTGTTCTCGTCGCATCAAGATGTGGACCGATGTGCAATCTTCTACGCTTGTGTCTTCCATGATGTTCCGGACGGACATACCCATGTATGTCCGATCCAAGTGGACCGTTGTCCACAGGACAAACACCAGCCTGTGGATACGTAGGATCTACGTTGAAAGACAAGGATGCCTGAAAAGAGTGCTGATTTGCGGACCAACAGTGAGACGTAGCCTAAGGACAAGAAGAAGACCAATGCGGTACCCTTTATGTTAATGAATACATTAACATAAACCCAAAGGCCCTTTTCAGGGCCAGCCATATTTCTCGAAAAGAGATAGCCTTTCAATTGCCTAAATTTAAATTTAAATTTTAAAAAAATTTAAAAAAAAAAAAAAATCCCATGTTCAATTCCCCTTGTCCCTAAACAAACCCAAACTCTATTCCCCCATGTTAAATTCCCCTTGTACGTAGAGTGACCCACGATTTTTCGCCATGTTAAATTCCCCTTGTACGTAGAGTGTCCCACGATTTTTCGCCATGTTAAATTTCCATTGTACGTAGAGTGTCCCAGGGGTCCCTGTAATGCTAATTCCCATTGTACGTAGGGTATCCCACTTAACTACTAATGTTTAATAAAGCCACCAATCATAGACTAAATATTAAATGTTAAAGCCACCAATCAGAGAATAAAGATTAAATGCCTAATAAAGCCACCAATCAGAGAATAAAGATTAAATGTTTAATAAAGCCACCAATCATGGACTAAATATTAAATGTTAAAGCCACCAATCAGACTAAAGATTAAATGTCTAATAAAGCCACCGATCAGAGAAAAAAGACTGAATGCTTAATAAAGCCACCAATCAGAGAATAAAGATTAAATGCCTAATAAAGCCATGATTCAGAGAATAAAGATTAAATGCCTAATAAAGCCACCAAGTTTATAAAGTTAAAGGTGACTTATTTGTGTTTTTATTTTACTAGCTTTGTAATTTTATACAGTAATTGAACCTTAGTTATTCTATCAATCCAATAATGTTCTTGTATGTGCATGTGTACTTCAGATATTTTTGTAAGTAGATGTACTTTTAGATATTCCTGTACGTACATGCACTTAATATATTATTGGCGGTCTAGGTTGGTCTTAGAGGTGAAAGAAACCGAACCCATAGAAAACTATCAATCTGGTACGTGTGACCACTTTTTCTGGTACAAACCTACTCTTTAGTAATCAGCTGAAGAGTTTTGTAAATTTAGTAAGAGATTTTAAAGTTTTGGAGCGAGTGCACATTTCAATATCCCTCCCATCTCATCCCCACCCCACCCTAAATTCTGACACGTATGGCAGCCACCAAGTTACTTTAACCCCGCAACCTCCAGCGAGTCAAGCCTTTTGAACACCAATCAGTTCCCACGTCTTCAAAACTGAATCCGCAAGTGTTATTTTTATGCGTAAGGAGATTTTTAGATTTTTGTTTTATCCATAGAGGTGTGGTAGTTTGGCGATTGATATTTTGTCACTTTTTACAAGTTAAGAGCGATATATAACGTACGCTCATTTGGACAGACAGCGTTATTATTATAAATCTCTCATGACTTGATCTGCGGTACTAACAAAATAAAGAATTCAACAACGTTAATGATTTTAACAATTTTATTCTATACGTGTTTTTAAATGTCACTAATGAATCATATAGAAATGTATTAAATGTACTATTTTTACATTTATATGTATTTGTACAATGTCTCTATTGATGAAATCTATTTTAAATACAAGAGAACATTCAAACGTATTTGCTTTCTCCTGAAAAATTTAATTTAGAAATGTCAAATGAAATAAATTGCAACAGATGGCTTTAAAGCATTTTTTTCCCTCTCTCATTTGGTGACGATAACAAGAGTTAGATTTTGGCATTCTTGGTACTGACTTAAATGAAATTGTTAATTCTTTATAATAAGAACATGATGGTGTGGTTGTCTGTGTGTAATTTGGCGACAGTACATAACTAACTGATGCTGATCCGGAACTTAAATATGTAACCCATTACAGGGTGCTTTGTTTACAGTCCAGCCTCTCAAAAAACGCCAGATAACCTATAGCAAGATCTTCACTGTGAGTTCAAGTCTGAAAGCACATTAGATGAACTTATGATTTATTACGATTTGGATACAATGGAAATTTTCACTACTGAAAACAAATAAAGAGACTGTATAGGAAAGGTAAGTGTGATCTGAGTCCATTTACATTGACCAGAATGTGGAGAACCGCGTTGAATATACCACAACCTGCCATGGTTCATGCCCTTCACCTAAATTGTAACGCTTATATTATAATATTGCGTGAAGCTATTAAAATAACAATCGAAAGTATTCAACTATATCTTCTTAATTTATTCACAGTTGAAAAATGTTTATTAACTCTCGAAATTCTTTACCAGTAACCGTTTTTCCAATCGTGTCAAACTTTGCCTATTTCCGGAGGTACTTCCATGGTTCGTGCACATATTTTTTCTTACTTCAATTTTTTTAAATACATTTTAAATATGTTAATTTGAAAAAGAGTTCGATTTCAGTTATAAAATGGTATTTTGTCCTACCGCTAGTAGAATCAAATGTGTATATTAAAGCCAAGTTAATATATAGATAACGCATTATAGATTACCCATTCAAAGGTCACATATTTCGTTTTATACACAAAGTTTACAGCTTTCCATAGTGTTCTGTTTATTTAGTTTATAGTGTATGCTTAACTTTTGTCCGTGAACGTAAGTTGTAAATAGAATATTTACATTGCTAACTTTTGTCCATGATTGTAAGCTGTAAAAATTATGTTTACGTAGCACGAATTCAGGGCCGGTCTTTTTACAGTTAGACTAGGTTTTACCGTTGGAAATATTTACATTCCGTTACAATGTAGGTCAAGTGAAAATGCGTATAAATAAGGATTTGAAAAAAAATAAATTCCTTTTTAAGATCAGTCTGTCAGATATAACTTTAAAGGAATTAATTGTTAAAAGTATTCATTGAAAATACTAAAATGCTCATTGACTTTTGTATTTATAAACGCTACTTTGGATTATCGTGAATTCACTGAAAGACATTCTGTATTGCGTCAATGTGTTACATCAGGACATTAAAGACTATTGCAGTTCATTCTGAACATTCTATATTTTTGGACTTGTGACAGGATTCTTTGTGAATTAATTCACAATATTGTAGGTATCTCATGAATTTTCACTTTGTATTGTAGAGAAATAAGTAACATCATTTTACTTAAACTGTTAGCTATGCTTTTTCTGACACATTTTAAGACCTAGAGTGGTGACAACACAACAGAAGTACGTAAGTACACCATTTTAAAAAAGCGCACATGGGGAGACCTATTAAAATTTTACTAGTCTTTCAACAACTTGAAAATAAAATTCACCATCTCGTCAGCACGATCGAAGTTTTCTCAGGCAAATTAGTTTTTTCGACAAGCCCGCTGAGCACTTCATTGAGAATACAGGAGGGGCCCGATCTGAAATTATAGGGGCCACGGGCGTCGGGGAATTAGATTTTTTTAAAACACTAATAATATTTTATATGCGATTGTGTGTGAATAAATTGGAATCACATGTAGTACTAACTACATTACTTCAATGAGTCGTCGCTGACAGCAGATAAAACCACCATTTGCATTTTCAAAAATATGCAATAATACATTAGTGTAATTTATTTTTGACGTTTTGAAACATATTTTGAAGATAACAGTTGAAATTAGATTTTTTTGTAAAATGTACAAGATTCTTCTTAATCAATATTATAACTTTTGGTGAATTACTACTGTATTAATGATACAATAGTTTTAATATTTTTAAATTTCACACAATGAAAAATGCAGTGCTGCTACTTTTATCTCAATAATTGTAGCATTCTTTTCTCCATTTTGTTCCTTTTAAATGAGATCACATTTCACATGTAAGTTCGGTTATTGTCAGTCATTAAAAGTCGGTGAATTATAATCGGTTCGAGAAATCGATTTTTTTTCCTTTTGGTATGAGTTTGATTAGGCTTAAGTTGGTTGTTTGGTTACTTGGCTATATCATGTCAAGAAAATGGGAGCTAAAAGCTATTCCCAAGGACACAGCGAAGGAGTTGACCCCGGGCTGATCTGGATTTTGAATCTGCGACCTTTAGATCACGAGTCCATAACTCATATTTAAGAAGATAAACGTCTCTTGCATCAGAACAACATTACAGCTAACTAAAAGCTTTGACTTGGTAACTACTGCCGGGATTTACTGTCCGATGGCTCGGTAACCCAGGGCTTTCGTTGGATCTGAGCGTTAAACAGACCAGTGACAATCTTTTTTAGCATATGAAAAGATAACTACCATCGAGCTCATTTTAATTTGCATTTTCTTTTGTATGCTAGTCTCAGATAGTACTTAGAAATGTGTTGGTTTTTTTTCTGTCGCTGTGGCGGTAGGTGCTGTACCATTTGAGTGATTTTAATTCTTGCATGTCCTACAAACTTACAGCAACGCCTTTGCAAGTTATTCTGCCACGCGGCAGGATTGGATTCCATAAAGTCATAGCACGGATTGTAGGAGTACTGATAGATCCCTCGAGGGTCATACATATCCTTGAATCTGGAATGAAAAATCTCGCTTGAACTCGCGTGTCACAATTTAGTCCAATTAAAAAAAATCAGAAAGACTTCTGTGGTAATTGACACAGTCTGAAAGAGCTGTGGCACATTATCAGGTTGAGCACAAAATCTGAATATGCCTTAGCTCAGCCGGCTCGACATCATGACGTCCCATGGCGGATCCCCCTCCTATGATATTACTTAAAACCCGCTGACCCTCTGCATTCGGGAAGATTACCAGACGTTCCATTCCGTCAAAGCTGTTGAAAATATATGACATACTAATTTTTAATACAGTTATAAATTAAAACTTTTAGCAGTTTCACTAGTGAAATATGTAAGTACAGCCCAAACACAAAAATTCATACATGTAACGAGGCTCTTGAAGATAAATTGTGCACATCTGATTATAATGGAAGAATATTGGAATGTGTTTATCAACCAATAGTCCAAATAAATAAAATAAACACTCATTTTATTAAAATACTATAATTTTCAGGCAAAAAACAATAGCTGTGAAGAAATTTCCCTGAAATATCAGAAAATTTGAGCAAGAAATCTCAATTATTATTGAAGTCAATGAAATAATTTACTATTAAACTGTACAAACTTCTGGCATATGATTCAAAACGTTAATCATATTTCGTGTGCTACCTCTTCTAAATAATAAAGTTTTACACTGGAACTTCTCATTATGTAAAATCATATATTATAGAATATGCAAGTGTAGATTTTTGTTTTGCTTTTGTTGGTTTTAACGGTACTTTGAACACATTAATGACAGACAAAGGCGATGACAGCAACAATAAAAAATAACTACAAAATAGTAACAGAAAAAACGGCAAAATAAACAATACTATAAAACATATTAACGACAAAAGAGTGCATCTTGAACAAGTATGTATGTATGTATGTATGTATATATGTATGTAATATACGGTCATAGAACACAATAATTTTACTATATATTATCTTCATTTGTTTCTCAGTATTGACCTTTCCACTGTGTGACAATCAATACAAATCATATGTTAGTCTAAAATACCTTCAAAGATGTTTTCACGGTGAAGTTCTTGTGAAAGGTTCACCTGCATTTTTTTGAGAGGCTGGACTGTAAACAGAGCAGCATGTAAACATAACATAGAATCACTTCCGGATCATCACCAAGGCCTTATTACTCACTGTGCACTGTTGCCAAAATACACACGGACAACCACACCCTGAACTCATATTCTTAAGAGTAAACAATTATCTTTAAGTCCCTACCAAAATGCATAAATCTAACTCTTCTATCCCCACCAAAATGAGAAAGGAAACAATGTTCTAAACATAGACTAAAATTACATTTAATTGTGACCTGATTCCATACCTTGGTTCTCCATTTTTAAGCCCGACAGTTCTCAAATCCACCACTCCATGGTCTCCACAGCGACATGAGCAGCTGGAAAGCTTTTCGCATATCGTGTAATGCACGTTCTCTGGTTTAGATGGTACCGCTTGTACTAAAAGCGCGAGCAAAAGACTCGCGTGACGCATCTCCTTAACTGCGTACAATATTTTTGTTGTCAAGGCCACCAATTTCGTGTTAATTGACCTTACACTCAACCCTTTCCAACAAATTGTCACTAAAAACGTTATCACATGTTCTTCAAGTTAAAGCATCTCAATTCGTCGTGTACCATCAGCATTATAAAGAAGTAACTGTTATTTATTCTACATTTAGAAGATCCAATAAACTCGTGCAGATAGCTAAAACATTCAGTTGCAATTTTCCGTGTCAAATTTACTCATAAATATATACGCATACAGTCAAAGTACAACTTCACTGATAATTAAATAAGAAACGTAAATATCGGTCATATGGTGTTATGTACAATTTCGGGGTCAGTTTGGATCGGAAAACAGCGGTTAAATAGCGGTTTGATAAATACGATAAACAATCGACTGATAAGCTTTTCCTTAGTTAAGAATCCTCGACGAAGACTCAATAACCCAAGATCCAAGTCTTCATGGAAACTGACAAAACATCGATTCCGCCCACAAGTCAGACAGACGTGGCCCGGCATTTTCAAGCTGCTATGACGATTAAGTCGATTGTAGTGAGAAAACGTCGAAAAAACGATGCTCCAATACAACTGACAATGTGTGATGCTTTATATAAACACATTTTCTAAAAATTGTATCGAAATTCTCAGTTTGTTCTCAAAGCTTATACAAATCATGACTTCATCGATTTATATTTAAAGCACACATGCATATATTGGCAAAAGAAAACTAGTGGTCTTTCTATCAAGTGTCTCTGCAGACATTGTCTTGAATTTCAGAAGAAGTTTATGAAATAAACGGTTTCTATGTTTAAAATAATATTACAAATAGAGATATCCCTACTTTCTGAAGAAAACAAATTTGGATTACCAGTATCGCACATATACCTCACCCCCACTTCTTTTCTGTCACATCACCCATTCTCATGAAACTTCACTGCAAAATTACAGTTAGATTTCCTGCTACCATTTCCTAACTGGTATAGTACACATAAATACAAGTAGCCATTTTCTTTGAACGGGAGTATTACACGTAGGTAGAGGCGGCTATTTTTAACTGGTATAACATGGGTGCCCGTACATAAGGACAAGGGGTGGGGAGCACTTGCCCGCCCTCCCCTCCCCCATTTCACCTCGAAACATGTTTTATTCTACATCCGTGAAACTTATTAGCTAACCTAACATGCCCCCACCCCTGGTAGAATCAGCATTTTGTTAACGGTGTACTACACGTAGGTAGAAGTAACCATTTATTAAACAGGTGTATTACACGTAGATATAGCATCATGGGCGCCCGAAGCACAGGTCAATAGGGTCACGTGATACTGCTAATATATATATTCCGACAAGTTTAATCATGCAAATGAAGCTGAAAATATGTCACAAGATTCTGTTCAAAAGGCTTAGTAAATATTAGCTTTAGTTTCTGACTGCTTACCCAAGGAACTACGCAACTCTGTCAGCCGTGACTGGCTGTCCCCTTCCCCCCCCCCCCCCGCAAAAAATCCTGCGGGCGCACATGTTTAGCATTCATTTTATTAACGGGTGTACAAAACGTAGATAGAATAGGCTGTTTTGATAACGGGTGTACTATACGTAGGTAGAAGCGGCAGTTTTGTTAACGTGTGTACTTCATGTCACGTAGGTAGACGTTGCACGCGATTGTTTGGATTGAGTCACAGATCAAGGTAAGCAGAGGTGTGATTTAAGTTTCTGCAACATCAATCATGTTTGGTATATTTTATTCATAAGTCTTAAGAGATTAGATGAACTTGGGTGGATGTCGCGTTCCATTGATGGGAGAGGTTTTAAAAAAGCCCAGTTTTATGTGCTATTGGATCAGTCAATCTTTTGATGGTTATTTTATTCATGGTTGATTCATTAAATCATAGCAAATATCAAGAGACAAAGTTTCAATTTAACTTCTTCGTTTAACTCAACATAATAATTGTCAAATAAAGGCATGTGTAGTCCAAATCTACAAAACTACACCCATTATTGAAATAGTCAGTTCTCAACGCCTACATGACATGATCTGTATGAGTTTACTATAAAATGGGCCCAAGTTATCAAATCCATATGTATATATGGTCAAGATTTACTCCCAGGACAAATTCAAATTTTGTTTTGTTCGAGCAGGGTAAGTTTAGATTTGTAAGGATTTGTAAGGATTTTGCCCGCAGCAGGCAAGTACTCAAAAATTGAGAGAGGGATGCAAGATATAAGAAATTTTATTGAAAGTCGGTGATTAGGGTATAATACAGTAACACTGCGAGCTAATTTACCGATAAGGGGTTTTATTAAGTTCCTAATGCTTTATGTTTTGTACGTTTTATGCATATATCAACACCTTTATTCAGTGTTTATATGGAGCGGATTCATGTTCTGCATGCCTGTCTAAAGTAACTTTCATCCATTGTATGTGTAATTTCCATATTGTAGTCAGCGTCAAGTTCAGTCTCTCACTTTCTGGCACAGACGTGATAATGTGACTACTTACTATTTAAACCAAGTTTTGATAAATAAAAAAGAACAAATCACAGGCGATCAAAATAAATCACAGGTGATCAAAATAAACTCACTGACTGAACGTCAGCTCAGGCACTTCAATGACGCCAAAAATCAAAAACTGGCGTCAGATTTAATCTTTCTGTGGGTGTCATTAAAGACGCATTCAAGACGGGTGGTATATTTCCACTTCTTGCAGCTATACTAGCGTTAATAGCTGCTGCAGCCCCAGCTGTTGCAAAAGCAGCTGCACTTGGTGTTTTTGGGACTGTCGCTGGAATGTCATTACAAAAAAAGCAACAGGAAAATGAATAAAGACTTCTAAAAAAAGTCTAAGATTACCAGGAACTCTTTATTGGTACGAAAAAGGTATGAGACTTCCCTAGACACTTCGTTAAACGCAAATCGTCTTCTTCCTGTGTCAAAGTTTGATTTAATTGATGTTGCTAAAAATTAAATATAAAGTATTTCAGTGCTGTTTTATGCGCGATCAATTACCAAAACAACCAAACAATATTGAAACCGGTATCATTAATATCGATGGAAGTCCAGGTCCAGGTACTCATTGGGTTGCATACGCGATTAATTCACGTGGAATTGTTTATTTTGATTCTGATGGGTTGGCACCACCAAAAGAATTGTTAAAATATGTCGACAGAGTGCAGAGCACTCATCTTCAAAGTAATCCCGTCTGGTATTCAACATTACCAACACAGACAATAACCGATCCACCAATATGTGGCCGTGAAGTAATTGCTGTACTCGACACTGTGTCAAAATCTTTCGATGCACCTCATAAGGACTGAACATACGTACACGAGTTCTGCTTTAAACAGATCTTAAAGTACGGAAAATCTTTTAAACAAATACAAAAAAAACCAACGGAATAATCAATGAAAATGTAAGTAAACAGATTAGTTATGAAATATCTGAATTATTATATCTTTCAAATGTTTCAAACAATATTGACACCGTCCCCAAATGACTTCAAGGCAGAATAAAAATAAATATCAAGAAAATCATTGAATCTGATTTAGAATAAAAATAGAATTTTATCAAATTGATGGGCATCCTGCCCATAATTTTTCAGATTATCAATCAATTTCATCAAATTGATGGGGTAAATACTACTCAAAATAATAAAAATTTCATTGAGAAGATATATAAAAAAAAGAATTGATTTTTACTGATCATCAGTCAGATTTCAGATAAATTGTTCTCGAAATTGTAAAAATGCTACTGAAAAATAGAAAATTATAAAATAAATTTTATTAATAAATCCGAATCTGAATAATAATATTAAAAAAAATCGAATATGAATAAATGGTATTATCATAAAAAATTTATTCTTCACTGATTATTGAATTTGTTGGGGATAATGATATTTAAAATTATAAAATCATTCAGATTTTACGGGGTAAATGATACCAAAAATAATTATATCACCGATACAAAATAATAACTATAGGACTGATTTCATATTTTTTGGGGATAAATTATACTGATAATAATAATTACAAGATTGATTCATAATTTGTTGGGGTAAATGATAAAATAATTAATAGTTATAGGACTGAATCTGAATAAATATTATAATCAGAATAAGCATTATTATTAGAATAAATATTATAATGGAGTTGACAAGTTTGCAATCACTAGTAACTTTGGCATTGCTTTCATTTTCACAATCCGTTGCTAGACAAAGCTGAAATATTCGCTGTCGCCATAACTTTCACTTTCATCAGTGACTCTTTTGCTACTTTTACCTTCACAAACATTACAGTCATTTTCACCAGTAACAGAGTTTCTTGCAGACATAATCTTTCTCAATTACCGTACCCGTACATTCACAATTTTTTTTGTTTCTTATTCATCAAATAATTTTGATATAATTTTTCAATTGCGTGTGAGAGATAAACGAATTGCTCAACTTCTGTATATTCGACTGTTGCCAAGGAATGAAGCATAGATTATTGAATCAGCTTAATGAACCGGTATTCTGATGGTAATGTATATATATCTTCCAATTTTTGTTGTTGTAATTATTCAAAATCACAAATGATTTCTTGTAATGATTCAAAATCACCAATAATTTTGTCAGAACTGAGTTCATCAGACATTTTATACCGTCATGTTTTAATGTTTTAATTGCAGATATAATACCATTAATGTTTTCGAAATTCGTTATATAATAAATATCTGTTTAAAATAAGTATATATTTAAAATAAAGTAAAAAATATTTACATAACACAACACCACGTGAACGCCTAGATTGCCAAAGACATTCTAACAAATTCAGAGGGTATGAAATATTTATATAACACATACCCATATGAATTCCTACATTGCCAAATGACATTCTAGCAGGTTCCGATGATACATATATAATCTTAATTCCATGGACAGCACAACACACAATTTTATCTAACTTAATTATATATGGACAGCAATATATGCAATGTTATCTAGCTTAATCTATGGACAGCACAACATACCATCTTAACTAACTTAAGTCAATGGACAGCAATACATACAATCTTATCTAACTTACTTATATGGACGGCACAAGCGCATCTGAAACTTTAGATTACCAAATCACATTCTAGCAGGTGCAAAGGATACATATATAATCTTAATTCTATGGACATCACAACATGCAATCTTATCTAACTTATTGCTATTGATGGCACAACGTATAATCTAATCTAACTTAATTCTAAGGACGAGACAACACTAACTTATTCTATAAATATTCTAAGGACGGCACAGTACCTATACGAAGCCTTCTCTACATTCAACAGATTTATTCACACCCTCCCCGATAATCACCAAGAGATGAGAGGTGTGCTTGTCTGTTGAAGGTCGAGCAATCAATGGTAGTACCCCAATGATAAAATGGGTCCTATGCTTTATAGGCTAACCAATACTTAGAAATACAAAAGTAGCTCACGCAATGGGCGTGGCTTTTTCGCTGTTTATTTTTCTTAATTATTATCGCTGACAAAATATAGAGGAAGCAAGAAACCTGACAGATTCAGAAAAATAAGGATAATGTTTCTTTAAAAAAAGCATTGTTGATCAGTAAATACTAATTATTTATAAGATTCTTTATCTACCTTTTTCTGACAGAGTTATTCCCCCTGACTATATCAGGACGCTGTCAAGGGTCACATAAGGACTTTATCATCGACGAAGTCATAAAACGTTAAATTACTCTGTCTTATGATAGGAGTGTTTCCTATCTTACTTCAGGAGTGAAATACTGAAAATATTAGTTGTTAGTTGCTCCGATTTGGTTTGTTGTACCGAAGGAGATAAAAGAAACCAACCGAAAAATATAATTTACTTATAAGAGAATATTGTAAAATACAAGCGAGGTTACTTTTTAACCGCTCCACGTATATTTGACAGAGTTATCTCCTTAATAATTCTTGCTACATGCAATACTGAAATATTATTGTTTATTTATATTTCTTCGAAAATGCTGATTTGTTTATTTTATTTGCGACGCGCTGAACCGAAGGCATGCAAATATTAAAATGTTTGCCGGCTGAATTCATTGACCAAAATACTATTTCTTCACCCGTATCTGTATTTTTGGCTTTAACCGCTCATTTTGCTGCAATTTACTATTTACCAGTACTAACAAATTCGCAATTATGACTTTGTGTAATAGCTTGTAAATTACCCAAGGAATTATCATTCGGATCTGAATTGAGATGATCAATCAAAAGACAGTCTTCAATTACCCCGTGAAAACACTCGTACACGAACCTATGACAGTAATATTTTTTCTTCCTATCAACAGTAGATGGCTAATCATCGGTTTTTTCTTCCCATAACCCTTATTATTACTGACTGTTTTTTTATAGTCGACAGTTTCTGATGATACAATCACAAGATACCTCATAATTCTTGATAATAAGATGTTTTACAAACTTATTTTCCTCCATTTATACAATAATATTATTTGTCTAAATAGTTATTTGAATATCGGGCTAGATAGTCTTCAGCGTCTTTTTATATGATATTGTCATTGCCGGCGTTATTTTTTAATCATAATATCGTTTCAGCTCTCTGCAATTTTTACCACCACGCTGCACACTTAAATGCGTTTCACCTCTAACCCCATCGCCACAGTTCAAACAAGGTTTTAGTCCTAGACTTCCACGACGCACGCTGTGTATGTGAAGTCCACATAATTTATTTGCGCAAGTTTTGTTACAGAACTGAAGAACCGAAGAACCGATGATTAGCCATCTACTGATATTCTTTGTTTGAATCGAACCTTCTAAAGCTAGATTCGAGATTGACTGAATAACCCCTGACTTGCCGATGAGAGTTCTGGCTGATCTGACAAAAACTCTAATTAAAATGTTCATGACGCTAAGAAATAATGTTTGGTCGACATTCAGAATCGTGCGCCACACCGAAGGTTTCGCCGAAGGTGTTATCGATGGTACAATGAATGACCAACGAGCAGCGACGATTATTAATTATCTCGACAATGAAAGATAATTTTAGAGTAAAATATATTGCGGAGCTATACGATAATTGGATTATCTGTGACAAACATGACCCTATCTGTCTTCACGCTGGAAATATTGTTACGTTAAATAAAGATTATAAATCAGGACTGTTGACTGGTATTGATATACCGTATTACGAACGAGCGTATCCTGTGACTGCAGTTATTTATGCAATATATCCGCTGAATAATATACCCAACGTTCATGATGTCAAACCAATACAATTTTCGAAAATAAATTGTGCTGTCGAATGAGTTACAGAACACTCCACAAACAAGCTACATGGAAATAAACTAACAGTTCTACGACGTGAATAAATAAACAAATGGGCAGAAACAGTTAAAGATACCGAAACGTCTACCAAGGATGTTGCTGAACTGGGAAAGAAACTAAAATTCACAATAAAAGTATAAACAATAACCGGAGAGATTTTGTACGACTCTAAATATAAATCGAAAGGAGTTCCAATAAATATTATTGATCATAATGCGCAATCGCGGACTTCAACGAAATAGAACTGTTAAGTTCTATAATGGTGATGTGTTTGATTTTATCAGAAATATCATTAAAAGCGATTCTGTATCCGTGTGGCTGTTTCAAAGTACTGTTGTTGGAAACTATAATCAGTTTGTACGGCCTAATGAAGATATTTATCGTACAGAACCTCTCCAGGAAGAAATGAAAAATCGTGCGTTGAAATATGCACATGACAATGCTGAACAATTAATGAGTAATTGTTTTACCGTTCCTTTGGTTGCTGTTCATTTTGCTCAGAAGGAAAATTTATGGAAACCAGCACGTTTGGAATTTCTTGAAGAAATACAACGCAGTCGTGTTTCTTACGGACACGGTGGATTGTGGAATATCATATACGATTATAAGGATATTATCTCGGTTGATATGGTAGCATATTGTCCTGGAAGTTTTCTTGGAATGGGAGAATGTTTTGAATATTTTAAGAGATTTGGACATCTAACACACGAAATGACCAGAGTATCGATAAACCGACCATTGCCACATTTTGACCTAACTTGATTTGCTTGTATGATTCATTTAAGTTTTCCGAAGATCTCAATATGATTTGTTATGTCTGGTTTGGCAAAAACTTTTCGGAGAAAATTTGGGCATCAGTAGTTTTATTACGGTATATGCTTGATGTAAAAATACTAGTAATGTTAACAGTAAGTGAAGCAATTATATCATATCGTCCGCAGAAACCAGTTTGGTTACCACAGCCAAAAAAATATTCTGATGAGAAAAATCCTGATTTTACAGAATTTGAGAATAAAATAGCAAAAGATCTTGGCAGAAAAATAATTGGTAAATTTTTCTAAGAAGGATCATGTGATCATAAACGACATTATACAAGTATAGATGAACTCGATCTTATAATTACCTATACAACGGTGAGAACACTTTTATAAGTCGAAGTAAATTTAACTTATCGGACGGAATTAAATTAAGTACAGTTGTGAGCTATATTGATGGTGTACTACCGCAGTATACTAATTTAATATCTTCAATGCTTGCGTACGTTTCGATAAATTTAGCATCGATGATAAAAATATTTTCTGAATTTACTGTCAGAGTCGCCACAGATTCATTTTATATCAGTAAAAAATACAGGATTGCTAGAACAATTACATATCGGCGCTGGTGCATCATTGGGCGAATGGAGAATAAAACAAGTGAAGATATTAGTTATTTCGAATTTGCCGACGTTGAAATCAAAGATATTTATTACAAACATAACCAAATATCAGAATGGTCATCTGCACTATCGGTATATAATTATGTCCCAGATATAAGACTGTTTATCTCAATGGACCAGGAGGATCAGGAAAGACAACACGAGTGACCGAATATGCTGATATGATTGTGTTAACCACTACACATAGACTCGCCAGAGAAATGAATGAACGAGGATTTAAATCTCAAACTTATCACATCCTCTTTCTATGGAAGGGAGAAACATGTACTCCTGAACGATTGGGTGAGAAATATAATCCAAAGATTATTTTCTAGGATGAAATATGTACAGTGTCGCTAGAGACATTAAAAATATTTCTTGATTGGTTGTTGACAAAAACTACTGCTGTGATAATGTGTGGTGGTCATGGTCAACCACCACATTTTGTTGGATTGTCTCCGCATGAATGGCTAAAAGCATGTGTTGATTATTATGAGGAGATAACTGATGTTCATTGAGCGCTTGATCCAGAATTAAAAGAGCTTAAGAAATTAATCAGACTACTACCAAATAAAATTCAGTGAGAAAATAATGCGTGAGATAATGTTAGAAACTCCTATGAACAATTTTCTGCAAGCGAGGATACTAGCTGATTTGATAGTTGAAAATAGAGGAATAGTTCGTGATACACTTCAACAAAAATTAAATCTGTTACAGAAAGTAAAGTTTTCAAATCTACCTGTTACAGAAAGTAAAGTTTTCAAATCTACCTGTTACAGAAAGTAAAGTTTTCAAATCTACCTGTTACAGAAAGTAAAGTTTTCAAATCTACCTGTTCCATTGTGTTATTGACCAGCATATACTCGAAATGAAAAATATCGACGTTGAACTTCCACGTTCCTTAAAAGACTGAAGGAAAGAAAATCTTGTGTTAAATGATATTGTTTTAGTTCATGTCAGTGTTGTTGAGAGCGCTTTAGCGATGGACAAAACTCCATGGACGCAAGGATATGCTATACCGATTCATTCGTCACAAGGATTAACTATTTCGATACTAATATTTGGATTGTTGATGATCGTATCGAATGGTCAAATTTAGTTCATCTCGCAGTGTCTCGAGCCAGAAGAATATCTCAGCTGTGGAACGTTATCATAGACTTCACAGAAAATAACCAAACTCAGGAAGGCAATAGCGATGATGTTGTAAGAATATTTTTTAGTTATAAACAGGGGGACAAAAAATATAAGCGCGACATTGATCACGATGCTGAATTTATCATGACGCTGAAACAACGACAGAATAATCATTGTGCGAGCTGTAACACAATAATGTTGTGGCAGTTTTCAAATAGTAATCCAAAACAGTTTACCGTAGACAGAATTAATAGTAGTCTTGGTCACACACGCGAAAAATGTGATGCTGACCTGTCTTTAATGTAATCGACGTCGAGGCGCTAGTTCACAAAAGTAAATGCGGTGGTAATTGCGTATCCTCAGGAATTACTTGTAATTGTTCACATACAAATCCACGCTGAGGAGCAGTTGAATATCGTCTGTAGATTGCAGATCTACCCGTGGACCTTACCATGCTGGAAATTGTATGTGTCTTCACACTCCAAAAAGGATCAGTCGCTTTTTTTTACCTTCTTGTTCACCAAGTTCATATAATTACCTCACAGTCACATTACCTAGTACTGGTTGTTTTGAAAAGTCATGTCGTTGGTTGTTTTGAAAAGCCATGTCGTTGTAGTGGTATATGTTTTTATGTCATCGCATTGGTAGGTTTCATAGAAATCGCACGAGTAATTTCGTGATTTAACGCAGTTATCACACTTGGTAGTCTTCCAACCAATTCACGAGATCTCTTTTCTTTCTTAATTATTTCCTTTGCATATTGATATCTAAACAATCTCTCAGCAAGTGTTCGATTAAATCGTTCAAAATTGCCTGATCGCGATGAATTGAATTGTGTCCTCATCTAATGTTGACGTTATGTTTTTTCATCAGAGATGATACTGCACCAAGAAATTCCTTACCAGGATCAACATGTAGCAACTGTGACCATAGTAGACCACCTTGTGGTCCGGATCCTCGTTGATAAATTCGTTCAAACGCAGATGCAACTTTAGCTGCTGTGTTAGTTGATAGTGGTTCTGCTTCTTTATATCTATTTGCAACGTCAACGACAGCTAACGCGTATTTGTATGTGCGCTATTGACGTCTACGTGTTTTAATAATATCGTGTGGTAAAAATAAAATATCTGCTTGATGAACTTTATTGGGAGTACTGACATCAAAATGTGCGTACTGAATTTGTTTAGGTGGTGGTAGATAAAATTTGCCATATTGCCTGTCGTGCTAACCAATTTGCAGCAACATAACTTTCTACCTTTCCAATATCCCCTTGCTATATAGTAAATCGATTCCATTATAATAATCGGTTGATTAATTACTGGCCCCTAGCATTACTTTTCATCGCAGATCTTACCAACCAATTAGCTAATGATTCTCTGAGAGATTTATTTTTTATGGCATTTAACGAGATAATCAACTTCAAATCTGCAATATGTCGTTGTTGTACATTTTGATTTTTATACGCAACATCATTAACGTGGCAAGCTTGATCAATCGTATTTATTGGATAATCTCCAGGTCTTGGTTGATCTCGCTCGTGAAGTCGAATATGAAGTCGGGTTTCAGGACCAGGACAACACTAATTATATCCAGGAAGATGTTTTTCCTGGATACGTAGCCTATCGAGCTCCTGGTAATTTTCTTAATGAAGCAGCGATATCACCACCTGTCTTCATTCGGGACGAAACAAATATATATTTTTATACCACATTTCACACACATGCCTGTAAGTGCACGCTTTTTTTAATAATTGTTGTTAATCCACTGGTGTGGGTGGATGATCTGCATCGAACACAATATCAATCCATATTTTTTAAATTGTATTTGTACAAAATGGATGTCACTGATTTTTCAGCGTCACGAAAGCAAGAATCAGTCAAGCATCATCCAGCGCTACCAAATTCTGTCAGAGCAATTATGATAGGGCCATCTGGGTTTGGTAAGACGCAATTATTACTTAATCTGATGGGACAAACTGAAATTTTCCAAGGGCAATTTAAATTATCTAATTTGTTTCTAATATATATAGTGGTTTCACTCCCCCTCTCTCCCTCTCCTCTCTCTCTCTCTCCCTCCCTCAAAAGCGGCAAAGATACATAAAAAAGTCATCGAGTGAGAAAAAAAAGAAAATGAGCTGCTGCATAAAACCTTCGAACATGAGCTTACACCAAGTAACCTACAAGAATATAGGTCATCGTTATGGTAGGTGTTCACTTGCCATTTGTATACGGTGTTTGTAATACCAATGATACAAAGTTGCAATAACCTGTCGAGACTTCCTGGTTAGTAGGATCACACATGCAGCAATATATTTCTGATTTTTTAAAAACCTAATATACGTTTATAAAAAAGAATATTTTTAAATATTAAAATTTATATGCCGCTTTCACCAACCCCGAATCTCTCTCTCTCTCACTTTCTCTCTCTGTGTCTCTGTTTGTCTGTCTCTCTCTCTCTCTCTCTCTCTCTCTCTCTCCAGCAAAACACTGAGTTTTCTGAGCTAAGCAATCTTGATATTTCACAGTAGTGAAAAAATATGAACTTTCACTGGTCCTCAATTGACACGGATAACATTATACGCGTAAAATTTAGTTGTTCTTAGATGCTTACATAGCGGAGAGGTTAATTGAAACACTCCCCCTCCCCAACCCCCCTCCTTTATGACTGCTTCCCGTTAAAGACGACTCGAGATCAAATCAAACAAGGCTTATTATTTTTCTTAATTTGCAACACAAAAAATTAATTGGGAAGGAGAATTATGTTACTTTATATTTTCTGTGGGAATAATTAATAAATACAGAAGAACATAAACGGTAGTTCGCTGATATCGCGAGAGTTTCAGTAAGAGATCTGCTTGTTCAATATTTTATATAGTACATCTTGCTAGCCGATACGTTTCAGCATAAACCATCAAGAAAAATTGCTTACTATCAGTTATTCATTCGTTTCCATTAAATATCGTCTACGTAATTGACGTAGATTAACTGCAAATAAATTTTAATGTTTCATTTACCGCTTGTTGTTTCATCATATCGCTTAGTTTATATACCCCACCATTTCAATATACTCGCTAGTGTCTGAATTGCTGGGCGTTCGG
The DNA here is from genome assembly GCA_028554795.2 of Sinohyriopsis cumingii. Classification (NCBI taxonomy): domain Eukaryota; kingdom Metazoa; phylum Mollusca; class Bivalvia; order Unionida; family Unionidae; genus Sinohyriopsis; species Sinohyriopsis cumingii. The sequence goes on along the minus strand of CM068840.1, from coordinate 87,976,004 downwards.
TGTCAACAATCTAACCATGTTCTGTTTTTGTACTGCTATACATTTAAATCATCTTTCTTGTTTAACGTGTGTTCTTTATTTATTTGATAAATGAGAATGAAAATAAAACTCAAAGAAGGACCTAATCAAGTTTCAAAGAAGACTGAATAACTGCAATAGGTACAGAACTACATTTTCTAGCGGACACACTGGCCAGGGCTGTGAAGAGTTCACTCACTCAGTTGATATATAGTTTCATGTAGTCCGTCTTAACTCCACTGTAAATGCAAGGATGTGAACTTACTTGTGCAAGGCTGATATAGTATAACTGGGATAGCCGACATGTAATTTCGGGTTAAGTTTTTGCTCCTGTTCCCTTTTTTGTTCAATACTTCTTGAAAAGAATGTGACTGAAGTATGTGCTGAATTGCAAGGAATCTGCGTATATGAATCGTATTACCAACGATTGTCTGGTTTTTGCAAAGATTTGCGAACAGCGACAGTTTTAAACGAAAATTGGCACAGAGATAAATTATAACTCAAATTATATGGTGTTTTGCTGTTTGAAATTAACATGAGTATTCACAATACGCCATTTTAACTCTGATCCTCTTTTTCGTGCAGAAATGTGAGGAAAAAGTATTTTTAATTGTGCTTAAGTTTACGATAGGAAAAGTTGTTTGTCTGACGCAAACTTCTTACCCTGGATAGAAATTTTCATATCCTGCACCAATGCATAGGAGAGATTTTATTATTATTTACCTTCTTGACTATAAAAGTAACTGTACACACAAGAAAAACAGTTTACGTAACGATGCTGGTTTTCTGTCTTGTCCGTCTTTAGCAGCAAGTCTGAAGTACATACTAAAAAATTAGTGGAATCATGAATTTAAGCAATATTAAGGGAAAAACATGCTGGAATAATTATTTCGGTCACAATGTACAATTAAATAACGGAAATTCATAACAGGATATTGTAGGCTTAAATCATAACTTGTCAAATTGCAGCTATTGCATGTAATATAGTATGTTTATCCATCATTGAGATAGGTCAATGATACTTGGTGTGTATAATTTAACTACAGACACTAATCACGTATTCATGCAAATATACAATTTTATGACATATTCATTTAATATTACATGGTTGATTTGGTGTACGATGTTGATGTCTAGTCTGTATTTCTGTATCACACCATCAGATTTTAATTACTTAGATGTTTTCACCGACGTCCGAGCTTCGATATTTTTATAGTCAATCAAATCAATTTACACTGTAAAACTACAAATATTTAGAGGCCGAATAGAGGATGTTATGTATATTTGATTTAATTATATCTGATTTAATATATATTTATTTCAATTTAATTCTTTGTCAGTTTTAAATTTTGTATTTTATTTTTCATTATATGATATTGTAATGTAAATGTATTCACTAGAGATGATACTTTTTTAAAAATAGTTTGACCCTGACTGTTAGTTTATAAACACCTGGTGTTGATCTAAATCCTGACCTTGTTTCAGAATTTGAAGCAACCTTCGTAAACACGTTCAATTTTATTTTAAAATGATCGGTTGTTTCCAAGGTCATGATGGGACTTTGGCTTTAAGACGTAAACAATTTTTTATTTTTTATTTCTTAGAGTAAAAATGATTGGTTTTCGTCAGGGTCACACTGGATAAACGTAATCTGTAACAAGTACTTGCTTCTATAACCTTCCAGAAGATTATCACCTGACCCCTTGTTTACGTGTTAGAAAGACCATATAACCCATGTTTAAGAGAATTAATCTGAGTAGAATCTGGGCTGTTAAACTGTTAGTTGCATGTTGTGCTGTTTGGAATTATTTCAAATTACATAGTTTGGCGTTATTTCAAAATTACTTGGATTCAAAAGGATTAATTGTTATTTTTCTGGAAAATACGTGTGCTCGTGTAATATTGTGGAACAAGAACAGTTTTTATAAAAATGTATTCAGCTATCAGAAACTGGAGTGATAATTCTAGTTTCTACAAGGACCTGTAGACTTCAACACTGCGTATTGCAGCATACGTCATCGTCTTCCATCTTGGATTCTTCGTCGGGATTCGAACGTGAAATCAGTAGAACATTTTGTTACTAGGACTACTAAAATTTTATTCTTGGATTATCTTTGGATTTGATTCTATAAAACCGTAGTTAATATTATTTCATATTTTACAGAATATTTCCAGGGAAATATATTATTGTATATTTTTAAAATTCTTGTTGTTTTCACTCTTCCTTGTGTTACTGTTTATTTGAGCCTGAACGAGTGACATAAGAAGGGTCTGAGGTGATAAATACAAAACCGCATTTTGTTTATAGTTTGTTACGGCTGAGGAATGTTTCGACCTGACGGCCTAGGAGTTTCTCTAAGCCATATCAAACTTGTTCCTTATCCCGCCCAAACAAAAATCTTACGTATATATATATATATATATATATATATATATATATATATATATATATATATATATACATTAGGACAAAGATTTTGGAAATATCAGACTAATAAAGAAGACAGATAATATCAGAAGATGGTGGTCAGTAAATATAGGCCTATTTCCTGTACAAAAGTGAACAAGTTTAGATTCAACACTCTGAGTCAGCATGAATGTGTGAAACAACAAATGTACATTTTGCATATTTAACATGGTAGTTTAAGTTTATGAAATTAAAGTCTCCAGAATAATCATCCTCGTATTTGACCCTGAATATATTATACATCGTTCATCGTGATACTTTCTTTCGAAAAATTCAGTTTCCTGCAGAACTGTTTTCCAACACATATCATTTTGCATGATTTGTTTAATATTTTAACACATGTATGTTCTAAAGTTTGATGTTTATACTTCTTGCAATTTTGAATTAAATCTATTTCTTTAAAACAAATCCATTGTTCTATATACACTTTTGTAAGCTACCGCTTTTTAACTCATCGATATAACCAGGTTGAAAGAAAAATATGAAACATCTACAATAAATTGCGTATCACCACATAAAAAGCATATCAATTTTTATATGCACACGTTCGTTGTTTTTATACAAGAAAAAAATCAATATCTCCATATGTGTGTCTGCCTCGATTATACATATCAAACAATAATTTTTCGGCCCAACAATATTCTACTGGGGTCGGTCATAAATAAAGAGTGACGTCAGCATAACCCATCGACTTGGCAGTTTTGGCAACAATGCCAATAAATCCGTGACTTGGAAATGTGTGTGTGTGTGTGTGATTTACATTTTTAACGTAGCTTTAACAATTTTTCAGTCCTATGTCTACGATGTCTGCAGTGTGACAGTTTATAGTGATGTCTAGCACTGGGGCATCATGTCGCAGACATGTAGCATGATGTCCCACTCAGTCACATTATCCTGACACCAGGCCGACTAGTTCTAACACTAAACTCCTAATACTGAGCGCCAAGCGAGGTAGCTGTTAGTACCATTTTTGTAAGTTTTTGGTATGACTCGGCCGGGGATGAACTCACGACCTCCCGTATCCGAAGCGGACGCTCTAACCACTAGGCAACCGGAGCAGTGTGTCTTGGAAATGCATTTCAGGGATAAAGAAACTGGATGTTCTGAGAAAAATTAAAATATTGAAGGGATCACGAATAATGATAAGGAAGCAAACTACAGATTTTTATAACAAATTAAAGATGTTAGTCTTTTTTGTGTATAAAGGTCACAGATGGTTGAAAACGCATAAGTAGCGAAAAGTACTATTTGTCGAAAGGTTTGGTTGGAATTGAATATGTTTGTCAGCTTTGGGTCAGTTGCTTGAATTATACTGGTTTTGTTTTTTGGGGGTCCGTGGTTGGAGCCGTGGTATTCTTTTTCTTCTTCTTCTATCTACTATGGAAATAGGGACAGTCAATAGAAAGGCTTTATTTTGTGACACTTTTGGTTTTTTTGGAATTAAGTACAATGAAAAGGGGGAAAACCTGGCGCTGGTATTGCAATAAGGGACTTCAGAAAGCTCACCACTTTCTAATTAACACCAGTCAGAATCTAAAATTGTTGGTATAAATATTTAAATTCCCTTTGAGATATACACCAGAATGAAGAAGGGCTTTCTGGAATGATGGAGCTGGAAAAATGTCCGAATAGATTTACATCTATTATTGTTCCATAATATACCTACAACAATAAATGCCGCCACTCTTTGCTGAGTAAGTGTGCCTCATTACCTAGAGTAAATGCACTGTGTACACTAACTGGATGATCTTACACCTGCCGAAAGACAATTTCATTTTTGGGGAACTTTCAAATTTGAGGTTTTAGGTAACTTACTATTTGTCTCAGACAGTGCTGAAAAAGTACTCTTACTTTGTCGATACTATCGCAAAAAATATAACTGAAATTATTTTAATTGCCTCCATCAGAAACATGGGGGGGGGGAGATGTTCACTTGTAATGGCATTGAAAGCGAGACATACTATATGTAGACGAATAACGAATAAGAATACTAGTAGTGATGGGGGTGGGGGCACTTTACGACAGTAGGAATTATATAGACAAAAAAAAACTTGGGCACATTTACGGACAAGATTTATACGGACCCCAGGGCACGTTTACAGACAAGATTTATACGGACCCCAGGGCACTTTTACAGACAAGATGTAGTTGAAGGGGGGCCCTTTACGGACAATGGGAATTACATGGACAAAACCCCCTGGGCACGTTTACGGACAAGACTAATACGGACCCTCTGGGCATGTTTACGGACAAGATTTACACGGACAAAAGGTTGGGCCTGTATAAGGACAAGGGAAAAAGCGGGTAGCGGGTAGCTCAGCTAGTTCAGCGGGTATCGGGTATCTAGTGACGGGTAAGTTTAGCTAGTTCATAAACTATACGAATAATAACGCTTGGGGGGGCGGGATTGGCGGGACATTGACATAGGACGCATGCATATATTTATGAACATAAATCAATCACACCTAAAATATAAAATCGACTTTTAAAAAAATTAGGCAAGAGAGATTAAATCTTTTCGAGGCAATGAAGTGGCCCTGAAAATGGCCTTTGGTAGTTTTGTTAACATAATTCCGTTAACAAAGAGAGTATAGCATAGGTCTTCTTCTCTTTCTCAAACTTCTTCTAACTTCTGGACCGTAGATGAGGACATTCTTCAGACAGCATCGACGATACGAGGGTAGACGATTCAATGTTAGTCCACATATTGTGATGAGAACAGGTGAAGGGAATGAAGTGAACCGCGGTTATTTATAGTGGAAGAAAGGATCGAAGCGGATTGAGGCTTTTTTCACCAATCCTAACACGCGTTACAAAATTCAGTCACAGTGCAAAGTCTGTCTTCCAATCCGAAGAGAGTTACCTGTGACATCACATTTCCTATATAGGTGCGCTAGCGTCTGTGCGCAGTGAATAAATGCGACAGAGTTTTGAAAAATGACGGAAACTAATAGGACGATGAATTGGGGTGTACCGACGTGGAGACGAGAAGCGATGGCATAGCAGTGGCTACCAAAGCCAACACGGGCCTACTTCCAGAAGAGGTCGATTTTAATTGGGATTCAGTGGATTTTCTCTCTTCTTCTCAATAATTTGTTCCGGGACCAGCACCTTCGCCACCTTCTCATTCTTTACCACACGTCGGTGATTTTAAACAGAGACAGAAAGATGACTTATAATTATTTTTTACAGCAGCAGAAAGAAGCAGAACAAGCTTTTTTCCTTCAACAGCAACAGAGAGAAGAAGAAGAGGAAAGAAGAAGGAAACGAGGAAGAAGAAGCAGCAGAGAAGAAACAAGGTCTAGGAGAGAAGGAGGACAGTAAAAGTCAAACGGTGACGGTACTCTTAGACATTTTGGCAGAGTTAAGGAGTCTGAAACAAATGTATCAGACTTCTTTATTAAAACCCAAAAGAAAAAGACCTTCCCGAGCCAAACAACCCAACCTTGTTACTACGCCTGAGATACCAGCCCTAGTGATTTCTACCAAATCATCGAGAGGAGCAAATCCAGAAGTAGGCCTTGGCCGTGGCAAAGAATTAAGGCAGTTAAAGCTGATTGCTTCCCATTCCTGATTTTTTTTAAATAAAAAAAATAACAAACACTCAACAATCCTTTTCAGGGCCACCCACTTCTATTGAAAGGAGATAGTGTTCGTTTTGCCAAAATCAGTTAAAACTCTAAATACCTTTTTTACCCTATAATATACGTGTGAGTGCGTAAGTGTAGGTCCTTATTCCAAAAATTCAAATCCAAGAGACACGTTTTTGTTTCTGGTATATACTGGTACAAATTTACAATCCAATTCACAACACAACACTTTAAAAAGTTCATAAAATTCTACTGTTTTATTGTTCACTCTCTCTTTTTTGTGTTGAATTTCTTCACTTTCACGGGTTTTTCCTCCTCTGTAACCTCACTTTCTCTTCATCTTCTTTTCTTCTCTTTTTTCTCTTTCTGGACGTGTGTGGGTTCTTCCTTTTGGGAGGGTACCTCTTCTTGTTCCTGTCTGGAACCCTTCTCTTCCTCTTGCTCTTGTTGTTTCTTAGGGCAGTATGAAGACCAATGTTCTTTCTCTTTACAATAATAACAGGTATCTTGACTTTTGTCTCTTCTGACACCTGTCTTGCTTTTTTGACGATCTGGACATTCTGCAGCCCAATGCCTTTCTTCTGACAGATATAGCAAGTATCTTGACTTTGATCTCGAAAGGAGGGGGAGTAGTTCCTCGGCTTGTCTGAAGAAAACATTCGTATGACACCTCGCAATGCTCTGATCTGTTGTTCGATCTTTGTTGGCTCTTTATCGTTCTGGTAGGTTTGAGAGTGAAATGAATACTGGAAGGGAAGACACTGACCCTTTATTATAGGGAAGACACTGGCCTGACGTTGATATAGGGATTCATAGCGTTTAAAATGTAGTCATTCGACTTTTTGCAGTCAAGATGAAACGATCGCATCATTTCGTATAGAAAGGAGAAGAAAGTAAGAGACAGAAACGTGACCAATCTCCTCGCACAGTAGCTAAAGTCTTGACACAGATTCATGGCAGCGATTTTGAAGATGACATGAGTGAGCCGTAATCGAGACCCAGAGAGTCTACACCAAACCAAAGTTTACCACCACCACTAGTAAAGCCTGAAAAGTGCTACTACATTCGAGAGACGGAAAAACGCTCCTCTAGAAAATTTAGAACCACGGCCTACACGTACACGGTGAAGTTTAAAGATTTCAAGTTCGACGTCCCGTTGGAGAATACAGAAGAGTTTATCCCCGATGTGTGAGATTCTTTGTTAACCACGATGAAACGACAATTTCAAGCCAAAGAAGACGAAACTTGAGACTTTTCCTTGATCACGACAGTCTGAAGTCCCCCGTTTGGATCGAGTTTAGCAGCCTATCCGAACTGACACCTTCCAAAGTCATCGACAAGATTCAACACGTACAGCAATCAATCGACAAGTTTCACATCACCGACGGAAAAGCCTCATTGTTCATGACCCACGTTTCTTTTCCCCAAGGAACAGGACACAAAACAGGTGTTATTGATAGACGACCGAATTAACAATCCTCAAGACAAGATGTGTTTACCCCGTGCCATCGTGGTGGGACGAACGTATGCCAACAAGAACGACACGGCACAATGGAAAAAAGCTTGACAAACTATTCAAAAATTGAACTGAGCCAAACAAGAAAGAGAAGCGAAACTCCTGTTACAGCAAGCGGGGCTATCTAGAAACACACCTTGCGGCATTCCTGAAATGAAAATTTGCAATACATTTGGCTCCACGCTACACGTTGAAAGTACACGCTCAAGAAGTGCGTGAACGTCTGTTCGTTCGAGGCAAACAATTCAAAGACGGAAAATATAGTCACGTCTATCATCACGATAAATATTCCGATACCATTACCAGTGTCACTGGATTCCTGGGATACAGATATTACTGTGAGAAAAGTGACTGTGGCTATAACAATGAAGAGTAACGCAAGCATTGTGGACTGAAATGTGAGGGATGTTTGGCCTCCAAACAATGTCTTGACGAAGAACAAGAACGAGTGCATTGCCTTGCATGTCAACGCACTTTTGTCAGCCCTACATGTTACCCTAACATTTGAAGACGTTAAGTTCACAGCGGAAAAGTGATTGTCAGCTTCTGAGATTATGCCCTACTTGTGGACAAGTGATACGTAGCAATAATGCCAAGGCTCACGTATGTTCAGGAAAGAAACAATGTCACATTTGTCAGCAAATCGTGGACTTCGAACATGAATGCTACATTTTTAAAAATCCAAACATCAAGAGGAAGAAGATGACCAGAAGAAAGGAAATTTCATCTTTTTTCGATTTCGAATGCATGCAAGAGATCGGCATTAACATTCCTATTTTCTGCGTGGCTCATCGAGCGTGAGAGAAGTGCATCCAAGAGCCTATCTTAAGTCATTGTCCTCAGAGCCTATCTTTAGTCATTGTCTTCACTGCAGCAAGGACGTGAAACATCTTTCGGGGACGTAACACGCTGGCCAGTTTCGCCCAATGGCTCTTAGACCCCATCGACGAGACGTGGAGCCAAGTGGACATTGAACATTACGGAGATTTTCATCGCAATGCCACGGTGATGATTCCGAACGTCCGAAAGTGACTTTGAACGGAGCCAAAATCATTTCCATGCAAGTGGGACAAGTACAGTTTAAAGATTTGATGAGTTACTTGGCCATGCCTTTGCGTCGAATGCCTAAAAAGGCTATTTCCACGCTTTTTTAATACTGAAGCCAATCAACACGCCGTTCTTCCCCATTTGCCTGAGGCTCACAACTACGATCCCAGCAATATGCGCACCGAACAACGAAAAGCTTTCTACGCTTGGTACCAGACTCACGCCTCAGACCCCTTCGACTTTCAGGAAGAAATGCTTAAGTATTGTCGATTCGACGTGGACATTTTACGACGTTGCTGTTGAAAATTTCGAGAATTATTCATGGAGCACGGATGAGTCGATCCTTTAAAAGAATCCTGCATCATTGCCAAAGCGTGTTCCTTAGTGTACCACCAACGATTCCTGCCCGAAATCACCCTGGTTGTCATAAGTCATCAAACGGCAAACTTTGTCAAACGTCAATACTAGGTCAAAGGCCTACGCCGGCTACATTACTTGTGTGACAAGGAAGACAAATGGATCCAGCACGCTCGCAATGAAGGAGGCGAAAAGAGACCATCGGAACGTATTCATTGGATGGCTGGGACTTAGAAAACCCTAAGATCGTGAACGAGTTTAACGGGTGCTTATTTCACGGATGTCCCATCTGCTACCATCAATGTGACACCAAAAATCAGTTTTTACAACGTCCCATAGAAGACTTGTACCAGGCCACTTGTCAGCGGCGCTTGAAGTTGGAACAGCAGGATACCAGGTGGTGGAAATGTGGGATCACAAGTATGATCACCGTTTGATCACCGATCCCAAGTTTAAAAGCATCGTGGATAGTTAGAAGTTGGTGGACCTAATGAACCCGCGGGATAGTTTGTACGGAGGATGAACGAATGATACATGTTTGCCGTACGACGCCAACAAGGAGAAAGGAAAATAAATCAAATACTTGGACGTGTGTTCGATGTATCCTTACGTGTGCAAATATTGTAACTCTTTCGCAGGGCAGCTGCAATTGCTAGCGAAACGCATCGACCTGGAAAACACGAAGGATTGATCAAGTGCAAATTCTTGCCTCCCATGGACCTGTACCATCCCGTTTTACCTCACCATTGCCAAGGAAAACTGATGTTTCCTTTGTGCCGTACTTGTGCCAAAACGTGCAACCTAGACCAACCTTATCAGCACACCCAGGAAGATCTCGCCTTGACGAGAACGTTGGTCAGCGTAGAATCGTTTAAAGCTCTCGATCTGGGATACCAGTTGTTAGACTTGTACGAAATTTACCACTTTCCCAGGACAGAAAAATACAAGGGCGACCAAAGTCAGAAAGGCATTTTCGCAGACTACGTGTATGCCTTTTTGAAACTGAAACAAGAAGCCAGCGGCTATCATTCCTGGTGCCACACTCAAGAAGACAAGTTAACGCAAAGAATAATTCCATCCGTTACGTCACCGATGTTGGAACCACTGATACTTGAATGGTATAAAATGACTGATTCGTTTGAAAACGTTCCATCAGTCAGTCATTGTTAAACTGGATGAGGACCAGAAGACTTTGGTGGCTACTCATCCTTCTACAAGTTGGCCATACTACATCAAATTCCAACCGAAGAGTTAAAGCATTACCAAAATCTTTTAGTGGCCCTGAAATCTTGTCTGTAGAGGAAAATTATGTGCGGTGTTTAACGTGTGAACTAGTGACTAAAAGATTTGGATACGACGACGGAGGACGATCAGTTTTATGCAAAAAGTACACTAACTACCTCCGACAAAAGAGGGTATAAAAACTGCCTACCATGCCATGAACTATATCACCCGTGATACAACGATTGCATTGGTAGGAAATCAATGACTATATTCAGTCGGTGGTGGAATATCAGCGCTTTTTACGAGAACAGTATCCCATGAATTTGGGTCGTCGTGTAGTGGGTGTCTTAGTGATTTGCTTTCTGAGATTTCGTGTACCAGCCGATTCCTTGTGGGCTCTATACGATCTGTACAGTGAGATACCGCCAAACAAAACATTGAAAGTGGTACCTTTAAATGTCCACGAGAGACTCATTCTGTTAAAAGCCTTGTGCTTTCATCTGGATAATTCTTAACCGATACGGGGAAAAAGCTTTGTCAACTTTTAGTTACTGAAGATGTGTACGACGATGTGTGTGTAGCTTGCGACTTACGCCCTCACTGGAAAGATGTACGTGACTGGAAAAGTTTCGGCTTCGAGGTTTGGACAAAGGAAGTGGCCAATTATGTCCAAGAGTTGTGATCCTAAATTCACACGTCCAGTGAAAAAAAAGTAACTTTTAACCGTCAGAAGAAGAACCCATCACCAAAGACAACTACTCCTTTCAATACAGGACTGTCATTGCCATGGACATCCCCAAAAGATACTGGTGTTTTTTTCAGCTTCCATTCTGTGTGGATAGTATATATTGGATTGTTTTTATAGTTTTCCTTCCCTTATGTGTGGATAATAAATAATATATGAACTGAGTGTAACTGATGTTTTCCTTCACGTCCGTGCTTGAGACATAAGTCGAGCGTTCGTCATTCGCCCCGTTCAACATTAAATAATCAAAGAAGATGGCTTCGAACCAGATTGAAGACATTGCAAGAGGCTATAGACGACCTTGGGATGGTGGAGGAATTCATCATGAAATTGGAGTATGGTGTCTATACTATTCACAGAGACAAGATGGAGACAAACAATGCAAAGAAGACGAAGGAAAGATTGAGGGAGCTACTGAAAATAGTAAAGGATGACAATGAGGACGAAGAAGACAGAAGAAGAATGAGAGAGTGGAATTAAAAAGGAAAAAGAAAAAGAGAACGAAATAAGGAAAAAAGAGGAGGATGAGGAGAAACAAGAGGAGAAAGAGAAGAAAAAAGAAGAACGTAGTAGAGAAAATAAGAAATTGGTGGAGGAAAAGAAGAAATTAGAAGACAAAGAAGAAGAAGAAAACCAAATGCCCTTTTCAGGGCCACTCCACCGTCTCGAAAAAATTTACTCTCTTGCCTAAAAACTGTTTTAGTCCATTTTATATTTTAGGTGTGATAGATTTATGTTCATAAATCTATGTATCTGTCCTATGTCTATGTCCCGCCAGTCCCGCCCCGCCAAGCATTATTATTCGTAGAGTTGAAGAACTAGCTAAACTACCCGCTGAACTAGCTGAACTTACCCGCTACCCGCTTTTTCCCTTGTCCGTATACATGCCCAACCTTTTTTCCGTGTAAATCTTGTCCGTAAACATGCCCAGAGGGTCCGTATTAGTCTTGTCCGTAAACGTGCCCAGGGGATTTTGTCCATGTAATTCCCATTGTCCATAAAGGGCGCCCCTTCAACTACTATTACTTGAGTCTAGCCTATATAGGGATATATGTATTAGGACATAATTTTTAAGTAAAAGTATTAAGATTGAAATTTTCTCTAAATTTTATTAAAATTAATTTTTCATTAAATTATAAAGAAAGTAATTGTCGGCTAGAATATATTGAGATTAATTTTATTTACTTCTGTATTACAACTGTATACTATTTTAATAAAGATTGCGCATTTACGAGCTATTGCAAAACCTCTTTTACTATGAAATATATTTCCCTTGTATCCAAAAGTCGGCAATTTTTAGACTCGGTTGTAAGTTGCAAGAACAGGCGAATGCCTTTTGAATGAGTAAGCTAGAAGATGCACGCGTTTCTTAAAAACGAATAAGCCGATGCAGCAGAATTGTCTGTCTGATGACTTACACCAGTGCTGTCCAACCCGCGGCCCGCGGGCTGATTTTAAATGGCCCGCCAGAGCTCGAGCAGCTATATAGTCATTGTTTGTCATTTTTCTGCTGCGGCCCTCGGCTTATAGAAAAACATTTTTCAGTGGACCATGATATCAAAAAAGTTGGACAGCACTGACTTACACAGACGCACACAGAATCAATAGGAAAGACGAGAGCCCCGTTCTGATTCGAAATGAATGAGCACAAAGTACCTAGGCGAATGTTCATATTGGGCCGTGACATACGTTCAAAATTGCGTATAAACTGAGAACAAGATTGTGCAAAATCAGTCCATTCATCGAGAATCAGAAGACTCTGTCCTTCCTCACAGGTAAGAATCGACTGTGTTCGTAGACTTCTTTAAAGCATATGGACTTTTTAATGCTTGAGATTTTCACGGTAAAGTTAAATCGGGACTCGATATTTGTGAGTTTTTTTTATTTTATATATTATAATGTAATGAATTGTTTAATTTTTTAAAAGAATTTATATTCATTTGCTACCAACTTCATGTTTAATATTCTTTAAGTAATAAAAACAATAATGTTTTAGTAACCTTTTCCAAATTAGTATTATATTTTAAATTTAGTAAAATACAGTTCTTCAGAATGATTATTGCATTAATCACAAATATTTAATTTATACTTTTAGCTATCATGAACTTAGTCGAGATTTAATTATCTGTGTTTTATTCTAAAAGGCACAAATTATACATAAGTATGAAGTTGGTAAGCTCGAATGAAAGTTCTAATTTTATATGTATTTCTTGGATTTTAAATATAAAGGTTTTATAAATTATCTTTAGAAAGTAATATATAGACTCTGTCTTTCCTTACAGTGAACTCCGATACCTCTAACATGGCCATTTTCCCCAAGATGTAGCCGTGCTTACGTCACTATATATGTGTGACCTCTGAGCCACAATATGACCTTTTTCTTTGATTGTTGTGGTAAATGCTTTTGATGCTGCCCAGTGTTGACCTCCAAATTGAGAAGGACACAAATACAGGACTCACGGTACTAATTCATTTCCCATAGTAAACCTATCCAGACACCATGATATTAAAAAATGAATAATTTAACATTTTTGAGTGCTCATGATCAAACCTATATTTATCAGTATAGATGAAACCTGGATGTCAGCTTATGTGTAGAGGAAAGGATATGAGCCGCGTCATTTTCTGGACCTGAATGTGTTTGAGTAATGAGTGTTCCAAACTCAAGACTGTTAAAGGACTGAAATTCCATCAATAAAACAATGTCTTTTTTCCACTTACAACTAGAATAAGCTCTCAAAAGATTCTTTTTCCTTCAATATAACTTACATTATTAACCAATCCTGATCAACCAAACCCAGTCAACATTTAAATATTTGAGATTTATTTAAGAAAATCCGAAAAGAATATAGCAGTCTAAAAATAATCATCGTTTTTAATATCACCATTTATCGCTCTTCAATTTAATGCTGAAATATATTACCAGCCTTGTCATATTATGTAATTAATTAGTAAAAGGTCAAGGTGACCGTTAATATGTACATGTATTATTACAGAAAAAAAGAGATTTAAATGATAAAAATTACCTACAATTCCTCCCAGAAGGCATATGATTTAAAACTAAAGTATGGTAGACACAAATCTATTAAAATGCAAAATATGAACTTTCAAAAATTCACTGAAAGCAATTAGTGGGAAGGAAAGTCATGAGAGGTTATCACCATTAACTATGGTGGAAGAGACTTAAGTGATCATATCTGAAGCATTGTGTTTCAAAACACAACTAGGAAATATCATATTGCTTAGTATAATTACTCTATAAATAATAAATTGTATAACTTTTATATATGTAATACTTAGATATAAACCAAAGTGCAAAACACTCCACCTAACGTAGTAAAATCTACAAACTGTTCACCCTCCCCCCTTCTTGGCAACAGTTGATATATCTGAATATGTGTTTAATATCCCACTGAAAGTCACTCTGTGGTTTACAACATTTATTAATTTTGCTTGTTATCCACAAATAGAACCATGTGATTGCATTTTCAGTAAAGTTAATTGCACTTGCATATGTGGAGTCACTATATTGCTGTGGCTGTCTATATCCACCCTTGAATTTTTTGACAGCCCTAAGAATAGTAGTTCAATACATTAGTAAGCAATGTGCATAGTTCTGCTTGTCAAAGATTTTATTAGTGAAGATTAAATTATATTGCATGTTCGTGCTCTTTGCGTTAGAGAAATTTGCCAAAATCCTTTCAGAAGGCCAAATTTGGTGACATCATTGGTAGTTCCGATCTTATCAAAACAGTCATCGAATCTAGGCAATGGAAATGAGTCTGTTTTTGTCACACTGTTCACCTTCCTATAATCGGTGCACATATAGAAAGTTTTATCTGGTCTTGGAACAAGTATGCATGGTGAACTTCAGTCACTTTTGTTGTGCACTATAAAATCATTCTCCAGCAAATACTGAATTTCGTTTTTCAAGTATTCCTGTTTAAGAGGGTTCATCCTGTACGGGTGTTGTTTCACAGGTTTGGAATTTACGACTTCAACATCATGGAAATTGTTGCTGGTTCTTTTAGGAACATCTGGAAATAAGTGCTCACATTCAGCTAATAACTGTTTAAGTACATTTCTTTTTCGCTCTTGCAAATGTGAAAGTTTCTGGTCCAGAACTTTCATAATTTCTAAATTCCAAAGATTTTTCACTCCAATATCAGTATAATTCGATGATATTCCTTCAATTAAATCTTCACTGAGTTGGACTGGTACAACTAAGTTAAATGCCTGTTTAACCTGGCTATCTCTTTCAATAAACTGGTACTCCTATAATTTATTAAGATCCCAGGAGCACTAATATTATAATTTAACTCAATCATTTTCTTCTTAATCTTGTAAGGGCCGTAATATCTAATCTGAAGAAAATTTTGAAGAATGAGCAAGAGATACAGAACCCCATTATTACCAGACTCAAAAGTTCTCTTTATTATAGTTCTGTCAAGCCATAATTTCACTTTTGACTTGAATTGCTGAATGCCTAATTCGTACATAACTTGCTGGAAAATTCCAGACATGAAATATGAGCCTTGATCAGACTGGACAGATTTGGGAAGGTCAAATTGGGTTGTAAAAAAGACTTTATCAAAGAGTTTACTGTTGTTTTACATGTTATATTCCTCAAAGGAATTGCCTCTGGAAACCTTGTCAACGCACACATAATGGTCAACAGTTATTAGTTACCTGACTTGGTCTTAGGTAATTGGCCAACACAATTTACCATAATTTTACTAAATGGTTCGTCAAAGGCAGGAATAGGTTGTAGATGAGCCTGAGGTATCCTCTGATTGGATTTTCCTATCATTTAACAAGTATGACAAGATCTACAGTATTTACCAACAACACTTTTGAATTTTGGCCAATAGTAGTGAGTCAAGATCTTGTGATAAGTTGTATTAATCCCTAAATGACCAGCCAAAGGAGTTTCATGGTCCAGAGCAAGTATTTCCTGGCTGTAAGATTTTGGAACTACAGTTTGATAGTTCACTAACCACTCATCACCAGAAGGTACATGGGGAGGTCTCCATTTTCTCATAAGAATTCCATTTTTAATGAAATAACAAACAGGAACTTCAGTGGTTTAAGATACACTAATGGCCCTTTGAAACAAACAGGAGATCTCAGGATCGTTTTCCTGTTCGACAAGTGATGGTCGTTTGTCACCCTGATTAGAATGAAGAGAATGAATAGTTAAAAGAGGATCACTGTGATCAATATCCTTTGATTGATCCAAACAAGGAGTGAAAGTGACCTCATCAAAAACCTGACCAATACATGTGTCAGCTAAAGGAATACTTCTTTCCTTATCAACATCATTCTCAAGAGCTTTCTTTGCCACAGCTGTGGTAACTGTACAAGCTGGGAATAAATCAGGGAATTCTTTTTCATTTGGATCGACTTTCTGATCCAAGACAATTTGTCATTTACAAGTTAATTAACCGCAACCTTGTCTCCAATTAGGTCGTTGCCTAGTAATAAATGAATGCCCCCAACGGCTAATACATACAATGTGCCAACTGTCGCGGGTCCTGCGACTACGTCTGATGACAAATTTACAGAACGGAGAGGAACATTTACAAAGCCGTACTCTACTCTCTGAATAAGAACTCATTAGAAGAAGACTTCCCAGAAAAAGGCTAAGTACCTGACAACAAAAGACTCTGAGAAGCTCCTGTGTCCCTTACAATTTTAATAGGGATAGGATTGACTTCATCACCCAAGAGTGATATAGAACCCTTCGATATGACTGGTTCATAATTCTCCATAATAAAATCAGACTTTGGTTTATTATACCCAACAAATGTATTGCTTTCAAAACATGACCGTGACCTTGACCTCTTAGAAATAAGAGCATTTGGAATAGATCTGTCTTGATTTTGATGCCTAGTTTTCAATTTGTAGTAATCAGAAATAACGTGTCCTCTTTTTTTGCAATAGGTACACGCAGGAAAAAGACAAGGATCTTGAATCAAGCTTATCAGAGCTTGATTATTAGAAGTTGTGCCAGTTTGAATTTTAGAAGGGCTTGTATTAGGCTGAAATATTTTTTCTGCCAGAAGACTGTTGAGTAGAAGTCTTATTTACAAAAGGATTTTTATGAGTTAAAGAATGCTCAGCAGCACGAGCAATGTTTTCCAAGGTGTCGATCTGATGTTCGTCAAGATAAGACTTAATGTCACTATGGATACAGTTTTCGAACTCTTCAAGTAACACAAGTTGTTTGAGACTTTTATAATCTCGTTCAACTTTCTTGGCTAAGTGCTATCTATCAAATAACTGCTCTTTTTCTCTAGCAAATTCGACATGAGTTTGTCCAGCTTCGTTGCTACAGGTTCTGAATTTTTGCCGATAAGCTTCAGGGACTAACTCATAACCCCTTAAGATGCATTCCTTAACCGCATTATAGTGACCACTTTGGTGAACTGACAGAGAACTGCAAATACCACTAGCCTTACCAGTGAGTACACATTGAGTACACATTGTAATAATTGAGTCCAATGCTCCCTTGGTCATTTCAAAATTTCAGCAACCTTTTCATTAGCCAGTTCCATTTCTTTCGTTCTACATTGATATTCCCTCTCTTTCTCTCTTTCTTCTTTATCTTTTTATTTTTCTGGTAACTGCATTTGTTTTTCTTGTAACTGCACTTGTCTTTCTTTCTCCTTTTCTTCCGCTTGCAAATGCATTTGCTTTTCTTTCTCTCTCTCTCCTCTCTCTCTCTCATATTGTAACTGCATTTGTTTTTCTTATAACTGCATTTGTCTTTATCTCTTTCTTCTTTCTGAAGTTCCAGCTTCCTTAACTCTAATTCCATCTTGTATTTTAAATGTAATTCCTTTACCTTTGCGTCACAGTCTGATACAGACTTACTGATCGAAACCAAAGCACTTTTATCCAAAACATTCTTTTCTACCAAATACTGAACCAAAATATGTGTTCTTCTTGTTTCGTTAAGGAATTCTTTATCTCCGAAAGGTAGCATTTTCTGGTAAGATGAATCAGTTCATCTTTTTTGAAAAAAATCTAATTGTTCCTGGATAGGATTTGAAAGAAAGATTTCCACATTTGATGACACGATAAAAATGAAAGAAAACATAAGAACTTACGGTTTTAAGAATCAAATCCAAAAAATAATCCAAGAATAATCCACGAATAAAATTTTAGAAGTTCTAATAATAAAATGTTCTAATGAATTCAAGTTCGAGTCCCGACGAAGAGTCCAAGATGGAAGGCGATGATGTTTGCTGTATCCTGTACAGTGCTATTGTCTACAGTTCCTTGTAGAAATACAAGATATAAAACTCCAGATTTGGAAATCGGAATAATATTTTTAAGAAATGTCTTTGTTCAAGAATCCTGTAAAAGCACTCATATATTTCCAGAGAAACGAATTAATCTTTTAGAATCCAAATAATCTTAAGAAAAATTAACGTATAACTCGAAGACTGGCTACAACAGAATAAAACGGCTTGACATCCAATGTTTTGAGTCCAGACTGAGATTATTTATCTAAAAGGATGGCTGTACAGTAATTTTGAGACGTAGAATAGGTACCCGTATGAGGGTCACGTGAACATGTTTGCATCACGTACTCTCAACACGGCCCTGTGAAAACCAATCATTTTACTCTAAGAATAATTTTGTTTTTAAAAGCTGTTTACTTCAGTAAAACTATTTACAGGTCTAGGGTCACGTATCCAATACAGCCTCGATCTCACCCTTATTATTCCCACAATAGAAATAATTTGTTAAAAAAGAACTAATTTTAAATTAAGGTCAGGAACTATGTCAGCCTTTGGTGTGTACAGTTAGAATCAGGTCAAACAGATTTTCTGAAACAATTTCCAAATCACGTAAACAAGATTATATTATAACAGCATATGATAGAATTTTTGAAAAATTAAATCTGACAAACAAACAATAAAAGTTAAATAAATATAAATTAAATCAGATATACGTAACAGTACGTGGACATTTTTTGATGAGATCAGTGAAATGGTGTGATCCATTACAATCCGGAATGAATATCGCGTGATTTGATGTCACAATGTAAGCTATGTGCGTGGATAAACAGATTACCCTATATTGTGACGATTAGACTCGACGTGATCTTTTATTGACCCGTTTTGGCACCTAGCCAACACTGTAACGGTCCACAGCGATTTGCGTCTAGCAAAGGTGCTTAAGCACATGACTAATAGCAATGTAGAAACGTAACAGTTCCACTTGTCAGCAGAGCATTTTCTAGAAATAAACTTTCTTTTAATTTTGTTTAGGTTGTATTGGTTTCAACGGCAGTCTTGATACATTTATACTGGTTATATCTTACCGAGGAAATGGGGACTAAATGAATTCCCCAATTGCACATCGAGGCGAACGACCCAGGCTGGCCTTGGATGGTCTCGAAATTGCGATCGTTGGATTACAAGACTGACGCTCTACCAACTCAGCTACTGCAGCTAATGCCAGGAAATTGAAATATATAGTATAGGAATCGTCAAAAAAGCGGAATTAACAGTCATCAAATGATTGCAGGGGTGGTGGGGGTGTTTACAGATCAATACAACTGTTTTTCCTCTACTTTCGATTTTTTTAACGTTTATTTTAATTTCTAACTTTTTATTTACAAAGATAGTTTCTGTCCTAATGGCCATGTCAGCTAGAGCCAGCTGATCATGAAAAATATTGAAAAGCCTTGATACATGTCGATTTGCTGACATAACTCTAATGGAGGTTCTACCCAGTAACATATAGACACCTATAGACCTGAAAATAACGCAACTCTCAAAGAAGTTTGATGAATTTTTTTTATAATGTTAAGAGTAGATGTAAAATTTTAAGTTTATGTGCTGGAGACTACACACAAAAGATGTATTTTGTGTTGAAACCTACACCTAAAGACCTATTTTGTATTGGAACTACGCATAAAAATGTATTTTGTATATTGGAACCTGCACATAATGGTGTAGTTTGCATACTGGAATTTGCACATAAAGGTGCAGTTTGTATTGAGTTCATGGTTAACCTACTCATACAGATGCATTTCGTATTGGAACCTAAACACATAGATGTGTTTTCTACTGAGTTGTGGTTCTTAATAAAACAATGTTTGTAAAAAAAATTAACCGACTGTTATAGGAAATAAAAGTTTTGATAATCTGTATGATCGTCGACACCTTTTATTCTGATAACAGTCAGTAAAAAAAACGTTGTATTTATTGTAACTGTATATTAATGAAAATATGGTTGAAAAGAAAATGTTTTGTAAAAACAAATGCTTTGCATATTAAACTCAATGGGTGCTTTTCTTAAACCTGGCGGTACGTCAACATGTAGGAGTCTTTCCATAAATAACGTGTACGACCGCAGTCTTCGTCCTCAAGTTCTCAGTACATGATTAAGGTCTATATATAATCTCTCGGTGGGCGCAGCATATTTCAGATCAACCTGGGAAGTCAACTACTACGTAACAAACATTCCAATAAACCTCCGCCCGATCTGATTATCCTGATAGATGTGTACCTGATTACACGTGGACAGTTTATAACGTGGTGGTTGTGGGACCATATTTTGGTCTTTATAACTTGCGCATTTTCAATTCTACGAAATCCCAATATTGTCGGGATCAGTTTGCTTGGTGCTCTGATATATTTAATTAATTATTTCACTAGGAATAAATAAAGAAACACATTTGGTGTGGCGGTGAGGATTCAGGTTGTAAGAGAAGTAGGGCAGATAACCTATTCAATGCAGAACTACTCTGTAGTTTATTGCAGGTATGGAAGTTTGCTTTTGTAAGCTTACATTTTGCTGTTAAAAGGAGACAGTGGCAGGCGGTCAAAATATTACTCTCTCAAGTTCCCTCTCCTACAAGTCGGTTGCACATGCACGCATATGAAAAAAATCAGACAAGTACGAATGCCATGCGATTTAAGTTATTCACAATATTGCCTCAGCGCAAATTTAATGAATTTAATGCCATAAAGAAACATTCTATCTCTGTTTAAGACGATTAAAATTTTCTAAATGCAAGTTTAATTGATACCACTTGGACCCGTACATACACCACTCTGATTAAAATCAATATCATATTTGCAATAAGTAGATATAATTTACACCGACAATAAAATTACAGCTTTCATACGTTTTAAAGTAAAATCGTCATTCTGGAAACATTGTTGCTAATGATAGCTCTCTGACGTGAAATACAACGCTTTATCTTATAGGTCACTAATTATCAGCGATGATGGAATCCCAAGGATCGCGTGTCAGATTTGCCAACGGATAAGTAGATCTTGCTTTTAATCGGATAGGAAAATACGCATGCCAACATAAAACCCCAACATGTGTGTACATAAACATGCACACGAACCAATCAATTCTTCACCGATCTCAGACATACACCTTCTCAACCAACTGAAAGTCCTAGTGCCAACCCCCTATTATTTGTTCAATATATAAAGATTGATTTCTTCAATCTCAATTCTGAGCAAACTTCCAACCATACTATAATTTCAAGGATTTCAAGTGTCATTAAATAACCATAAAACCTTCAGATTGTAACAGCGCTTGACTGGTTTAGTACATTTACAACGAAGAGCTGATGAAAGCTATTGAAGTATTTTTTAAAAATCCGCTTACATCAAAACATAAATTGTGATCATACCGCGCACTGACATTGCCTGTGCGCTTCTGCCACACTCAGGACAGGCCCTAGGGGAAGGCAAACAAGGCAACCGCCTTTGGCCCCGCGCTTTCAGGAAATCAACTCCGCAATGCTTGGGGCCCCGTTCATCGCTTGCTGCCTTGGGTCCCGCATATCCTAGGGCCTGGCCTGGCCACACTACCTTTGCAACTGAAAGAAATGATTCTGACAATGCTAAATTATTCTTTTTCCAATCATTCCATTAAAAATCGGTTGTTTCAACGTACATCTCAATGAAGGGCATAACCAGACCTCTGAAGTTAGATATGAACTACTTTTATGGTACCGATCATGAAGCATTTGTTTCCTGGTCCGTCCCCAGCTGTAACATAATGCCTTCATACTCTGCCTACATCATAAGTAACAGTAATTTAGTACTGGTTAGTATAGTCCGATAAATCAACCGCACAAATCTGTGTTGATACTGATGGACGATGTCGTGGGTATGATGTCACCTGTTTCTTTAAGTTTTGCTGCATGCAAATCATTCCGGAACAAACCCGCGTACACTTTAGACACATATCGGTAATTGGTACCAGCCATATAAAGCGCGAAATTCAAAACAGACACAGGACAGATGACCGCTATTCCAGGTGGATTTACAAGTCACCAAACACACGATTTGCTCAGGAAATATAATCTACATATCACCAAAAGAACCCTTCAGCCGACGGTAGCTGCACAGCCACGAGAAATACCGGTAAGTGTATAAAATATAGATCGATGTGTGCAGACAGCTTTGAATGCAGATAAATGCAGCTTTTAATGAATAGATAATATCAGCCCCTCACCCGAAAATCAATATCATCACGGGTGAAGGGCTGATTTATCGGCCTATGGTTAGTATTGCACCAGTGTGCCATTTTGCCACTTCGGCAAATTGTCTTTATTTTCTCATATGAATTTCGGTTATCGATTGACATTCGAATGAGAGTGTGTGTCTTGGATTTTTTAAAGTAGCTTTAAAAAAATTCAGTCAAATCACTACGATGTCTGCAGTGCGGCAGTTTATAGTGATATCTAGCACTGGGACATCATGCCACAGACATATAGCATGATGTCCCACCCAGTCACATTATCCTGACACCAGGCCGACCAATACTAACACTAACCTCTTAATGCTGAGCGCCAAGTGAGGCAGCTGTTAGTACCATTGTTATAAGTCTTTGGTATGACTCGGCCGGCGATCGAACTCGCGACCTCCAGCATCCGAGGCGCTCAGCATTAAGAGGTTAGTGTTAGGACTGATCGGCCTGGTGTGGGGATAATGTGACTGGGTGGGACATCATGCTACATGTCTGCGGCATGATGCCCCAGAGCTACACATCACTATAAACTGCCACACTGCAGACATCGTAGCGATATGACCGAATTTTCTTTTTAAAGCTACGTTAAAAATCTAAATCACACACACACACACACTCCAACCACAGTGTACTGATCACCGAACGATCGCATTTCTGTCAAATACCTGTCAACTGTTGTGTTCTTGATCAACGAATGATTTTCACATCTTTCTAGCAAGTTACTTCCAGCTGTAGTTTTATCGATCTATTGATCACCCAGTGATCTTTTTTCCCCCAGCAAATTACTACTATCCGCAGTGTTATCTATCCCAGAATGATCTTCAGTCTACCAAATTACCCACAACAGTAAAGTTGCTTATCACTGACCGATAATAAATTATTTAAAGAAAATTAATACCATCCAGTGTTATCTATCCCAGAACGATATTCTGTCTACCAAATTACCACCAACAGTAAAGTTCCTGATCATCGACCGATCTTCAATTATTTAAAGGAAATTATTACCAACCGCAGTTATTCCAGAATGATCTTCAGTCTGCCAAATTACCACCAATAGTAGTGTTGTTTATCACCGACCGATCTTCAATTATGCAATAGAAATTACTATCAACCGCAGTGTTATCTATCCCAGAATGATCTTCAGTCTACCCAATTACCATCAACAGTAGTGTTGCTTATCTCAGACCGATCCTCTATTATTTCAAGAAAATTACTATCAACGACAGTGTTATTGATCACCGAATGATATTCTTTCTTTACGCAACTTCAATTTGCGCTCCTCGAAACACAAAGGCGTAAGTTACATGTACTTCAACCTTTTTCTTCTCCTTGTCCTCTTCGTAAACTGAATAGTCCTATCCAGTGAGCCTTCAAAAAAGCGTCTCTTTGACCAAAATATAGTGATTTGTATTTATTAAGAATGGTTGTTTGTCTGACGGAACCACTGACAGACTGTATGTATTAGAGTTTAATGGCGCGTCATACATACATACATATACATGCATACATACATACATATCACTTAGTTGGTAGAGATGGCTAGAGCAAGAATTAGTGAAGCTGAAACAGTCTCGTTCACGGCGCCGCCCCCTCCAAACCCCATGACAAATATAGGTGACCTCCTCTACACCATCGTTTCTTCAGTTCATATACTACTAGAAAATATGGCAGCCCCATGTCCTCCAGCTCTGCTCGATCATTATTAGTACCCCTCAGTTGTTAGAGTCTGTTGGGAATAGTTACGTTACACAACCACAAATAAGGTCTCAGATTAGAATTGATGGAAAATAGTCTCCTCTTTTTAACGCTGTTTAACGTTCACAACCTTTCCTCATCACGAGAGAAATGAAAAGTGTTGGAGCCCAACGTTTTCTTGTTGGAATCATGAGGTAATATTTTGTGTTGTAAACTATTATAAAATAAATAAATTAAAATCGAAACAAACAAGAGAACATAATACTATATCGTGAAATTGAAATCATTTACTCCAGGGAGCTCGTATCATATACTAGACGTAACTGTTTTTACCCCCTTTCATACATCATGCTGAAATAGTTGCTAAATAGCCCAACGGAAGCGTTATTAGTCGCCGACAGACACTGAAAATGACAATCTTTCTCGTGTCGCACCTGGTGTTTTCGTTTTGCCTCCAGAATGTGAAAGATTACAATATTAATGAAAATACTTTCCTTGGACGATGATAAGTGATTGCCAAAACTGGCTGAATATTTTTGCCACTTTAGCTGTTTGGTTTCTTTCTTAATTTTGTTAAAAATGGTCTAGCTATAGTTTTGGGAAGATGGATATACATTTACCCTTTGTCATTTCATCCATCACATCACGTCCTATCACATGCCGTCCGTCAGGAAATTTCCTTCCCTCTAATACGTTTGAACCGCTCAGTGGATTTACATAAACGTTTGCACTATCACCACAGGTTCCACAATTCGCCTCAATAACTTTTGAATAACAACATAGATTGAAAGAAATGTTATTATTGGGTTTATATTTTGAAGGACTAGACCAAGCTGGAGTTTAAATTTTGCTGCAAATTTTGACTGAAACACAGCCAGTTCTTTATCTTGGAAGTATGCCCTTGCATCATTTATTATTATCTGTTTAAAAGAATTTCATGGATTGAGATATAATATACTATATAATATACTATAGAGCTGATGAAAATACTTAGGACAATTAAAACTTGCATTTGTAAATATGTTTTCTTTTTTCAATTTAACTCTGAATGAGTTATGCATCTACCCCGTTTTTGTAAGAACTTAACCCATTACAAACTGTTTTTTTTTTCTTCCCCCAATCAGCAACCGATTGGCTGTCTTGACTGTATCTCCACTGTCTAGGGTGACGATCTGACAGCGACCGCTTAGGGGTCATGTTCTGGTGACCTCAATGGTAGTCAATGGATATGCAGCTTTCAGAAATTTGAAAGTGAATAAAATCGTTCCGCACACACTGATGTATTTCTGCTATACCGATCAGTCTAATGCGAAGATATAAGACTTCATCTGATTGGCCGATAAAATTACCGATTATGGTAATAACATAGGTCACCGAAACATGACGCCTAATCCGTCTCTTTCATATCTTCACGCCATCTTCCCTAGCCAAGGTTCCGATGTGATAACTCTATCTATACCTTGGCGGATCGAACATATATATTGGTGCTTTGTCCTAGCAACATCTATTGGATTTCATGAGTTGCCTCCCTTAGTATGTAATGACGGCTAACCAATAGCGTGGTGCATTGTACATGGGCCGAAAACGATGGGCAATTGGCCTAAAAAGGATACTTTGTAACCTTAACATCGAAAGTATGACCAAGTACCGGAGGGGCGCCATTACAGTTGTATTTGAGCGATAGGTATTTGTACGAACGCTGACCAGCAGTGGAAAATTGCTTATTTTTATCAGTCCATACAAGTTGTGTGCTCCCCTTGTCTCGATAATGTAGGAACAGTGTTCAAATCTGAGCAACTTAATTTTGATTGGATGCGGTGGCTTGCCGCCGCATCCATTGAAATTCACAGACCCGAAGCAAAGAAATATATGATCGATACGCCAAGGTGTAGATAGGGTTATCGGAACCTTGGCTAGTGAAGATGATATTCATGTAGGACAGTGGAGATCTGATTTTAATCACACTGTCTTGATTGAAACCATATTTAGCCTGGAGCTTTCTTTTAAACTGATCTACATAAGTTTGAATCGTTCGTCATGATCAACATGCGTCGTCAGAATAAGAAAACCAAGACTTCGCGTTGCGAACATGTTTTTTTTTTTTTTAAAGGCGATGTTCAGTGTATATACAACCTATATTCTATGTACTCCTTGGACTGTAAATATTTATATTTTTCATGATATTTGTGATTCATCGAACATTACACCTCGTCAATCAGCCAGCGCCCTTACGTCATTTCCTGTTTCAGACTGGGCATCGTGTGACGTCATATGGATAAAAGTTATATATATATATATATATATATATATATATATATATATATATATATATATATATATATATATTCTCCCTCGATTTTGATTCTTAGTTCTGAACGTTTCACTGAGTCAAAATTCTAATAAATCATGTTAATCTAAAGTACTTTGAAAAATGAACTCATGGTGAAGTTCTTGTCATATGTTATCCATCGTTTTTTTTTTTTTTTTTTAAAGAATCCGGACTATAAACAAATCAGCGTGCAGTGGGTCACAAATTTCACTTCCAGATCAGAATCAATGACTCATTTAATGATTGAGCCCAGTCGCCAAAATACACACAAACAACCACACCATAATGCTCATATTCTACAGAATAAACAAAATTTTCTTTTTCTTTTACAAAAGATCGACGGAGCGAAGGTGGCAGCTTGTGTAAAAATGAATGTATTTGTATAAAAAGACAAAACCATAGTTTTCAATAGATTAGCTATTTTGTTTTATATTGTATATTTTCAAGGAGAATGTGTAATTGAATAGACAATTTAAATATCTCGCACTTTGATCCGCATATGTAGTATAATTTTATATGGCGAGCACAAATTATAAGAAAAAACGCGGGCGACTATTCAAAGTGACAAACAGGACAGGACTTACGGCAGTACAAGCAATGCGGTTGCTTAGGGCCCTGCGCCTTCTCTCGCTTCAAATGCGCCCCCCCCTCCCCCCCGGAAAGCTATAAGGCTCTGCATGGTGCCAGACTTCTCAATCGGTGCAGTGCTGAATGTATTCTTATATAGGTAAACGCTGGTCATTTGAGCTTTTGTTACAACAGTTTGGCTATGAAAGTGTTAATCGCAGATATGTGCAGAATTAAATTGCTTGTTCTTTTGTTGATTTTAACGGCACCTATAAAACAGCAATGACTTGTTCGTACCGATGATATGGCAGCTAAGTGCCTCGCAAGAAAATACTAAGCCACCCTATTTGGGTATCGCACCTGCGATCCTTAATCACAAGTCTAACGCTCTAACACCTGAGC
This sequence comes from Sinohyriopsis cumingii, assembly GCA_028554795.2. Classification (NCBI taxonomy): domain Eukaryota; kingdom Metazoa; phylum Mollusca; class Bivalvia; order Unionida; family Unionidae; genus Sinohyriopsis; species Sinohyriopsis cumingii. The sequence continues at coordinate 87,948,530 of CM068840.1, read as the reverse complement.
GTCTTGGCTTGGTAGTACTACAAGAGCGGTAATTTTGGAACCAGTGAGTGCTGAAGGACCTATTTCCAGCCATGTATGGCACATACCCACCCATGGTAGGATGGTAGCTCGACAACCCCATGTCATCATTATCTTTGTTGGTATTGTCGTTGTCCTCATTATACTCGTCTCGTGGCAGTTAAATACGAGATCGGTGCAGCCAGTTGCGTCCAAGAAAATAAAACAGGAAACATGTATGCTCGATGGAAACGAGGTTATAAGAACATGGATGATTTTTTTGATTTAATTACAATACAATATGTTTAAGCCATGCGCATGAATCTTGTTAGTTAAGTTGGTAAACATTACAAACACCCACCCACTTCAGCTCTCTCCGTTTGCAGTGCTTAGCATGCCTGAATATACCACGATTTCTGAACGTAACTACAAAATTCATTACATGTAATTTTCACTGCATTTGTTTGCATCACACACACACACATGCCATGCAACAACTATATATATATATATATATATATATATATATATATATATATATATCGGAGCGGTGGTTATACTACAATAAACGGGGGATACATTTTGCCAAATCTGACGCACACAAAAGATGAAGAATCCACAGCCATGTTGTTTTCTTGTTAGAAAAAAATGTGCTATTGCGTACTATTTCATGATCAAGATTCCGTGAAATCTTTCTAATCCTTCAATTTACCAAGACTTTCTTCACAACTTGTTGATTTTGTATATCCAGTGGCCCTGGTGACGGGGATTTACTTTCTCCGCACAGGCATTGTTTTACATGCGCAGGCGGGAAACAATCTGGAATGCGATATAGGCTATTCCATTAACCTTATTTGCATATGGAGCATCTCGAGTACATCATCAAGTTAGTAATATATACTTTCTTTTTCCAGCCAGTGGGTTGGACGGCTTGTAGTTTTGAAACATAAATACTTGCATTAAAACTAAATTTAAGTAGTAGATATGCGAAAATTGTGCAGAGAAATACTTTTACACCACTTTAAGGAGCTTCCAACTATATCTGCCTTTCCCTTGCCAAAAAATGGAACCGCCTAAACTTTTGGAAAGTCCTCTAGAGTTCGGCTGCTCCTGTGCAACACACTTTGGTAACTCGTGTTCAGTCTGTAATTTTGTGTTACCTGGTGGTAGTAATCGTTTATAATGGTAAGTAAATTAAAAACACTCTTTATTTATGAGATGTGCAATTTATAGTTATGTTAATATTGCTAAATCCATTGTTAAGATATTCGATTCCAATTGCATCTACTGCTGCCCCATGTCGCATCCCAAGTCCTCTCTGTAAGTTCACAAATTCTCCACATCTTTTTTCACAACGTTGCTCATAAATGGAATTTTGGATGTAACTGTTAGATCGCTTAGTGTACTTATTGTTAGTTATACGCTCATCTTATAACATTCTTTTAATACTGGTTCTAATATAATGAAACGAAAATGCATTTGGAAGCGTGGAAGTGTACATGATACTAAAAATAGTAACAAGATGTCTAAGGTTTCAGCACGTGAGGCAAATAACATACAGTGTTTACTGTTTGAGCTTGTCAGCGTTTCGACAAAAATGGTTGAGAACGGGTACATTATTTTTGAAAACTGTATAGCCTGATGCAGCATCAAGTTGTGAAAATTCTGTTTCACAATGCAAGACCTTTTTTCTTCCCAAGTGATGTTTTGCGTGTAGATATTTTGCATTTATTGGAGGACACTGACGTTGTTGATAAGTTAACATGCTCCTAATGTTCCTTCTATTGGTCACGTATATATTGGTACAAGTGAAGCTTTTAAAAGTTGTCCATGGAGGATGTTAATAGAATGCATGAATTTTTGTCAAAATGGCAAATGTAGGAAGTTTTAATAATAGTTGTTTTAACGTAGAGCCTTATTTTTCTTGGATGAAAATTTGGTCTTCATCAGTCGCACATTCGTGAACTTGAGGACCTTAATTTACATTATAACCAAATTATATACGGAAATAATGCTTCATCAAATAACTTGATTTGGTGGTTTTAACAGCACTTTCAAAACTATGGAAGGTGC